>CM038114.1:18185831-18735103 GCA_001642375.2 Mentha longifolia | reverse complement strand
ACAGAATTAATCTTTAAGCTGCTCCCATCAACATCCACTCCTATAATCAACTTTACACCTATATAACTCCTCAACCCTCCTTCATTTCCCCTGCACAAGTGAAACACATAAACTCCTCAACTCCTCAAGAGAAAAGATACAGAAGATTTAAGAAAAGAAAAAGAAAGAAAGTAGGAAAACACCATAATAGCCACAAGGAAGGAAGCAAGGAAAGAAAAAGCAAGCATAGGAAGTAAAAGAAGGATTCTACAGCTTTCATCCTCCCAAATCCGCAGCCAAACCATTTCTCCAACTTCATACAGTAAGGATTTCCAACTCTACTTCCTTTTCATGCTTTAGGGCGAATCAAAGTAGTAAATCAAGAATTAAGATACGAACTGAATTCCTAAGACTAAATGCTTATTTCCTAATAAGCTAGAACGGATAATGAAAGCAAGTTCTCCCTAAACTATGAAATCAAAATTTAAGTGTAAATGAAGAACCAATTATAAGCCTCCGACATGCTCAAGTTATATGCATATACTTTTTGTTCACGTACCTTGTTGCTAAAATCAAGTAATAACCATAAGAACTAAAATTCTACACTTATAATGCCATTCACGTTCATGAACAAGCACCAAGAAGCCATAATGGAAAACCAATAGCTAACAATAAAACTGCAACTTAAACTTAAGAACGAAAGAGTTAAGGAGTGGGTGAAGGAAATACTGGGACGAGGGAGTTCGGTTCCCTCGTTGTTTATGCTGGAATGGAAGGGTGGCATGGCTGCAGTCGGACAGCAGGCCTCGACGTGACGACGAGCGTGGCGGCGCTGCAGCCGCAGATGAGGTGCTGCAATAGAGGCGGAGCTGCTGCCAGGGGCACGGCGGCGTTTCTGCTACGAGAGGAACAACGACGGCAACGCGAGCGCGGTGGCGCTGTCATGAAGACTCGAAGGCGGCGCCGCTGCAGCAAAGGCGGTGGCGACCGTGAGTCTGCAGGAGCAGAGGAGAGCGAGAGACTCTCCGAGAACGGGGACCAGCGACGGCGATTTGAGAGGAGAAGGATATCGATTTACGATTTCCGATTTTTGGGAATGGGAGCTTTCGATTAAGGGTTTTTAGAATTGTTTTGGAGGAGAAATATGGGAAGATAAAAGAGAGAAGAGGTGAGGATCGGTGGGCGGTGGGCACCGGAGATGTGGCGCCGGCTGCCGGCGATTCTGCTGATGAAGAAGAAGAGGTGAGAGTCGGGGATCTTGTGAGAGCTGGAGAGGGTTTGAGAGAGGAGAAGCAGCGTGTTTCATCAAGGAATGAAGGGAAAAGTTCAACTAACGTCTGTAAATCTGTAATGCCGAGGGAAGTTATTGGGCTGCTGATTTTGTGTGTGGGGCCTGAATATTGGGCTTATGTTGTTGAATGGAAACGGGCTTTGGATTTTGATTTTTGGGCTGATAAATAAATTACTTAAGCTTTAATGATCAATTACTGAATTTGAGTAAAATCGTGAGCTCGAAATAATTAAGATTTAATTAATTTACTAAGCTTTAATTCGTCCAAAAAAATATATTCCGGAATTTATTCTAATTTCGGATTAAATAATTCAACGAATATTCGAACCCAATTAATTATTTAATTAGACCCCTTTATTAATAAGAAAATAGGTATTCCACTAATAAAAAGATTTAAAGGATACAAACAAATCTGTTATCCCTAACAGATTTATAATCAAGAAAAATAGAAGACGAATATTTTTCCCTTAGATTTATTTTCAGAATTTTAGAATTCTTATTATATCGTTATAAATAGGCGCGGTTCGACGAGGATATTAGTTTAGACGTTGCCTATCAAGACCGACCATTCTACTACGCTTCAAGAGGTGGGCTTATTTTTCAAATGTATATGAGTTATGTATGCTCAATGATTTAAAGATGAAAATTGCTTATCCATAAAATAATTTAATGTGCACTCTAGACGTTTAATGCTCTGAAAAGTTAATCGATCGAGATTCAAAGCTCAGTCTAACACACTAGTTTGAATCGTGTACACTCCCCAATAGTAGTGCAATGGGTTGATCTCCATTGTGTGCTATTTAAATCGAGGCTCTCTGGGTTTCGACCCGAAGTCTGGAAACTGTAAATTGCAAATCGGGACTATCTATTGGAAGTCCGAGGTCCTGTCGGTGGCAAGAGGTCCGGGGTCCAAGTAAGAGTAACTATAGAGTGTGACATGATACCGCAGTGCAAGTAAAATTGATTTGGCATGCTCAGTTGAATTTTGTTTTCCAAACCTCTAAGTTATGCTCATGATATGGATAAACTGTTATATTTCTCAACTATTGACAAACTGCGTAGCCCACTGAGTACATTAGTACTTAGCCCAAAATATTTCAAATGTTTTCAGGTTGATGAATCAGTGATGATGGTGCAGAGTTGAGGCTAGGACTGTCTTTTTGTGAAGCTTCCGCTGATCGTATTTCTTTTGTTATACTTAAGAATATTTCACTCTGAATTTGTAGATTGTCTTGTGTCAAGAAACTTGAACTCGTTACCTTTATCTATTGTGAATGATGATCTTTTGTGATTCGTTGAGGTATCAAACCCTAAGCGATCCTAGTTTATCAATGTATGTTTTGTTGGGATTATTTGCCGTTGTTTATTCTGGCTTATTCCCCTTGCTAAGAAGATGCTGCCCAAATTTTCAGGAGCATCATTCGATTATTGTGATGAATCGTTTCTCCCTTTCTATCCCCACTCCTTTAATCCAACCACTAGTCACGCTCTTGGCGCGTGCGTCTTCCCTCGGGAATTGGGGCGTGATAATACGTTCTATCGTACCAACATAACTAGCGACTGAGACCCACCACTACCGTTATGTTGCAGTCTAAACCGATAGCTTTCCCGAGCTATCTCGACTGTGACACTATTTATATCTCATAATTATTATCGAACGCTGCTTGATCTCCCTAACACCCGAGCCATCCACGTGTTCTAAAACATAAAATATATGACTTATTCCTATTAATATATTTATTCAGATAGGTGATTGTTACCGGTGGAACACATGTCGTATATACTAAAACATGTTTTTACTTTAGCTATACACAACAACCCCAACACTTAGAATATTTCGGCATGACTTTTAATTTTTATAATGAGTGGTGTTAATATTTAGATCACATCAATCCAGAGTTTAAAAGATTTTTTTGTATCTTAAAAGTCCATTTGTATTCAATTAAGATTTTAAAAGTTTTTTATAAATCAGTTATATTCAATTATGATTTTTAAATATCCATCTAAATCTTGTGATATTGATTCTAATATTCTATGGACTCTGGATATTTTTAGTGCGGAATATTAAAAAAAAAAGAAAAAAGAATTTCTACATAAATAGTCTCTCCACAATAGATTTTGGAAATTTGTCTCTCTAGCCCAAGATCAAATGAGACGACTACAACCTATCTCTCCTGCCGCCGCCGCTGATTCGTCGCTTCCGCTGTCTTCATAGCTTGAATGTATATGTACATCTATTCGTGACTTATTTGATTAGTATATGTACATCTATTCGTGACTTATTTGATTAATATATTTATATTCATGCACAGTCATGGATAGACATCAGTTAAACAGGCTATGGTAGTACTCTTGAATGGTGAGAAGATTCCTAATAACGAAATACTTCAAACTTATCGGATCAACTACAATCGCTAGAATATCAATGGAAAATAAAGGAATGGATCAAAGATTAGAAAGTGAACAACTAATTGGATTGTTTCGCAATCTTGTACCTTGGAAACAACATGAAAAGTATCGAGCAACAACTCCAAAACCTCTCGCGCCTCGTTGGCCTGAGCGCTGCTTCAGCCGGCTCTGTAGCACCGCCAATGAGCCATCAACTGAGCCGCGGAAAGCAAAGATCTTCTCCTTGATTTGGAAGAGCGGGCCCGCCTACGCACCACGACTCCCTCCACGTCGACGAGCTTGGTGCTAAGGCTGACGAAATCGGCATAATCGCAGTTGATTAGATCGACCAGCTCATGCTTGAGAGCACCCAGATGGGATCATAGCTCCGAACAGCGTGTCAAACAGTAAGAAGGTATGAGATTGGAAATGTACGACTCCAAATCGAATGCCTGGTTGAAGAACTTTGTCGGTTCAGCCACAACGGGCCGGCAGGGCAGGGTCCTGACATTTTCGGGGCACTAGGCGAAATTGAAAATAGAGGGCCTTCGTATATAAAAAAACATTGCAATATTATGTTATATTTTGTTATTGATAATCATTAAGAGCATAAAGTTTACACAATTAGACAACTAAAATACAATATTAAGTTATGAATTACAACAAGAAATAAATTCAAAAAATAAATAAATAAAATTAAGTTCGATTCTCCAATATAAAAATAATATCTTACCTAATTTAAGAAGAAAAGTCACTATACATTTGTATGAAGAAAATTTTCTATAAATTGTAGTTATCTTACTACGAAATGACTATTATTGGCCTCCACAATAAAAGTTAGGAGGGAAATTTGAACCAAAAAGCCTTAAACTCGGTATAATTTGGCCTATTTTATTTGATGGATCAGTTATTTTATCTGTTATTTCTTAAAAGATGCCCATAATACATTTAAGTTTATATTATATATATGGGTTAAAAAACAAGTTGGGTCCGCATCCGACCTTGGGCCCTAGGCAGTTGCACCATTGGCTTAGGTCTTGGGCCGACCCTGACAACGGGTGGGAGTCATCGATAGGGTCGTCGAAAAAATTAGTGGCGGGTTTGGGCAGCGGCGAGTGCACGTCCGTCGCTATTGGAACACAAAGTAATCATTATTATTGTCAATCTCTTACTTGACTTGATGTTAGTCCCTTTTCATTACTTAACTTGAACCAAATGAGCACTAAGCCCATATTTGATTCACATTTTTTTGGGTAGGGAAATAGAAACAATTAATTGATTCCATTTATTTTTGTTTGATTTGGATAATATGTTATCAATTTTCCTTAACTCAATCCATTATATTATTACTCCTTAAGAAGGAGGAGACATAAGGAGAAGGAGAATTTTTTTACAAGTGACTCGCTTTCTCTCATTGAACTAAACACTCAATGTAACCATTATTATTACCATTCATTTACTTGACTTGATTTCATTCTCTTTTCATTACCCGACTTGAACTAAATGAGCACTAAATATGTACTAACCTCCGACACAGGATTTCTGAAATCTTTTATATTTACATGTGAGATATAAAATAATAAAATATATCAGAAATCTTGTATCGAAGGGAATATATATGTATGGATGACTTATTACTGGGCAAAGACCAATCAAGACGATAGCAAAGAAGCCCGTTGCCAAATACGAGAAGATGTATTATGGCCAAAAGTGAATTATTAGTTGGAGATTTATCCGCTATTGGATTTGTAAAATTTGTGAAAATCAATCTAAAAAAATCTACTCCCTTCGTCTCAAGTATTCCGATACCTTTTATTATTTTATACCTCACATGTGAATATAAAAAGTATCGGAATACTTGAGACGGAGAGAGTATTAAATTGTAAAGAAAAAAAAAAGAGTAATGAACGAATTTTGCCATATATCTATTTTTTAGTTAATTAAAGTTTGTTTTTAACTACAGATTTATAAAATTTGTGAAAATCAATCTAACAAAATCTATTAAATTGTAAGGAAAAAAAAAAGTAATGAACGAATTCTCCATATATCCAAGTATTCTCCATCCAGATGGAGTAGCAGTATTTTTTTGTTTCTCTTAAATAACCAAATGAGTCCACACTATTTCAAATTTTCAATAGTAAAAATCGCGTCTTGAAGATTTACTGTTAAACCCTAAACTCTGAAAAGCTTTCACAGTCATCAATGGCGGTCGCGAATCCTCCATCGCTGGACATCTTGGTGAGAGATTCAGGGGGATTTACTGTTTGGGGCGGCCCCCCTTTCAGCAATGGGGAACCCAAAATTAAGCTCGCTAAAGTTCCATGTTCCTCCACGAAATTCAGCGACGACGGATCGAAGCTCATGGTTATTCAATCCGATTTTCAAATTACCATCTACGAATCGAGCAATTTGGTGGAAATTAGGTCTTTTCAAGTCCCCAATCTTCTTGCCGCCAGCATTTCTCCCTGTGGGACTTATGTGCAGACATTCCGGAAATCAACTTCACCCCAAGATAAGAATGTGGAGTTGTGGAAGACGGAGACAGGAGAATCGGTTTATCAAGCTTTCCAGAAGAACATGACGAAAGCGACATGGTAAACTTGTTGTGATTTTGGGTGTGTAGTTGTTGGATTGGATTCTCAGTTTGAATAATGTTATTTCTTCTTGCTGGTTTTTAGGCCCTCTGTTCGATTCAGCTCCGATGAAGCTGTAGCTTGTCGTTTGGCAACGAATGAAGTGCAGTTCTTTGATACTGGAGATTTCTCTAAAGGATTTGTTAATCGGCTTAGAGTTCCTGGTATTGCTGCATTTGAGCTTTCGAAGAGTCCTGGTTCTTATGTGGCCGTATTTGTTCCTGAATCAAAGGTTCTTGGTTTACAATTTTGATGTTATAACTGAAGTTCTGGTTTGGTACTGCACGTTTGCTCGTTATTTTAATTTTTGTTTTTTTTCATCGCTTAAATTTGATTGGATGAGCTGGCATTTTATTTTTCTTCTGTTCTGTGAGATTCTGAACTTTTGTAAACTGAATTTTCTTAGGCACAACAATAGGGAAATTGCAGTTCTTGGCTGTGTGTTTTGATATGTAGCGAAGTCTTGTCTTTTAAGGGACACATCCGAAATTGGACATTGTTGAAAAGTTTTATTTGCCTGTGTTATTGTGATGAGGATTCATCATTTTACTTGTCATCGGTTCTTTCAAATTTGGGCTATTATAGAATCCTGAATTTTCTGTACAATTACAGTTCAAGGCTATGTAATGTTTAGATATGTAGCAAGTTTTGTTTTTTAAGGGACCGCTGAAATTTGGATGCTGTTCAAAAGTTTTATAGGCTTGTGGTATTGTGATGAGGATAATCAACTTTCTGATATTTATACCAATGGTTTTTGTTGGCATTATTGACTGCTTAAAAACCCCACTTTGCACATATATACATAAGTGTAATTTGTATCTCGATAATCTCTGTAGGGGATGCCAGCCAATGTTCAAATATTTTCTTGTGCGAAGGAGTCACAGAGTCAACCCGTTGCACGTAAAAGTTTCTTTAGGTGTTCCTCTGTGCAATTGCATTGGAACCATGGTTCCAAGGGGCTATTAATTGTTGTGCAGTCAGATGTTGATAAAACAAATCAAAGTTATTATGGAGAGACCAAGTTAAATTATTTGACTACAGATGGAACTTATGAGGGATTAGTGTCACTTCGTATGTGTTATTCTTCCACTCTTTTTCCAACTGACTTAACATGCTTCATTTTTTATTGAATACTCAACAGTTATTGGCGATTAATCTTGAACACTTTGCAGGTAAGGAGGGACCTGTACACGATGTTCAGTGGTCTTCCTCTGGTAAAGAATTTGCAGCTGTTTATGGATGTATCCTTGGTTTTTTCTTTACGTAGCTGATGCTTGATTTTAACACTGTAGAGTTGTGTGGAATAATGAGATGCAGTCCTCTTTTGGTACAACTGAAATGTAGTGTAGCCACAACAATCGCTTATTCTATTTGCTTTTATAATAACAATATTTTCCCATTCCTTTTTGTTACTTTACCTTTTCTGGTATTGAAGTTTGTTAAATTTTCGTTAAAAAAGGGTGGGGTATCTTTTAGGAAGCCAATTGGACTCAATAACAGAGAACTGATAATGTCATCCTTTTGAGACTTGCGAGCCATGCTATTTGGTACTCCCTCCGTCCCACTCGATATGGCTTGTTTTATTATTTTATACCACCCATTTGAATAAACAACAAGCCATTTCGAGTGGGACGGAGTGATATATGATATGGTATGTTCATTCAAATATGCAGTGTAAGCAGACACAGTACCTGTCCCCTCCCCTGGGGATTTTTTAATTATAAAGAAGTAAAATGGTTTTCTTTTTGGCTCTGCCAATATACCTATATGTAATGTTTTTCTTTTTGTCTCTGCCAATATACATATATGTGACTGTATTCCTGAAATTTATTTAAAATTTTATAGTTCTATGTTTTATTTTAGTTTTTGTTCGTGTTCTTGTATTCTTTTTTCTGTTTCTCTTCTCGTCTTCCTTGACCCGTCTCAGTTATGCCTGCTGTGGCAACAATATTTGATGCAAAGTGCAAACCTCTGCTAGAGCTTGGGACAGGCCCATACAATACTGTTAGATGGAATCCAAAAGGAAAGTGTATCCTTGTATATATTAAATGGTTTCTCCTTCATTTTATCAATTATGTCTTTCTATCTCTCTCTCTTTATATCTGATACGTTTGCTGATATTAGTATAATTATGTTACCATAATTATCTTTATTTCCTTATTTTGCTTAGTTATTTAGGGTTAAGTTATTTGGGGTTCGATTAAAGAATGGACCTAGACTTTTGTGCGGGGTCCAAGTTAGTTACTTGGCCTCAAGTTTCCTGGTCTATAAATGGTCATTATGAGTCAGGGTTGGGTATCTGGGAGATCAATAGTGGATAGGACAGCTTTGCTGTAGCCGGAATTTCCCGTGGCCTCATTTGAGGAGATTAATTTCAGTTATGGAGTATTTCTGTTTCCATCTACCTTACCTCCTTCAATTCATCTTTTTTATCTTTCATACATCACCTCATGTCTATCATTCTTCTCCCCCTATATTCTTAATAAAGTAGCTTTTGTTGATTTGTAACCTTAAGACGTCCGTACAGTTATATGTTTGGCAGGCTTTGGTAACTTACCTGGTGACATGGTACGTCCTTCTCAACATTTTTGTCCTCTTCCATTTGTGTTCGATTTTTGAAGATCTTTATGTGCCATTTGCTGCGAGCAGTCTTTTCTTCATTATCAGGCAGCTGTAATCTTTCATATTATTGTTGAAAGCTGCAATGTTAGTATTAAACTAAGATGAAATGTAGTTTGTCGCAGTTAATATTAATGCAGTTTATATTAATTGTTTTTATGCAAGCTATAAATTATTTTTGTGTCAAGTTTTTTTTCAGCTGCCAGATACAGAAATAGTGTTACTTCACTTAATCGTGTCAGTATTACTAAGCCATTGTCTGGAGGAAGATTCTTGTTCGCCATGTTTATGTTGTAGTGACGGTGTCCTTCATAAGACTACTTGTATTATTAACTTTTATGCATGATGATGTATGAGTTATTTTTGATTTACAGTTTGTGGCATAGCGAGTTTAGTCTCTCTGTCTCTGTGTGTCTGTGTGTGCGTGGCTTTTTATTTTTTATTTTTTATTTTTTATTTTTATTTTTATTTTTATTTATTTATTTATTTATTTTTTATTATTATTTTTTTTATGTGGTTTTTTTAACCTCTTAGTGCTGAAGCTGCTTCCGCATAACTTGTACAATCTATGACATGGGTACTTCAATTTTTTGTTTTTGCTGTTTAGGCATTTTGGGATTATTCAGAAAAAAAGAAATTGGGAGCTACAAAAGCTGAATTATCAGTGACAAGTGAGTGGTCCCCAGATGGACGGTTTTTTATGACTGCCACAACAGCTCCACGACTGCAGGTTGATAATGGGTATGAACTTTTATCTTCGTTTCCGGAAAATTCTTAATCGTTATTGTTTTCATATTTGCTTTAATAGGAAGAGCAGTTTATGTAACATCACTAATTTTTGCAAGTTTTGAATTGAGGAATTCGTCTATTTGGCTTCATTGGGTGTTGCTTCCAGATTTGCGTTAATTGCAGACCTGTAATCAAATGCTTATAATATCTTGATCTTGGATCATACTTAAAGAGAACTAAAAATTGACAGCTGTCAATTTAGCATGGTGTGCCAAAAAACTTTGCACTGCACTGGTCTAAGTAAAGAGAAAAGAAAAGGATTTACATTTTTACTTGGGGTAGTATGACATAATAGCTTTTGTTGTAATATCTCAAAATTTGTTACGTTTTCGAAGTTTGTTTATTTACTTTAGAAGACTACCTTAATATATCTTTCAAAACATAGTGTTACTGTAGCCTATTGGCCAAATATTTATCTGCTTCACTTGTATTTTGGCATTATCCTCTTTCTAGTGAAATATGATGAATAGATGTTACTTTTTACTTGATACTTTCCTATCTTGAAGTTAAAAGTTGATTTTAGCAGTCTTGGATTTTGTTGTACCTCGGTATCAATGCTTAATGTCAGGTGCCAGTTTGTGAAGTGCTTTGATGGCTGCTTTTTTTTTTGTTTTTTTATTTTTTTAACTCCTATCTATTTGAAGGATCAAAATATTCCACCACAATGGTTTATTATTTTTCAAGAGGATGTATGACAAGTTGTTTCAGGTAAATACCTCTGGTTTAGTTTCTGTTTTTCCTCGTATATTCTTTTTCTTAGCTTAAAATTTGTCATTGATCATGCAGGTAGACTGGAAACCAGAGTCACCTGAAAAATTTGGTGAAATCGAAGAAGTTTTGAAGTCTGTTGATTTGTTGAAATTGGAAGATACGACAAAGCAAGGTTTATCTTTTTTGTTGTACTTTCTCAAAACACTATCTGGTTTAGATTTATAATATTGGAGATACTGAAAAGAGACTAATATGTCAGGACAAGGGTTGAAAACCAACTCAAAACCTGCTGCTTCCAACACTATTGCACAGAAGCCTGCTGCTTATCGCCCACCTAGTGCTAAAGCAGCAGCTGCAGTTCAGGCAGAGGTATTTTAGATAAGCCAAAACTCATTTTCTCAGAAGTTTTGTATCGTGTGAATTGTAGCCTCGCTCAATGTGTTTGATCAAACATGCGCTGGAGAACTTTATGGGTCTTATGTCAAATTCACTAGAAGCCTCGAACTTATCTGTGGTTTGACTTTTGTTGTATGATGTGTATATGCAGTTTACTAGACATTTTAGTGATAGGAGGGGGAGAGAGAGAGAGAGAGAGAGAGTGAGAGATCATGTATTCTAATGCTCAATAGGATTCCAAGTCAGATGAATTTGGCAGTTCCAATACTGCACAGGGAAAATGATATCGACAAGCCTTTGTTAGAGCATACATCTATGATTATATGCTACACTGAAAAAATATCGTGTGTTAAACATTGGCTAGTTAAGTATTGTATTGGGTTTATCGATTCAACTATTTGCAGATTTTTTAATTTGGTTTAGAGCATACATCCATGTCTGGTTGCTTGAAAAAGAGCTAGATGAGGTTGCTTTACCTATGACTGGATGCCGTTGTCTACCCATGCCCATATATGAGCCTTGAACCCTAGAGCCCATAAATTAAAATATCTGCTCAACATCTGATATCTTTTTCCTTGTTATGGTGCTTTCTCTTTGATGGAAAATGAGAGAACGAAAAACTTTCTACCAATTTTCGTCATTTTCACTTGTTCTCTGTATAAAACTTTCATAATTTTCTTATCTCTCCATTTCATTTTCCATAAAAAAAAAACTCACTTAGTTTATCTTTTCCCCTATACATATACTAACTCAATAATTCTCCTCTGCAGCTGTTCGGAGAAAGCCCTGCTGGGTAAGTGTGTTGGAGTTTCTTGAACTTGAAGCCTTCTTTAATTTTATTTCTGACTTTCCTTTGTGTTTCAACTTCAGAGAATTAAGCAAAAATGCACTAAAAAACAAGAAAAAAAGGGAAAAGCAAAGGGAGAAAAAGGCTGCAGAAGGCAGCTCTGGTGGCAGTGGAACATAATCGTGTTTTTATCTCCAAATGATTCGAATGAGCCATTTTCAGAGGGAGGTTCTGGGTAATTGCTAGTTAAAATATCAAGCATGAGGATGAACTCGAGTTAAACTCAGAGACTTCCTTCACATTTTCTCCCCGCTGTTGCGGATTAAGATTTAGTGAGAGAAATGATGGAAATTTACTAATACCATAATGGTTTAAGGATTGTCCTTGAATAAGGTCTTGTGTAGGCACCCAAAAGAACATGGGCACTGGACTCAATTTTGTGAGTTTTGATGCTTATTCTTCCTTATATTAAGAAGATTCTGTTATTGTATATTGAGGCCGTTACTATCATATTATTTGGTTTTTCATTTTTAAGCTGAAGATTGTGGTTGATTTTGGTTTGATTTAAGGTCTGTTGAGTAAATCGATTTTCTCGTGGAATTCTGATGCGTCGTTTTATACTAAAAATAAATTTGACTTTTCTGTCGGTATGCCTACACTGCACAGACAGTGGTAAGCAAGATCATTTCCTAAGGGATCGGCGAGATTTCTTTTAAATTTCCAACTGCCAAAATATGAATTTTTATTTAACCTAATAACGAAAATAAATAAGAAAAATAAATAAACAAATAAATTAAAAGACACTTTGATTTTTGGTTCAAACAAATTAAAAATGATTCCAGCAGCAACAAGTTCCACACCAGCTCAATTATTTTGATCTTTGATGCAAAGATAACTCTAATTTAATGCAAACAAACCAGTTATGACCACCGAAGACGCTTCTGACGCGATCTTATTTCTCCATAAATTCTCGATAACTAGGAAGACGACTGACAACCGTAAGAGACGCTCTATAGATTTAATGAGTCGACAACATTATAAACAAGAGAAACCCAATTCAAAACCGATAAACTCTGACGCAGGATTATCGAATTTAGACTATTATCCCCTTGACTTAAACAAGTCAATTTACCACTAATTAAATCTAACCACGATTACGTATGGCCGATTCAATTGGCTATAAATTAATTCCAAACAACTAAATATTGCGCACTATCTAGCAGTATGAAATAATTCATAAACATAAACACAGAGAATAACAGATGCAAGCATATAAATCAAAATATGAAAACATATTAAATCTCACAGAATAATATTGCTAGGATTTTCTTGTCTTTGCCGGAATAAAGAAAACTAGTTAATTATCATACACAAATGAAATCAAAAATAAAATAAAATGAAGAAAAGAAAAGAAAGAAGAAGAATGGCGTGAGGTTATTCCCAGCCGCTGCTCCCTTCTCTTCTCCAATACAGGTACGTGAGTCTCCCAAAAGTCTAATCTAATTCCTATTTATATTACTAATGAATCCCCTTATAATAAGGAAACCTAAATTAACTAGGAAAACAATAAATAAATAATATCTAATAATATTAAAAAAAGTCTATTAGCTATATAAAATACTAAAAATCACTATTACATTAATTAATCTCGTAAGGAATTAATTAAAGGCCTTCTAGATGCTAAAAATCCCAAAATTCTTTTATTCTCGCTCAGCTCCAGTACTTTACAGGCGGGTACGCCGCCTGAATTTCCAGCAGATCGCTTATTCTTTTGCTCAGTCCCAACTTCGAGAATATCTTCCAAAATAGCTCCAAAGTCACCAAAAATTATCTTTCTCCTACAAAAACACATCACATTCACAATTAATCCAAATCAAGGCACTATTACTCAAAATGACACCAAATTCCACCAAAATATCCATGAAATAAGTAGAGAAATAATGCCCAATCAAATTCATATGGACGGTTCTTGGAATGCACAAGAGTATGAGGCTCCCCACCCCACCCCCAATAACAAAAAAAGAAAAGAAAAAATGAACTACATAAAGTTAAGATTGAATATTTGTAGTAACAACTCATGTAGCAGTATTTATTTTTTTAACCCTGGTAATCCCTTTTGTTTCCTTAGGGGTGTACACGAGCCGAACTTCGACATG
Source organism: Mentha longifolia (assembly GCA_001642375.2). Lineage (NCBI taxonomy): Eukaryota > Viridiplantae > Streptophyta > Magnoliopsida > Lamiales > Lamiaceae > Mentha > Mentha longifolia. The sequence goes on along the minus strand of CM038114.1, from coordinate 18,721,354 downwards.
TTCGAGCTCGGACTCGCTTATAAATATTTGAGCTTGAGCTCGGCTCGGGCTTGTATATAGTTCGGTTTGAGCTCGGCTTGTAAGTATTCGGGCTCGATAAGAATTTGAGCTCGAGCTTAAGTTCGAATTTGAACTTGGCTTGTATACCCAAAAAATTGAAAATACTCAAGTTTGGGCTCAGACTCGGGCTCGGGCTCGGGCTCGAGCTCATTCATTCTTATATGTTCAAACTGTTAATGATTTATATTATGGAGATGTATAATAGAAGTATTATGATTTATGACATTAGTTAGAAACAAAAAAAAAAAAAAAAAAGCTTATTATGAATTTCTTAGTATATTTATAGACAATATTGTGTCCATAAATATTTGAAATGACAAAGATGAATTGATGATACACTAGTAACATTACTAATTAATTGAAAAAAAATTATGCGTCTAATGATTAATTGTGTAAAAATATAATTATTTACTTAATTACACATGTAATAATTACATATATATTAAATACATATAATTTTATTGGCAAACCCATTCACGAACATGTTCGGAATTAAGGTTCGCGAACAAACATATTCGCGAACTTTTGAGCGGAACATCTAGAAGCTCGAGCTCGGCTCAAAAAAAATTTCGAGCTCGATTTCAAGCTCAAGCTCGACTCGTTTATAAACCGAACGAGCTTCTTACGAGCTGAGTTTCGAATAGCTCACGAGTAGCTCTGTTCGTGTATAGCCCTAGTTTCCTACGCATTAGATGAATGAAGGCCTAGAGGATGATGCAGAAGCCCAGATTCCCAGCATATATGAATAATTTATTCTTAATATTGGAGAAAATAATAATAGTACTTTTTTTTGTTTTTTTGAAAGGAATAATAATAGTTGTAATAAACAAAATGAACCCATTTTTCTCCAAGCTCAACCTTAACCTAGAACTGGAGCTCCTCTCCATTGGGCTATGGCTGCGGCGTCGGCTTTTATTCTTTTATTTTGAAAGCGAGTTAGTTGTTTTCTATACCCATCTAAATTATTATGTATTTTATTGCCCACTCTCTTCAAAAATGGCTATGGCTGCATCCGTTGGCAAAAATCTGGCCTTTTTTATTCTCAATCGCAATCGCGCTTCTTCTCTAATTAAGAACGTTCATCAATCCCCTGTTACTGTTAGTTTTTCTGTTACTGCATCGGTGCATACAATACTTATTATTTGTGTTGGCAATTTATGTTGATATATTCCGCTGTGCTGCTCAATTATATAAATTGCATGAAAATTATTTATCCTAATATTTTTTATGGATAAATATGGGAAGAAGATATATCAAGATATAAGGAGAGATATATATGAATTTGATTTATTTCCATATCTTTTGAAGATATGCAGAAGATTCTTTTAGGGCTGATCATGTGGAAATATATAAAGCAAAAGATTAACATTATATTCTCTACGGTTTTGTGGTGAAGGATAGCGTGAGTTATTAAGCGTGAATTTTTTTTGTGTACTTGCTTGTGCAAGTTTCTGGATTCTTGGGTAGAGAGTGTGTTTACATAAAACTACTTCTTAGTTTTATTGTGGTTGGTGTCTGAATCTATGATTCAAAGGTTTCCGTTCCTTTCGTGTTTAAGGGTAGAGAATGGGTGCTATCTGCCAATAGCTGGAGCTTGATTACGAGTGCTTCTCGTAGTACAATTCACACACAAAAGGGAGTTGTAAACAGAAGTGTAGGTGACATAAGGTGGAGTCCTTTTGTGTAAGTCCTGTACTTCTCTGCTTCGTAATAGTGAATTGTTTCTCTCGGATTTATCCCCCAGACATAGGTGTTTTATCACTGAACTGGGTTACCAATTGTTTGTGTTCTTTACGCGTTTATTTGTTTCTGTTTCAAGAACATTTTAAGAACATTGTTAAGAACATAAGAATTGCACAACATAGCAATTTCAATTGGCACCAAAGTAGGTTTTTCTTGTTAGATCTATATATTTCGATTCTGGGAGTTTGTGCTAAGTTGTGCTATTTCTGATGGATTTTCTGAGAGATGTAGGATCAATAAACAGACCGCCAATATTGGATGGGAAAAATTTTAGTTTCTGGAAGGTCAGAATAACAGCTTATATTCGATCCGTTGATGAAAAGGCTTGGAGGGCTGTTGTGGAAGGATGGACTGAACCTATAGGTGCTGATGGTAAGCAGAAAGACATGGATAAATAGGATGCAAATGATGAAAAAGCATCTACAATGAATCTGAAAGCATTGAATGCTATATTTGCTTCAGTTAACTTTGATAACTTCAATCTCATATCCACATGTTCGACTGCCAAAGAAGCTTTGGAAACATTGCAGAATGCATATGAAGGGACGAGCAGAGTCAAAGCTCAGAGACTTCAACAATTGACGTCTCAATTTGAAATGCTCAGAATGGAAGAAGATGAGTGTGTTTCTGAATTCCATGCAAAATTGAAGAGCATTCCAAATGAGTGCTGCATTCTTGGTGAGAAAATGTCATAAGAAAAGCTTGTTAGAAAAGTCTTGAGGTCTCTTCCTAGAAGATTTGACTTTAAAGTGGCTGCTATTGAAGAAGCGAGAGACCTATCTGCTATGTCTCTTGATGAACTTATTGGGTCACTCAGAACCTTTGAAATGGGAATGCGCAAGGAAGACTGTCCTAAGAAGAAAAGCATTGATTTTGGCGTTGGAAGTGAAGAGGGTCTGATTGAATCATATATGCCTTATTCACTAAAGGATTTAGTAAGGCCATGAAGCACTACAAAGAAAAGAAAAATGAAGGAGAAGACTCAAGGAAGACAAATGAAAAAGAAGATGACAAATACATCATCTGTCATGAGTGTGGTGGAAGAGGTCACATCAAATCCGAGTGTGCTAACTTGAAGAAGAAAGGAAATAAATCCTATATGGCAACTCACAGTGACAATGAAGAGTGTGACGATAATGGATCTGAAAATGCCTTTCCAAACAAGGCCTTTGCAGCTAAAGTTGGTGACAATGAAGAGATTGAAAACAAAGAGATCGATGATATGTTCAAAGTCGATGATGACATTGAAAGTGAAATGGATGTTGAGCAGATGGTTACCGATGCTTACAAGGAAATACATGAGAAATGTATTCTTGTAGTTGAATTGAACAAGAACCTAACTGATGAGCACAAGGGAGTTAAAGAAGAACGTGACAGGTTAATTCTCGTAAATAATCAACTGCAGAACCAGCTTGCAGAACTTAAAGGGAAAGAAATCAGTGAAAGTAGTGAAGTGAATCACCTCAAGAAAATGTTGAAGATGATGAACTCAGGAACTGCAATGCTTGATGAAATTCTAGAAGTTGGAAAAGCTGTTGGTGATAAGTCAGGCTTGGGATATGGTTCAACAAGTCATGAGAATGGTAAAAATAATGCGAGAGTTTTTGTTCATGTCAGGAAAAATGTTCAGATAACAAGAACATAAACCAAAACACCAAGAAGAAGATTTGTCAGAATTTGTCACTACTGTGAAGCTCCAGGACATATACGACCTCATTGCAGAAAACTTCAAGAAGATCGGTTTAGAATGGTTAGAAATGTTGTTCCACAGAATCTTGGCAGATGAGGAACTAGATTTCAAGGGTTTCCTGAGTACAATGAGAGAGATGAATGTTTTAGAGGATATGTTGCCCATACTGCATTTCTTGCAGAAACTGGAGATGCATGGTACTTTGACAGTGGTTGTTCCATGCACATGACAGGAAACAAGAAAAATCTGATAAATCTTAAGCCGGTTAAAAGTCAAACTGTAACTTTAAGAGATGGAGTTGAGGTAAAAGTATTGGCTAGTGGAGAACTTGCAATTGCAGGTATGCCTAAGCTAAAAATTATGTATCTAGTTGAGGGATTGAGAGCCAATCTTGTCAGTATAGGTCAGCTTTGTGACGAAGGTCTGAATGTGAAATTTGATAGAGAAAATTGCATTGTTTCAGATAAAGAAAATGAGATTCTTGTTGGGAGAAGATCTGCTATTAATTGCTATCTTGTTGTAAACTCACGAGAATGTTTGACTGCAAGCAATAATCAAGAATTCAAGGTGTTAAATAACCAAAAAGAGACGATCATGGAATCAACAGATGTCAACTTCGATGATGGTGTTCACACGGTAGAGAAAACTACTCTGGAGAATGACTCTCATGTTCTGAATAATGTTACTGAAAATGTTTCTGGTTTTGTCTTTGAGAAGACTAGTGCTGAAAAAGCTGAAGAATGTGTTAAGTTGATAAAGGATCCAGTTGGGGTTTCAGTTAATCCTACTGGACACAAGAGTAATTTTAGAAGTTGTTCTCGACTTTCAGATATTCTCACAAAAGCTCTTGGTAGTAGAAGGTTTGAAAAACTCAGAGCCTCTCTTGGTCTATGTGTTAGGAGAATTTTCCGATAAAAATTCCCACTTATGGCTGTGTTATGTAGATGTATCTTTTTTTAGTTATAAAAAAAAAAGTGAGAGAGGGTGTTTTGCTAATTATGGTCATTCAAGAGGTGGTTTTCTCTGTTGTCCTCTATTGGAGAAATGATTTGCTTCTGTGAAGTGTCTTGAAGTGTTTCTTTCTTGCGTGGTTATCAATGGTAGTGTTTTCTGGACAGGGTCTGGATTTTTATGGAGATTTCTATTTTCTCTTAAGTTTAATCTGATAGTGAAATCTCTCGAATTGAGGAGGAGAAATCTATTTAGTTTGCTGAGGCAGTAGATGTCTAATGTTGTTCTATCTTTGAATATGAGGATGATGTTGGAAAGCCACATGGATTTAGTTCATCTAATGTTGAATAGGCTGCTACAGGTGGGGATGTACCTGGCGATATTCCTGCGGATGTTCCTCAATGCTCTGCTTGATCTGCTTTGTCTAGCATAAGAATGTTATTCTCTATGTATGTGAAACTCCGTTTGTGCAGATTTTCATGCCGCCACAGTTCGTGAGTTTGTTGTCATGATGTTGTGTGTTTATTAATGGGGACTTTTAAGTAAAATTTGTTGAAGGTGGTGGTCTCTTCCATTGTCATGACAAAAGAAGTTTGAAGAATTATTGTCAGAAAGCCTATTGATCTTGAAGAAATGATCTTTGCTAGTGTTTGTGAATGTTTAGTTTTCTCTGAGAAGTATAAGCAGATTGTATATCCAGGTCTGATTGGTATTCTATCTCTTATAAATTCTGATTATGTGACTGGCGTGAAGCATGATGATTGTGGTTAAAAAGTTCTAAAGTGTTTGGTGATACTTTCCAAAGTATTCCTGAATATGTGCATAAAGTCATGCACATAATGTTCTGAGTTGTAGTTTGGATCAAGAGTTAAACCGTATGTTGGTTTATGTGAAGAAGTTTATGAAGACTTTCTATTGATAGAAAATTTGATGTTGAAGTCATACTCTTTCTGGTAATGATCGAGGTAGCCAAGTGGGATCGAGTACTATGTCTCTTCCACGTATACTGAGGAGTTCAATACCAATGCTATTTTTTGAAGTTATAGATGATATGGAATTGCTGATGCATTAGTAAGGATTGGACCAGATCGTATTGATTTGAATGTAGTAGTCGATGTAGCATATCATTCTTGTTGGATCAGCAAGTCATTCTTTTGAAGATGTTGTACCAATTTGTGTTTGGTTCTTGAGTTTATTCATTATGCAACAATAAGAGTTTGATGCGTTGAATGCCGAGGAGGTTACACTCTTCCGATGAGGTCATACTCTGATGATGATATGATGATTGCTAAATGTTAATTTTGGCTAGTTGGTGAATTTTGATTCACTTCTTGTTCCACGTTCTTGTATTTTTAAGAAAGAAGTCCGCATTGAGGGGGAGTATTGCAGCAATGTATGTTGTTGTGGATGCATAGAGATTATTGCATCCAGGGGGAGTGTGCTACGTACTGATGTATAGTAGTTGGTGAAGATTGGTCAGTGTGGCAGTGTTCTTCAAAATGTCTCTCAGGATGTTCCTCGAAGTTCAGTTCAAATTACTAGAACTGTTAATGTTCCTTTGCATTTTGTTGACAAAAAGGGTAGCTGAAAAAGAGTTTGTTGCAAGGTTGCAGAGGGAGTTATGTACGCATTTAGTGTCTTTGCTGCTGATGTGCTTGTTGATGTGATGTTGTAAGTGGAATTCTTTGGGAGTGAATTATTGTTAGTTTCTTGATTTTTGCAGCAGTTATTCTTGTTATCATGTGGATTTCTGGTTTAAACTCCTGGTGAGTCATCAATTAAAACGGTTAATTTTGGTTCTTCGATTATTGATGCTGCTCTTGAAAAAAAGTTTGTTTTCGATGTTGAATTATGATGATGTCATTAAGAAATTAGCTAGTGGTATGATGGATAGATCGTTGGTCTTGATGTTGGGAAGTTTCTACCACTGTGAAAGGTGCTGAAGTTGTTATCTTCCGGTTTGAGCTTTGGATTTCTGTATCCAAAAATGGGGAGAAAAATAAGCATGTGCAGGTTGTTAACATTGGTGTTTGACATTGGTGTTTGATGGATTTGTGTAGGTTTAACATTGGTATTGGTACTGTGGGTGCGCTCATTTACCTATCAATAGTTATTCCCTGTTATGGATTAAGGGGGAGCTGATAATCTGATCTGGAAGTTCATATTTGTGGTTTATGCTGATCTTTTGATAAGTACAGATTGTGTTCTTGATGATGTACTTGTTTGTGTTCTTGAATGAAGAACACTGGTCTTCTGCGTGAAATGCATGCAATTTATTTTGGCTACATAAATGCCAAAGGGGGAGATTGTTACTGCATCGGTGCATGCGGTACTTATTATTTGTGTTGGCAATTTATGTTGATATATTCCGCTGTGCTGCTCAGTTATATAAATTGCATGAAGATTATTTATCCTAATATTTTTATTTGAATAAATATGGGAAGAAGATATATGAAGATATAAGGAGATATATATATGGATTTATTTCCATATCTTTTGAAGATATGCAGAAGATTCTTTTAGGGCTAATCATGTGGAAATATATAAAACAGAAGATTAACATTATATTCTCTGTGGTTTTGTGGTGAATGATAGCGTGAGTTATTAAGTGTGAATTTTTTTTGTGTACTTGCTTGTGCAAGTTTCTGGGTATTTGGGTAGAGAGTGTGTTTATATAAAATTACTTCTTAGTTTTATTGTGGTTGGTGTTTGAATCTGTAATTCAGAAAGTGTCTGTTCCTTTCGTGTTTAAGGGTAGAGAACAGGTGCTATCTGCCGATAGCTGGAGCTTGATTACGAGTGCTTCTCGTAGTACAATTCACACACAAAAGGGAGTTGTAAACAAAAGTGTAGGTGACATAAGGTGGAGTCCTTTTGTGTAAGTCTTGTACTTCTCTGCTTCGTAATAATAAATTGTTTCTCTCAAATTTGTCCCCTAGATTCAAGAATATTTTTAAGAACATTGTTAAGAACATACGAATGGTACAACATAGCAATTTCATTTTCCTTCTCCACACAGACAGACGCAGACCCATCTCGATATCATCGTAAATCCTGCTGTTTACGACATTTTGTTGCATAAACACGATTTCCCCACCGAATTCGCTTCGCGGGTTGCCTCAAAATTGAGTCCCATGAAGAACCCAGAAGCAGTCGATTCGATGCTCGCATTCTTGAAATCGAGTGGATTTTCGAACGCCCAGATGCAGAAAATCTTGAAATATAGGCCTAGTTATCTCGGTTTCAGCCCCGAAGACAACATTAAACCCAAAATCGAGGGTTTGCAAGAAGAGGGCTTTTCTTCCGCCGACATTTACACCGTAATCTCGAGTAACCCCACCATTCTGGAGTTGAGTTTGAAGAAGAACATCATTCCTTCATTATCTCTGCTTAGGGACTTGTTGGGTTTCAGTATTCCACTTGTCAGAGTTGTGAGGAGATCGCTGCGGTCACTCACCTGTAATATGGAAACGACTCTGGTGCCTAATGTACAACTCTTGAAGAGCTGCTGCCTATCTATGGCCCGAATCCGAATCATCCTCAATGAATTTCCGCAGGTCTTCCGTAATTATAAGCCACCAATTATAACAAGGCCAAAGAAATGGGTCTCACTGCAGCTTCCAAAGCTTTCGCTTATGCTTATTCCTACTACTGCTTCGTTGAGCAACGAGATGTGGGAGCTCAAGCTGCAAGCTTTACGAGATCTAGGATTTTCTGAGAATGATGTATTATCTATGTTTAGGAAGGAGCCTCGAGTGTTTGGTACATCAACTGACAAGTTGAAGAAGATCGTGGAGTTTCTGATCTCTTCTGGGAAGTTTGATATCTCAAACATTGTCGAATGTCCAAAATTACTTATGTTCAGCTTCGAGAAGAGGTACGAGCCGCGGTTCAGGATTTTGAGCATTCTTGAAAGTAGGGGACTCATTGAAAATTGGCCTACTCTTTAACACACTCTGCCATTTAACAAATGCTGAATTTTGTGAAAGATTTGTTAGCCCTTTATTTAGATCATCTTGGTGATGTTTGCTTCTCGAAGGTGAGATGAAATCACAAGCATTTTGTTGGTTTATGCACTGCATGTTGTAGAATTTTAAGATATGGCATTGTTTGCCTTGCTATTTTAAATCTTTGTAGTCAACCTCTGTTTCTTGGCTTTGAAATATTCTTCTTTTCATGTATGGATCTGTATTGAAATTGAGATTGAAGAAGATAAAATTGAAATTGAGATTGAAGAAGATAAAAGAGGTTCTTAAAAGTATTGGATGTTGAACATAATTACTGAGAGTATTTTACGAGGTGACGATTGCGCGATGAAGACTCGTCGGCTAAGAGTCTCTTGGTCCTAATTTTCCCATGAAATAGGTACCCCTCTTTTTTCTCCATCTTAGATTCCCATTTCGATGATGAATGAAAAAAGTATTTGAATGTTGGTCTCTACTCTTCCAGCAATCTGCAAATCTTGATATTTTAAATTAGGGGAAATTAAACAAAATTACATAACTTTTCATTAAATTCTGGTTTTGCATACAAGTTTTAAAATGGGTCTATAAATAGTACACAACCTTTTAATTGTTTCTGATTTTGTACACAAGGTCGATTTTTTCCTAATTTCTTCAGATTTCATGCTGATATACAATTGAAAGGTTGTATATATATAGATACATTTTAAAACTCGTGCGCAAATTAGAATTCGACGAAAGGTTGTGTATTTTGGGGAAATTTTTCCTTTAAATAATTTGTACTCTTATTCAAGAGATTTTAGAATATTCTGTAGTAAAACAAATATTTTGGAATTTTAGAATCATAAATTTTCCCAACCTTCTCTCATCTATATTTTATTATAAAAAGTGTCTTGTTTACAAAATTTGGTTTGCTTATTTTACCCTTAATATAATCATTCGTATATTATTATTATTACTATTATTATTATTAAGTGGATATACATTAAATAATACTCCCTCTGTTATTTTTGACTTGTCTCATTTTATTATTTTATACCACTCATATGTTCATCAAACGAGACAATACACAAATAACGGAGGGAGTATAACTAAAGAACACAACTAATCCTTATCTAATTCATATAACTTTATCTGAAGGGAAAGAAAGTCAACATCATTACAAAAAATCACTGATTTATTACTAAAACAAATTAATTGAATCGTAATTACAAGAGGTACCAATTTATTGTATTCCTAATACGAAACACATTGCTTTCTCACTTTCTCAATGATAAAAAAAAAGAAAAAGAAGAGAAAAGCTTCATATTTCAACAAATAGGTTCGTGAATCCTTCAAAAAAAAAAAAAAAAAAAGTTTGTGAAAATTTGCCTTGGGGAGAAAAGGAACAATTTTACGTCGAAACAACTTATATGAATCGTTTATGTAATTTACATCTTGATTGAGTTTGAGTTTAGTTGTATGTTATTTTCAGCTACTGTTGTATATAAAGATATATTATTATTCTTTACTGTGATTGTGTATTGACTATTTTTTTCTTTTTGGTACAATAATTTCGAATTCCGTGTTAGTAATCGTATACTCTCTAAAATAAACAAGCTCTCCTTGATTGGTGTTAAAGTTCATGATGGAGTAATTTTTATTATTGGTCATACGTGTAACATATGTATAGTATGCTAACGAGGTCTAATATTGATAGTTCAATTTTTATTTTATTTTTTGTAGGAATTATTCTATTTTGCATTTGGATATAAGGTATGAGCACTGGCTATGTTGCACGGGTGTGGGGGAGCGGGTGCGGGGGCGATACGATACGAGTGCGGGGATACGTATTTTTAAAAAATTATAGGATGCGATTCGGCTAGGAACGTATGTCTATTTATTTTTATTTATATATATATACTATTATATAATGCCTATATTATACATAAAATTTAAATAAATTATAAACTAAATATATATATGAAAAATAATGAAACAGTGCAACTATATATAACGTACATCTTTTGCTTCTATTTTTCTTTTTCTTTCAATAAACAATGTTTTAGATATGCAAAAAAATCCCTTAAAAATTTAAGTTATAATAAAAATAACACAATTAACTCCGATTCGCGAATTCTCTTTAAAGGATTCGCGTATCCGCCATTATTTATATTAAATTAAATAAGGATACGCCATGTGGCGAATCAGGTGCGAATCCGTCGAGAATCGCACCCGGATAGGATACGGGTGCGAATCCGATACTACAATGTGTTATTTTTTGAAGAATCCGTGCATCAGAGAGCACCGGTAATGCAATGCACATGTCAAATTCATTTTTTCAGGTAAGTTTTTGTTATATATATATATATATATATATAAAATACAACATGTAAGTGTCGTATGTGCATTTATGGTAGTTTAGTTAATTGTGTGATTGAAATATTATAGCTACAGTGATATATCGACAAAGAAGGCTACTACAAATGAAAAAGAAATGTAAACAAAATTCATTTGATCTGAATAGTAAGTAATACAATATTTTCAGATAAATTAATGTATATTTATAGATGTACCAATATAAAATTCTATTTAAAATTAGTTATATTATTTATCTTTTTAGGTTTAATGCTACATTAGTTAAAAAAGATGCCTGATTACAAACAGTGCGGTGCTACAAGGTTTGAATATGAACTTCTTACGTTTTGTTGTGATAATGGTAAAATCAAACTTGTATTTTCAAAAGATCCTAAAGAGTTGTACGAGAATATGAATTTCCTACGTTTTGTTGTGATAATGGTAAAATCAAACTTGTATTTTTAAAAATTCCTAATGAGTTGTGTCATGTACAAATTATTCAATAATATATATTACATGTTTAAATAAATAGGAATTAGTAGTGGCCATTACAAAATAAAAAATAAAAAATAAAAATAAAAAATAAAATAATAATAATAATAATAATAATAATAATAATAATAATAATAATAATAATAATAATAATAATAATAATAATAATAATAATTTAATAATTTGTGTTTGGAAATTTGCCGAACAACTTGCTCAACATCCGAAATATATGCTCTTAATATTATCAATAGAATAAATCATTAATTAAAATATTAATATTATCATTAGAATAAATCATTAGAATAAAAATAAAATATAAATGGATATGCATTAAACAATACAATATACATCCGATACCTAATCACCTATAACAAGGAAAAGAATAAAACTAATATGTATTTTTATAACAATGAAAAAGAAAAATCTACAATAATATAATTTAATTTAGGATAAATTAATATTTTTTTTAGGATTAGATTTATTCTTCATATGTGGTATTGCCGTATTGCGACATAAGCGGACAGCAAAGTCTTTTTAACATTACAAATTCTAAAATAAGGTAATAAAATGTCCTTAATCATATACGGAGTATTTATGATGTGATGAATAACAAGAATAAGCGGCAGCCTCGTGTTTATTTCAAGTACGAATGAGTCGTGGAATGTTAAGGGGCTAAGTTTATGATTAATAGTGCGATGGGACTAATAAATTAATAGGTTTATTAATTCCTATTTATATTTAATTTAATATTAATAAGGGTTTAGGTTTAGGACAAATAATACAAGAGCTTCACCAAGATCAAGCATAGTTCCATTTGAATTGTTTGTCGTAGCTATCTCGAATACTTTTTGGGTTGCAGAGTTCTTTATGTAGAACGTGGAAAAAGAAGCCAACACAAACTTTGGAAAAAAATTATTAGTGTCAAAGTTCAAATTGTGCTGGTAAAGATGAACCAATTATGAATTTGGATTACTTTTTCTGTAGCTATAACATTAAATTTACTTGGAAAAGACTATGATTTTTAGGAAGATTTAGAATTCTAAAGTGTCGCTTAAAATCATTAATGAAGTACATTTTTTCCGGATAATTGGATTTTAATAAAATAGTATGTGATTTTTCTATATGTTATGTTTTTTAGGTTAATTAATTTTTCAAATAATGTACTATCAAGTATGAAGGCCTTGCTCTTACAAGAGAATATGTTGCTGCCATGAAGCTTTAAATTCACATAATGCATATTGTGTGCAATATATTCATTGTTAGTACTAATTATTTTACCAAATTTATGAATTTTATTTTGTCTTTTACCCATTTGGGCTAAAGAAATTATTATTGTTTATTTTAAGGATATTCACTATCTGATGGCACATTTACTTTGATAGATAACTTAATTTTAGGATTGTGAATTCTTGGGTTAAGATTAGGATGAGATAAAATAAAGGATGACATTTACTTTGATGGACATTTACTATCATATGTGTTTGGGTGAGATTCACATCTCATAAGTAGCCTCAAATCTAGACAGAAAATATGGGTCAGCCTCACCCGAGACTTGGGATACACTAACTTACAATCCTATAAAATAAACATGGAATTAAGTTGGATAAAATTAGTCAATCCACCCTAATCCCACCAAGTAAATGTCTCATTAGAGATTAATTGATGCATGATACCCTTCACGTTTTAACATGTGCATAGAGATTAACTACTTTCTAACTAATTTGATTGGTATTATCACTTTTCATTGGTTTAGGTTTTTTTTTTTAGTTGTTTCTATCCAATGTTGGATTTTATTCTTAAGTATTTTTAGTTTTAATAGTGACAAAGTAACATATTAAGTCTATTTTATGACTTTTCCTTTGTCAGATATTTTCTTTAACGACTTCTTTTATTTTGTTCATCAATTTCATCTCACATTTTTTTTTGTCAGTTCTTGACAGTTTTGCTCGAACTTATTAGATTTTTATTTTTGTATAATGAAGTTTATGTATTTTTTTCTTCATTATTATACCTTTATCCTTATGAAATTTAGTGTAATTTGGCATCTTAACAAGAAATTAAGGTGTAAAATCAACTTTGTATTGTATCTATTTTATTGATCGAACTTTATTGTATCCATGTTTTTGGCTATAGAATACTTCTGTTGATTAAAATCATAGGTCGGTATGTAACATCTTATATTGGTGTGATAAAATAGTTCTAGATTTATAAATATGTTTTATTTGTTAAAATGTACTCTTTCTTTCTTTCTTTTAAGGAAGTTTGGCACTATTTTACTAAAGAAATTTTGAATATTTTGAGTATTTGAAATTGAGACTTTTATTGAAATGTGGAAGGAGCGTTATTTTATATTGTATGTACTAGTTTTTACTGTCTAGAAAAATAAAAATGTGTAAAATTGAAGTTCAAAATAACTAGATTTTTTTTTTTTGAGTTTGAGTTCTTTATCAAAATATTTGTACCAAAGTCATTGAGAATCCCCATTCTATATTTCGAACATATCAAAGCTCATAAAATATTGTATACTCAGGGAAACTTGATGATTGCAATTTATATATTTTTGTGAATATAAATTATAAAAAAATAGATATAAAAAGCCAACATGATAGAAATAATTATTATAAATTAATCATGCGTCAAATAAACTATTGAACTAATTAGTAAAACCACATAATTTCCCATAGAGTGGAAGAAGATATGCATGTTAATTTAATCATATTTCTAATTATTTACTGATTGCGAGTTTTCAAACATTACTATATATTTATATAGTCTGATAATTCAATCCAAATAGTAATTTATACAGTTTAATTGAATAACTTATTTATTTAAATATTTAACCATTCATGAATAGTATATTGTGTATTTTTAATAACTTTATGATTTTTATAAATTCATGCTTAATGACTTTTATTATAAAAAGAAAAAAAAATGGTCAAACGTGCAACACACGTTACCTCTACTAGTATTGTAAAAGAGTAAAAATTTCAATTATACACTTACAATTACAAAACCATTAATAATAAAGATCATGTTTATAATTACAAAACCATTAATAATAAAGACGATGTTTATGTTATGTTTATAAAATAATATCTATTTTTTTCCCATTTAATGCATGCAGCCATCGAATTTTTCGTCATTTGAAAGATAGAAGGTCATAGCTCAAAAAGAAACATTGTACTTTCAAATTTGATTGTTGTACAGTAAATTAAAATAAATAAAGATGTTTTTTTAAAATCTATACCCTATTATAAAAGTGTCTTGTTTTACAAAATTTGATTTTTCTATTTTGTCCCAGTTATGAATTCAAATATCATAGTATTTTTACTTGTGATATTATCATACATGGTTTACCTCATGTATTTATAATATATATAAGTTGACTTTTACATAATCTTATTCAACAATTCTACTTTGATCATAATATATTCTTGTAATTTAATTTAATTTAAGGTCAATAATGTATACACAAACTTATAGTAAAACATGATTTCATTGTAATTAGATATATACACAAACTTATAGTAAAAAAATAAATAAATAAAAATAAATAAAACATGGTTTAACTCATTGTAATACATACACGTATTTACAAAAATTAAAAGTTGACTTTTATATAATTTTATTCAACAATTCTATTTTGATCATAATTCTAAATTTATCCATTTTATTTCTTGATAATGAATAATGATACTGATTTATTTTTTTTAATGAGAGCAATGTGGTAAGGTAATGGCATGCAAAGAATGTAGGGAATCGGCACATAATTTTTGCTTATGAGTTTATTAATTAAAATGTGAGGACAATGACAAGTGTTGTGAAATAATATGTTGTTCATTAATATATTAATTCATTTTAATAGAATATTTTCATTATGAATTATCTCTTATATCTTTTTAATTATAATTATATAGTGTTAGAAATTAATCTAACCTTTTTTTTTTTAATTTCAGACTGATGCCTATTGTTTTATGGGAACTGTGGAAATGATAGAAAAATAATCATCAATATGGTATGAAGCATGTAAAAATTGCGGCCAATCGTGCCCTAATAATGGAGATACAAGATGCAACAAGTGCAACAACCATGTCATTAAGACAATTCCAAAGTAATAAGTGATATTAAACATGATACTCCCTCTGCCCCCCTTAAATTGCTATATTTCATATTGGCATAAATATTAAGGAAGGATGGAATATGTGGCTACAATCAATTCTAAGGAGAGAGTTAATTGTAGCCACATATTCTTTGCCTAAAAAGGAAATGTAGCTAATAAATGGGACGGACTAAAATAGCAGGGGGACAGAGGGAGTATATAGTTTTACAGCTGTTGGCCGGACTGTATTATCCAATTTCAAGTATAGGATAACCATGAACGTTACGGAAGGTGAGTACAGTGCTCAGCGGGTTACAATATTCAATAGAGTTACGGCAGTATATGTTTGATGTCCTGTGGATAAATATATTTTGTCAATTAATGAGGTAAGTTGAATTTTCAAGCACAAATTTTGATCCAACTTCCTATGTCTTGAATAAATAATTACACATAATCAGAACGTTCAACTTCGCACAATGACACTATAGAGAGCGAACTATTATTCAAAATCTTGAAGTTAATAAATATTTTTTTTCTTCGGGGGGAAATAATTCTACTTACTATAGAGGTTTGAGCACACAGGCATCGACCGTGATACGTTTTATAACTATAAGAAGATTTGTGAAAATTGATGGTTGAGGGAATGTAAATATTACAGTCACCAGATTTCAAAAAATGGACAAGATAAATGCAAGAAATGAAAAGGTGCCTAAATCGGTTGAAGACTCAAATCAAAATTTGAAAGAACAAAAGGAAAAAACCAATTGTAAAATCTACTAGAGGAAGAAAGAGAAATACAACGGTAGAGTTGTCGGATGCTGCTTAAGTTCAAGACTCCAAGGAAGAAGATGAAAAACCAAATTAAAAGCAAAAAAAAAAGACAACTATAGCTATAGAGTTCCAGTCTCCTGAAGCTGAGTGCAAGATAAGAAAAAAAGAAAAATCACATGGAAGAAGAGCGATGACTACATTCAAATTTCAAGTGATGATGATGATGATGATGATCAAACGTCGACAGAGTTTATCTCTGCAAGTAAAACAAAGGTGAAACGTTCTCCAGAGAAGAAGATCAAACAAGAAAAGTAATGTAAAATCATATCTACGGAGTTAGCATATTGTCTATTAAACTTTTATGTCATTTATTCATTATCTATTGAACTTTTATGTCATTTATTCAAAATTATCTTCCTTTATGATTTTGCTTCTATTTCTTTCTTCAAATATATATATTTTTTTGATCAGACAAATTTTAAGGTCGCGCCATGGAGGACTCGAACCCAGGACCTTTAGTCCAAGGTTTGAACCCCCTACCGCTAGGCCAACACACGCACACATTTAGTGTACACTTTTCAAACATTTAGTGTACACTTTTTGAGCTTTTGTGCTAAACTAATCATGGAATAATTGTAAAGTAAAATTTGATATAGTACTCTTTAGTCATTATTATTTTATATTTTTTAATTTTATTATTAAATTAAGAGAATCACCCACGTTTTCTTATTGGTCCTAAATGACCTTATCTTGATAACAAGAGGCCACCAAAAATAAGATTGTAAAAAGAAAAAGCATAAATATAAGATTGTAAAAAAAAGCATAAATAACTTTCTTTCTTTACTTTTTAATGTTTAAAAAAATTAGACATCCAAATATAAACATAATCATCAAATTTTTTTTTTATCATATATGCGTAACCATGAACCATTATAGAAATATTGAGCTTAAAAATAAATTTAATATTTTCTTATCATCCTAAAAATGGATAAGCGTGCAACACACGTTATCCTTGCTAGTATGTATAAAAGTAGTGATTCAAGGACATAATGTCTAAGACATAATGAAGACAAAAAAAAAATGATCATGAATTACCCTTAAAAAGTAGTGCCACTTATAAGTAAAGGTGAAAAAATATGTTTCTCTCACCTACTGTACACATGTGCCACTTTTCTCTATAAAAAAATATTTTGAATATCTATTTTCATCCAATTCATCACACGGTTTTTACATCAAATAGTTGGAAAAAAAATCAGAAATTCATTTATTGACAACAACCAAATCAGAAAAAATTCAATTAAAGTTGTTGTTACATTTATTGACGAATGAGAAAATAGAACAAAATGAAACAACAACAAAAGTGTAACACATAAAATTATAAACATTCAAATTGTAGAGAGAGAAAAAAAAATTACGTTCCTCCTCCATTTACTGTGATTTTTGGCTGCGAAATTGGTGCAATTTCGACTATATTTTGCTCAAAAGTATAAAGGTACATTTCTACTTTGCATATTTTTATTTTATTATTGCTTAAAGTTGAAAACATGGTACAAATTCATAAGTACACGGTTTTTTGTGCACACACATGGTTTAATTTTTTTTTTTTTTCTCACAATATCTTGTTTTGGTCATGTTTAAGACATAAGAAGTAGTTATATTATCTTTTTAAAAATATATTAGTCGAATAATCAACATTAATCCATGCATAAATAGGGTTACTCAGTTTCAATTGAAAAATACGATAAGAAACCGTGAAAAAATAAAATCCATGGTTTCATTGTAATTACACAGTTTCATTGTAATTACACGGTTTCTTTTTAATTACATGGTTAATCTTGCATCGTAAACGTGTAATGTAAGTTTTGACTTTTACTTTTACTTTTAGACCAATTACACGGTTTTAGACATATTTTAACTGTGAAAAAATACCTTTTAACCGTGTATTTGTAGTTAAAGCGTGGAGAGACAGAGACAGCCTCAAGTTTGTTTTTACTTCAAATTTTAATAACATTTTTGTTTTGTTCATTTTTTTTGCAGCGATGTTTCTAGTAAAAATATTTATTCGTCACGGTGGGCATTGGGAGAGAACCTCTTACGTAGGGGGCGATGGTGTTCTAGTACATTTGGCCATGATAGAAATTACACGTGACAATCTATTACAAGAGATCCGTGATCAAGTAGGCGAAGAATCTGAATATATGCTCTACTATTTAACGTATACAAGCGACCATGGAAAGGTTAAGGTAGCTTTAAGGACTGACGCTGATTTGTTGAGATTGATTGTTGAGCAGAACAAAAGGGTAACTGTTTAGGTCATCAGCAAAGATAAGAATATTGTCCGGAGCACACCTACAACGTAAGGTTCTAGGGTTTTTATGAATGTGAATATCGAAGAGCCGAGCTCGGAGGGACTACATTCGGAAGAAGAAAGGGTCGAGGAAAACAAAGAGAGGGTCGAGGATGAAACGGTTGCGGAAGAAAGGGCTGAGGAAGAAAGGGATGCAACGGATCACTTCGATTTATTTGAGTCATTGACCATGGAGTTCGGTGCATGGATCCGAGAGCTCAGACGGATTGATAGGATCATTGGGCATCGCAACATTAATTCAGAGTCCTAACCTACCCGTGACGACGATGCTAGGTTCAATCCGGATGCTATCTAAGCTTGGCTAATTCCTCATGCTCATCTAGACACCGCACTACCGTTGGGGTTGATCGATAGAGATTATTTTGCACCCTCCGTTGGTGCATTGCGTGTTGGCGGCATGTTCAAGAAAAAAGAAGATTTATCGATAGAAGTCGGATTGCATCACATGGAGAACTGACTTGTGTATGTATGTAAGAAGGAGGGGTATGAGTATCCGTGGCGGGCAAAGCGGAAACGGGGTATATGGAGCATTAGAAAATATACCGAACGACATACATGCTCTGTCGATTTAGACGGGAATGCACCGCACCATGTCCCCGCGAATATTATAGTAGCATACTTTGCATGGATATTGATCACTGATGGTGCCGTGCTGAAGCCGAAAGAGATGGTTAATGAGATGCGAGCTGAGTACGGTATTGAGATTGATTACAGTTTCACCTTACGAGTGAGGAACATCACTATAGAGATGACGTATGTAGGTTTCGAGGAGTCTTATCAGAGTCTCCCATCTTATCTGTGCTTACTGAGGGAGAAGAATCCAGGTACCGCGTATGATTTCTCGACATCCCGTACCTTCAATCGATTGTGTTATATGTTCCTCGCTCTAGGACAGTCCGTTCAAGCATTTCAGAGTGATTTGCTCTGTTCCATGATTGTGGTGGAATGGGCAAACTTGAAGGGGAAGAACAAGGGGACCCTATTCGTAGCTTGCAGAAAAAATGGGAACGAGCAAGTATTTCCACTTGCCATTGGATTTGGCCTATTCGAGGATGATGAGTCTTGGTTTCTCACTAGGGCGCGTCACTCTTTTGGAGCACCAGCGGACCTGTTGATAGTGTCCGATGGCCATATCAGCATCAAAAATGCCATTCGGAATGTCTTCCCACATACTGCTCACGGTCTATGCTTCTACCATCTGATGAAAAATATGGTGACATATGGTATGCACTCACTTGGCATATTTGAAGCGGCTACCTATGCCCATTAGGATTTTACATTTGGCAAAAACTTCGAGGCCTTAAGAGATAGCGGAATATACCAGAGGCTGGTTGACATCGGCATGCATCGGTGGGAGCATTCAAAGTGCCCTATTCGGCGCACAAGTTACATGACTTCAAATCCCGCAGAGACAATGAATGCTAAACTTTTATAGGCAAGGCGATTGCCGATCTGTGTCATGACCTAGGCATATCGGATAGCTGTGGATAAGTGGTTCGAGGAGCATCGGGTCAGTGCCATCTCGAAAGACCACGAGCTCACGAGAAAGCCTATTTGAAGATGTCTGTAGTGGCAGAATGGGCCCGTCACTACAGCACTCATGGGACGCCGGTGCCCAACGTGTACAGGGTAGAGGGTGACAAGGGGACTTACGTTGTTGACCTTCAGAACTCTACGTGCGAATGCTGGAGTTTGATTTGGATGGGATGCCCTGTCGACATGCTTGTGCTGCTCTTAGATATGCAGTTAGTTCAATTTTTCTACCATATTTGTTGATTACTTTGGTGTTATATGTTTTAATTATGCTAATAATATTTTTAGGTTTGTCGGTGGCCGTGCTACTGACTACATCACTACGTGAGCCATTATTTCAAATAGTCCACGCTCGTGATAGCCTATTTACCCAATATTAAGCCGGTTCCCCATCCAGAGTCTTGGAGCGTTCCGGATGAGGTTGCTTCAATTGTTGTTCATCCGCCTCTTATTGATAAGCAAGTAGGGATACCACGTATGAGCCGGGAAATCAACAACAATGCTCTCGGTGTGGTCAATACGGGCACAAGAGATGATCATGCACGGCCACGATCCAAATCGGTGGCATGGATCTAAACGAAGGTGGTGTATGGCGGAGAATGCGAACCCGGGGGCTTCAATCTCATCGAAGAGAGACTGCGTCATATGATAGGGGGTTCATGCTGATTTGTTATGAACATATGTGGTCTGCCGCTCCTGAATTGACGATACAATGCCATCATGTTACGTGTAGAATAAGGAGTGTCAGCATGAGCAACAAACAGGCTCTGCAAAGCGGTGGAGGGCCTCACGTTCCGCCCGTCAACATCCCTACGATGCGTGGGAACAGACCCTGGGACGTCAGAGTCATCACTCAGATCATCCTGCAACTTCTTGTGTCCCCACTGCCCACCGGCCAATTGGTCTAGCTCCCTAGCAAAAAGACGAGTGACTAGACTCCTCGACCTCAGCCTCCACCTATGGAGGCGTCCTTGATCTTGCCCGTGCTGTATGCTATGGAGGCTGTCTCAATCCACCAGCCACGTGCTCAAAATCGGGAGCAGCTGAGGGATTAGGTGTCATGTAGCCAAGGTGGGTGCCATCATTGTCGTGGCGAACAGCTGAGGGAGTAAGTGTCCTGTAGCCAAGGTGGGTGCCGTCATAACCGGGAGCATTGCTTGCATGTGAGGGTGCCCGGCCATGGGAACGCCTGCTATGGCTCGAGGAACTCCCCGACTTCCCGAAGAGGCCCTTCAGGTGCCCTGCCATGAATTTTGCAATTCGAGCCAAAGGTCCGTTCTCCAACATGTCTTGTGCAAAGCGTTCGACGACCTTGTCGACCCACGCTTCGTTATCACATCCTCAATAGCACGGATCCCCATGAACACAACATATGAGCCCCTGAGTCTCGGGACGTGAACTCTCGACTCTGGGCCTCTTGGACGTACTAACACGAGCCCTGGGTTTGGGAAGGGTGCTCGACCCTCTGAGTTTGCCCGGGTGGCACGAGCCTGACGATGTTGGGGCTGGACTGCAGTCCTGGCATCCCAGCACCTCAACTTGTCGATCACTCTCTCCATCTCTCTCGCTCCCTTCATTCGCCTCTACTCCGGAGGCGCTTTCCTGCAAGAATGGTAGGGATTCGGATTAAACCGAAAAAATAAGGGATCTTGGCACTCGGAGAGGGCCTGAAAGTAATACGTCTCCTGTTATGTTTCATCAGGTTCGAGTGTCAGGTTGACTTCGAGCTACATAAACAATAATAAATAATCCGTTAATACCAAATTTTACAATAACAATCCATTATTTAATTTAATTAAAAATAATAATTAATTAATATTTATTTATTTCATTAGCATTATTTATTGAGTAAAAAATAATAATTTTCAAATCCAAACAAATCACACATGATTAAACATCATTATTTAATTTATGAGTAGTTAAGTAATTATTCATTAAATAAATCTACCAAAAAATTCAATTACTTAATCAATGATAAACTTAATAATCCATGAATATTAATTTATATAATTAACATAATTAATTGAGTAAAAAGAGAATAATGAAATACCTCGGGATTGTCAAAAAAACCACCGAAATCCGCATGGGAGGACCAAGTTTCCCATCTTCTTAGTCGGGGTTGCGTGTCCTCGTTAACCCGTCTTCCGCACGCACGTCCTAAAGCTGGAATGGCCTCGTAGGCGCAAAGGGACATCGCCCACACGGGACCCATATAAATGGTAGGCAGTCCTATCCTTTTTGCCTCCAATTTCTGTAGGGTTTCTTTGCCACTCCAAGCTAGTGGCACATGATCTAGAACGACTATGATCCCCACGGAAACATAGCCCATCACTGTGGATCATCTACTAATGTCCATACCCAATCATCAACGGGTTGCGTGTCACGACATAGTAGCATGAAGTAGTATATGATCAGGTTGGCGGCGCTCAAGTATTGATCCGGAGTGCCGAGGACTTTAGATTCATCCTTAAAATCATCGAAGAGTTCTTTCATCGTCACCTTTCGCCCGCCGTAATAAGTATGGAAGAGGCTCGTGGTTGGGATGACGTGATTATGACCGTGGGGATTAAAGGTCATAGGCATGAAGCCTAATCCTGTCACGAGACAGAATTCTTGAGGGCCAAACCGAATATCCCGTCCACCTACATGGAACAACCTCTCAAATTCATGTTCCTCACCCCTCCATAGCTCCCGAGCCAATAACTCGTGCAGGGCATTGTTGGCATTCCCCTGCTTGTTGAGCAACAATAACTTTCCAAATGGAGATTCGTTGGCGAATTGTCTCAAGAGAACGTCCCCGCCAACTCGATTTAAATGATGAAGTATCATCGGAATTACGGAGTCTCATTGGTAGAAGGTTATCTCTGCCGGGAATCCTTGCATCTGAGGCCTGTACCATGAGTACCTAAGCTACAAAAGAAATGTGCAAAACCATTCATTATTCAATAAAATAGGAATTGAACATTCCAAGCAAACTGCATTCACACGGTTTAAACAATATTGAAACCGTGAGCTCACGGTTTCAATATTGTTTAAAAACATAAAACTCATAACATGCTTCATTCAACAAATTCAAGAACTATAAAATCAATAAATTTTCAAAAAAATGAAAACTCACTCACGGCGGTGGGTGGGGTAGGTTTTGCCGTTCTTCCATCGTCGGAACTTGGCGTCCCTACTCCTAGTTCGAATGGCTTGCCTCGCTGCTGGAATCGGTGTACGTATCGGCCATGTGTGGGTTCTCCGGCGACGGATCGAAAACAAGGTTTCAATTTTTTTTTTTGTCTGTTTGTTTCTTGTTTCTACACGGTCAGAGAGAGAGAGTGAGACCGAGGGAGAGAAAACGAGAAGGAGAGGGTGGGGTAGGTTTGATTTTTAATTTTTTTAATAAATATTAAGTGGGGTCCACATCTTTTTTGTTTTGTTTTGTTTTGTTTGAAGAATAAAAGTGAAGGTTATTTTTGTCTTTACATAGGATTTTGGGTATAAAACTTATAGTTTTAAAGTGGTGAGTATAAAACTACTACACTATCTTGTTTTGGTATTTTTAAAGGTCTTAATGGTTAAATATACCCAAAACAAATAACTCTATAAGTTTTATACCCACAACTATAAAAATATAAGTTTTATACCCAAAAGCTAATGAAAAGACAGACATACCCTTAAAAAGTGGTCTCGCTATTAAATAAAGGGAAAGTCTTTCTCTCTCCAACTTTATCTCTTCTCTCTCTCTCTCCCCTATTTTCTCACGGTTCTCCCTCAAATAAATTCAAGGTAAAAATACTGAAGACAAAAATTCAATTGCAAAGAAAAAAATAATAAATAAATTCAAAAATTCATCTATTGACAACAACCAAATCCGATGAAAGTACATTTCATTAATTGAAAAATCAGAAATTTGAACAAGAATGCTACAACAACAACAAAAGTAACAAAAATCGTAGAGAGAGAAACTTAGAAGCTCTTCCATTTTCCAAATTTTTGCTTGCGAATTTGGTACATTTTCAAAGAGATTTTGCTGATATTAAAGGTACAATTTATTTCTTTCGTAACTAGTTGTTATTATTGTGTAAAATTAAATTAAAAAATCATACTAATTTTAAATTTAAACGGTTGCAAATTATATTTACACAGTTTGAATTTTTTTTTCTACAAAAGTATGTTTTATTGATTTTTTTGGTATAAAGATTAGTTAGATTACATGTTAAAAAAACATATTTATTGATAATTAAAGTAATTACTTGCATCGAAGAGGGTTTCCACGGTTTTAGAGTAATTACTTGCAAAAAATAAATTTTCACGGTTTTAGCGTAATTAAAGGGTTTCACGGTTTCACATAATTTACACGGTTTAAGTTTCATTTAAACCGTGTAAAGTTAGCGATTACACAGTTTAATCTTATTTTAAACCGTGTAACTTTTAGTTTAAACCGTGTACAACCAGATTTCTTACATTTTTAGTGTTTTTGCTTATGATTTGACTTTTATTTTGTTCAAGTTTTGCAGTGATGTCTCTAGTGAAAATATTTATTCGTCACAGTGGGCATTGGGAGGGAACCTCTTACGTAGGGGGCGATCGTATTTTGGTGAATTTGGCTATGACAGAAATTACACCTGACAATCTATTACAAGAGATTTGTGATCATGTGGGTGAAGAATCCGAATATTTACTCTATTATTTGACTGATACAGGTAATCATGGGAAGGTTAAGGTAATTTTGAGGAGTGACACTGATTTGTTGAGATTGATTGTCGAGCAGAACACTAATGTAACTGTTTACATCATCAACAAAGATAAGAATATCGCACGAAACGTTCCTACGACACATGGATCTAGTAGGGTTTTTACGAGTAAAAAATCAAAGAGCCGAGCTCGGAGGCTCTACATTCAGAAGAAGAAAGGGTCGAGGAAGACGAAGAGAGGGCTGAGGAAGAAAGGGTTGAGGGTGAAACGGTCGCGGAATAAAGGGCTGAGGAGGAAATGGACGCAAGGGATCGTTCTGATTTATTTGAGTCTTTGACTATGGAGTTCGGTGCATGGATCCAAGACCCGAGATGGATTGATAGGATCATTGGGCATCGCAATATTAATTCAGAGTCCCAACCTACCCGCGACGACGATGCTAGGGCAGATCCGGATGCTATTCGAGCTTGGTTGATTCCTCATGTTCATCTAGACACCACACTGCCATTGGGCTTGATCGATCGAGATTATTCTGCGCCCTCCGTTGAAGAATTAAGCGAGGGCGGCCTATTTAAGAAGAAAGATGATTTGTCGATAGGAGTTGGATTGCATCAGATGGAGAACTAACTTGAGTATAAAGTTGAAAATTCGGACACTTATCATGTGGGGTTCAAATGCAAGAAGGAGGGGTGCGAGTACCTAGTGCGTGCAAAGCAAAGGTTGGGTATATGGCGCATTGGAACATACATCGAATGACATACATACTTTATCGATTTAGACTGGAATGCACCACGTCAATACCCCGCCAATGTTCTAGGAGCATTCTTTGCACGGAGATTGATCACTGATGGTGCCATACTGAAGCCGAAGGAGATGGTTGATCAGCTGCGAGCTGAATACGACATTCAAATCGATTACAATTTCACCCTACGAGTGATGAACATTGCTATAGAGATAACGTATGGAGGTTTCATCGAGTCCTATCAGAGGCTCGCATGTTATCTATACTTACTGAAGCATAAGAATCCAGGTACCGTGTACGATTACTCGATATCCTATACCGACGATCAATTATGTTTTATGTTCCTCGCTCTAGGACGGTCCTTGCAAGCATTTCACAATGATTTGCTCTATTCGGTGATTGTAGTGGACGGGGCACACTTAAAGGGGAAGAACAAGGGGACCTTATTCATAGCTTGCACCAAGGATGGGAACGAGCAAGTGTTTCCACTTACCATTGGATTTGGCCCTATCGAAGATGATGATTCTTGGACATGGTTTCTCACTAGGCTGCATCACTGTTTAGGAACGCCTGGGGACCTGTTGATAGTGTCTGATGGCCATATCAGCATCGAGAATGCCATTCGGGATGTCTTTCCCACATGCTACTCACGGTCTGTGCTTCTACTATCTCATGAAAAATATGGTGATATATGGCAGGCACGCACTTGGCATATTTGAACTCGCGGCCTACGCCCATCGGGATTCTTCCTTCGATGAATACTTCGAGGCCTTGAGGGGCATGAGCAGAGAGGTGGTGGAATATACCAAAGGTTGTGTGATATCGGCGTGCATCGTTGGGCGCGTTCGAAGTGCCCTGTTCAACATACAAGCTTCATGACTTCTAACCCCCCAAAGACGATGAATGCTAGACTCCAATGTGCCAGGCAATTGCTGATCTGCGCCATGATTGAGGCTTATTGGATAATTATCGATAAGTGGTTCGAGGAGCATCGGGTCAGCGCCGCCTCGAGAGATCACGAGCTCACCGAGAAGGCCTATTTGAAGATGTCTACAGTGGCAGAATAGGCCCGTCACTACAGCACTCATGGGATGCTGGTGCCCAACGTGTATAGGGTAGAGGGTGACAAAGGGACTACATTGTGGACCTTCAGAACTGCACGTACGAATGCCGTGAGTTTGATTTGGATGGGATGCCCTGTCGATATGCATGTGCTGCACTTAGGTATGCAGTTAGTTTATTTTTATAGCACATTTGTTGATTTCTTTTGTCAATTTATTTTAATTATGTTTTTCAGGTTTGCCGGCGGCCGTGCTACTGACTATGTGAGCCACTATTTCAAACAATCGACTCTGGTGGCAACCTATTCGCCCACCAGTAACCGGTTCTCTATCCAGAGTCATGGATTGTTCCGGAGGAGGTTACTTCAATCGTCGTTCGTCCGCCTCTTATCGATAAGTAAGCAGGTAGACCACATATGAGCCAGTGAGATCAACAATGGAAGATATACAGGAAAATTAACAAAGATGCTCCCATTGTGGTCACTACGGTCACAAGAAACGATCATGCACGGCTTCATTGGCAATCGGT
This sequence comes from Mentha longifolia, assembly GCA_001642375.2. Classification (NCBI taxonomy): domain Eukaryota; kingdom Viridiplantae; phylum Streptophyta; class Magnoliopsida; order Lamiales; family Lamiaceae; genus Mentha; species Mentha longifolia. Next base: position 18,694,333 of record CM038114.1, on the reverse strand, counting down.
GGAGTGGATCTGAATAGACACACAAACAACGAAGGTGGTAGGCAGCGTCGAAGACCAAAAACGTGTAGCATTTGTCATGCTGAGGGACATACGAGGCCTAGATGCCCATTACGGCTGGTTGATTAGATTACACATGGAATAAAGATGCAATTAAATAAATATGAGCCAAGATCACAAATTGTTCATATTTTTCTGTCTATGCCGTGCCTAAGTGGCGCCACAAACTACAAAATTCACATTTTTCTGTCCCAGCCACGCCTAGGTGGCGCCTGGGTGGTGATTAACACGTATTTTATGTGCATGTCGAGTGTGTTTTGCATGCATTTAAGTTTTGATTTAGGTGCTTAAATGTTAGAAATGTTAGGGTTTCTAAACTTATAGCATACTTTATGTTTTTCTCGGTTTTTCTCGGTTTTCGATCTATTTTTATAAGATTCGGAAAGAGTATTCATATGGCTAAGGATCGAATGCCAGAACTGAGGAAGAATCGAGCTTAATTTGAGTAAAACAGGCTTAAAAATGTGGAATGTCAAATTTAGGAATTTAGGGTTTCATTAGTTCCATTTCGTTTATGTTTTCCTTGTTCTCTCGAGTATTTTTCATGCCTTTTTGAAAAATAATGAAGAACACATTTGGCTAATTTGATCATTCCATGTCGAAAAGGAGTTTGTTTGGAGTCCGTAGCAAAAAGCGGTTCGAGAATCGGAGTTCGTACGAGAGAGAACAGGTGAAAATGGAGAAGACGCGCAAGAAACGAAGATGGGCTCGGACCTGTCAAAGGAGAAAGACCGGCGGCTGACCGGCAGTCTGTCAGACCACTGGCTAAGCTGCCAGGTCGCCGTGGTGTTCAGAGGATTTGGCGGTCTGGGCTGGTAGTCTGCCAAACCGCCGGTTGGCCGAATTTTTCTCGCCAAACTCGCCCCGGTTCATCCCGTTTCACCCCGATTCAACTCAAACTTGATTTTCTGTGTATTTAATCCAAAAACTCACCCCATTTGTGTATCTTTTGCATACTTTAATATTCCTAGAACCCTAGAAATATTTTCCTCTTTCCTTTTTAGTATTTTGAAGATTATTGAAGATTTATGTTGAAGATTTGAAGATCCTTCCACCATTCTCTTCCATATTGAATTATCTATCTTTTGATTATGGTTTTATGCATTTTCTATGGTTCATTTTCCTTAATTATGTCTAGCTAATCTCCTTTGTGATTCCAATTATATGTAGATTAGGGATAAGTGATTGGATTAGGCTCTAATTATGGATTTACCTTCTAATTTCATGTTCATTTCTCTTGGGGCCATGTTTTATTATGTAATTGTGATTGATCACCATAGTTGCATACCAAGTGTTTGATCTAATGCTTAGGAGGCTTAGATTAGATGCTAGGATCAAGAGATTTGCATGCTAGAGTATAGTAGGGTTAAGGAACTCCATAAGCTCTTGGGAGTTAATGAATTGCTTAATATCTTAGTAGGAGTTAGGCCTTTTATTAATCTACTTCATTTCATTACAATGAGTAATTGGGTGAATCATACTTAGGAGGTTTCCCACATGAAATTGGATTAAAATGGCTAATTCTAGTTAGAGTGTTACATCCCTATCACTTAGACTAATTGAAGTATAATTGGAGTCACTTTCATTTCCTTATTGAATTCTAGTTATTTGCATATTAGTTGATTGTTAAGTTGAACTTTGAGCTTGTTATTTACTTTTATTGTCATTAATCAATCAAAAACACAAAAACACGTTAGTTGGTAGCTTGGATAGTAGTTAGGTAACTAGATTACTACTTGAATCTCATTCGCCATTGCATTCCCTGTGGATTCGACTCGATTATACACATCGATAATCATTGCATCTCCTCTCACCTTCAAAAGTGAGAGCGATCAATTTTTGGCGCCGTTGCCGGGGAATGTTTAGTTTGAGTTTCAATAGTTGATTTGGTTATTGAGTTACTAATTCAAGTATTTGTTCTTTTGATTTTTGTTTTGTAGGTGTATGCACACAAGATCCAAGGGAAGACTTGTTCAACCTTTGATCTTAAACTTTGCAAGAAGGCATACAAGAAGGAATTCTAGTGAAGATCAAGTTATGGGAGCAAATCATCAAGCAATGGAGGCTCTTATGAAAGAAATGGAAGAGTTTAGAGCATGGAAGGATGAGCAAGAAAGAAAAGCTTAAGAGAATCAACAACCACCTCTCAATCAAATGTTTGAGGCTCTACTGGACCGATTCCAAGGAGGAGGATGGGGGCCAAGAGTCAACGCCAACAATTTCGAGATAAGGACCGGCCTTATCCAAATGGTCCAATCCGAACAATTTGGAAGTAGGCCCGATAAAGATCCCAATGCTCATTTGAGCACATTCATTGAGATATGTGACACGGTGAAGCACAATGGGGTGCCGGAGGATGCTATACGAATGAGGCTATTCAATTTTTCCTTGAGGGATCGAGCTAAAGAGTGGTTCAAGAACCTTGACAAGAGCGAGATCACCACACGGGAGAAGCTATGCAAAGTTTTTCTTGCCAAATATTTCCCTCCATCAAAGGCTCAAAAGTTCATTTTGGAAATCTCACACTTCTCTCAACAAATGGATGAGCCATTATTTGAGGCATGGGATAGGTATAGGGATTTGCTACGCAAATGCCCTCATTACGGTTTTAGCGAAGCTCAACTAATCATCAACTTCTATAGTGGTCTCTCTCCTCACACAAGAAGCATTGTGATTAACACGTATTTTATGTGCATCTCGAATTATGTGCTTAAATGTTAGAAATGCTAGGGTTTCTTAACTTGTATCTTACCTTTTACTTTTCTTGTTTTCTTTCGGTTTTGGATCTATTTTTGTAAGAATTGGAAAGGGCATTCATGTAGCTAAGGATCGAGGGCCGGAAACAAGTAAGAATCAAGACTAATTAGAGTGAAACTTGTGTTTAAAAATGTGGAACTTCAAGTTATAGAGTTAGGGTTTCACAAGTTTAACTTTGTTTATGTTTTCCTTGTTCTCTTGAGTCTTTTCACATCTTTTTGCAGGATAATGAAGAACTCATTTGGCCAATTTGATCATTCCATATCAAAGAGGAGTTTGTTAGGAGTCTGTAGCAAAAAGCGGTTCACAAATCGAAGTTCGGACGAGAGAGAACGAGCAAAAATGGAAAAGTCGCGTAAGGAGACTAAGTTGACCGGTCAAGAGGCGCTTGACCGGCGGCCCAGACCGGCAGGCCACCAGAGCGCCAGTCAGGCGACCCCTGGACCACCGTAGACCACAGAGGGTCCGGCGACCTAGACCAGCAGCCCACCGGACAGCCGGTGGTTTAGCCTAGGCCACCGGTGGCGCGAAATACAACTTATTTGGCGAGTTCGGGCGAGCCGAACTCGCCCGAACTCGTCCCGACTCGCACCGATTCGCCCCAACTCGATCCAAATCTGATTTTTAATATATTTAACCCCAAATTCCTCCCTTTTTGATGTATCTTTTCATACTTTTACATTCCAAGAACCCTAATTAGATTTTATACTTTCCTCTTTAGTATTTTCATGATTGCTTGAGCTACACTTGTTGGAATTTAAATTCAAGCATAGATTCTTCTTCCTTATTTAGTTATCTTTCTTTTCCTTATGATTTCAACTATTTTTCATGGTTTAATTTCTTCAATTATGTCTAGCTAAAATTTCCTTTGGTTCTAATATATGAAGATATGATCTAGAAAACTAGGTTTTTGGATTTTGTTGTTGGATTTACCTTCTAATTCATATGTCTTGTGGTTTGGGTCTTGAATATTATTGCATGATTGATTGGACATCATTGAGTGCATACAAGGTTTTTGGTTAAATGTTTAGGAGGCTTTAATTCATAACACTTGGTATCAAATCACACCATATTAGTAATTCTTGCTAGTAAGAGCTTCTAGATAATTAATTGAGCTATTTGGAGTTAATTTATGCATCTTGAGACCTAGCGGAGATAGCTATCATAGGTTAATCCACTAATATTGATTGTTTTGATAGAAGAATTGATGTTTACTATATATAGAACTCCCATATAAATTAGATTAAAATGGCTAATCCATGCAAATCCTTAAACCTAGGCTTCTAGTGATTATTAGATTATATTTGGAACCAAACTCTTTCCTATTGATTTTTAATCGCTTGTTATTAGTTATTGATATCTAGTTGCTTACTTTTCATTGTTATTTAGTTTATTTGATCATTGAAAGGAAAACCCCAAAATCATGTTATTTTGTAGCTTGGATAGTAGTTAGGTAACTAGATTACTACTTGAATCTCATTCGTCATTGCATTCCCTATAGATTCGACTCGATTATACAAATCGATTATCATTGCATCCTCTCACCTTCGAAAGTGAGAGCGATCAATTTTTGGCGCCGTTGCCGGGGAATGCTTAGTTTAAGTTTCAATAGTTGATTTGGTTATTGGGTTACTAATTCAAGCATTTATTCTTTTGATTTTTGTTTTGTAGGTGTATGCACATAAGATCCAAGGGAAGACTTGTTCAACCTTTGATACTAAACTTTGAAAGAAGGCATACAAGAAGGAATTATAGTGAAGATCAAGTTATGGGAGCAAATCATCAAGCAATGAAAGCTCTTATGAAAGAAATGGAAGAGTTTAGAGCATGGAAGGATAAGCAAGAAAGAATAGCTCAAGAGAATCAACAACCGCCTCTCAATCAAATGTTTGCGGCTCCAACGGACCGATTCCAAGGAGGAGGATGGGGGCCAAGAGTCAACGCCAACAACTTCGAGATAAGGACCGGCCTTATCCAAATAGTCCAATCCGAACAATTTGGAAATAGGCCCGATGAAGATCCCAATGCTCATTTGAGCACATTCATGGAGATATGTGACACGGTGAAGCACAATGGGGTGCCGGAGGATGCTATATGAATGAGGCTATTCAATTTTTCCTTGAGGGATCGAGCTAAAGAGTGGTTTAAGTACCTTAACAAGAGCGAGATCACCACACAGGAGAAGCTATGCAAAGTTTTTCTTGCCAAATATTTCCCTCCATCAAAGGCTAAAAAGTTCATTTTGGAAATCTCACACTTCTCTCAACAAATGGATGAGCCATTATTTGAGGCATGAGATAGGTATAAGGATTTGCTATGCAAATGCTCTCAATACGGTTTTAGCAAAGCTCAACAAATCATCAACTTCTATAGTGGTCTCTCTCTTCACACAAGAAGCATTGTAGATGCAACCTCCGGGGGTTGTTTGGTGAATAAGAATACAAGGAGGCATTGAGGATTATTGAAGAAATGGCATCCAATAGCTATCAATGGCCAATTGAGAGAGGGCGTACAAAGAAGGTGGACTCAATCCTTGAAGATGTAAGATTTGATGAGTTGGTTTCAAAATACACTCTTTTCAAGAGGGAATTTGATGAAGTGAGGAAATCAAAGAAGGAAGTTCAAGTTTTTCAAGCTCAAGAATGTGTGGATTTTGATGGGAGTGAGGGAGTAAACTTCGTGGATCAAAGGGGCTATAACAACTATAATAGGGAAGGCTTTCAAGGAGCTCAAGGAGGATACCAAGGAAATTATCAAGCTCAAGGAGGTTTTCAAGGGAAGCAACAAGGAGGCTACCAATCTTATAACTCCAATAATCGAGATCATCCTAACCTTGCCTATGGAAATCCCAACAATGCTCAAATGTTTCCTCCCAGATTTTCTACTTCCCAAATGATGGTTGAAGAGCCTAAGAAGAATACCTATTCTATGGAGCAATTGCTTCAAAATTATTGTCCAACCAAGGTCAAATGGTGATTCAACAACAACAATGGCCGATCAACAAAGTTCATTCATCACTCAAACCGGCCAAAAGATCAATATCTTGGAAAATTCGGTGTCAACCATTGCTAATTCGGTGACTACTCTTGCTAAGCAAGTAATGATGCTTGAAGGATAAGTGAAGCAAATATCCAACCAAGTGAATTCTCTACAAAAGGCCGGAGAAGCTTCTAGCAAAGCTCAAGTGAATACGAAGCAACAATACAACTCCATTCATGTGGTAAGTGAAATTTCTTCAACACCTTCACATATACCTTGTGAGAAATCTCCAAATCTTGCTAAGAGCAACCTTGTGGAAATTGATGAATCCGATCCAAGAATCATAGATCTTTGTCCAATTATTTCATCTATAGAAGGTTGGACAAAATGGGACATTCATGATTTCTATTCAAGAATGAGGATTTCCAAGGCAATTCCCTTTGATAAGCGTCTTGATATGCTAAAAGATCTACAAAGAAGGAAGGATGCTTATGAAGCTTCAAAAGTGAAGAGTAAACTTGGTGCTCTAGAACCTATAGAGAAGGAGAGTGCTCACAAGAATTAAAAATGTACCCCTTCTACTCCTAAAGTTTCTCAAGAGCATGTTGAGTTGAATAGCATGAATAGTCTGGCATCTCCTTTTGAGTTGATTGATGAGAATTTGCATGAGAGGAAGGGTGATTTGTTGGATGCATTCAAGAAACTAGATATAAATGCCTCTTTGATTAGTTTGTTGAGTGAGATGCCGAATCATGAGAAGTTCTTGGAGGATGTGATTCATAGGAAGGTGAAGTTGGATGATCTAGAAAATATTGTGTTGTCGGAAGAATGTAGTGCTCGTTTACAAGAGAAGATTCCGAACAAGAAGAATGATCCCGGAAAATTCACAATACCTTGTAAGATTGGTGGTTGGACATTTAGTAAAACTTTGTGTGATTTAGGCTCAAGTGTGAATTTGATTCCCGTTTCCGTATACAATCATTTGAGGATTGGTAAATTCAAGCCTACTTCAATATCACTCCAAATGGCGGACTACTCAATCACACATCCAAGAGGGATTGTAGAAGATGTGCTTATCAAGGTCGGGAAGTTCATTTTTCCGGTGGATTTCATTATCCTTGACATGCCGGAGGATTGGGAGACTCCACTTATTTTTGGACGGCCATTTCTTGCAACAAGTCGAGCTTTAGTTGATGTGCTTGAAGGGAGTCTCATTCTTTGAGTAAATGAAGAAAATGAGACATTCTATATGTCAAATAGTTCAAGTGAGGTCAAGAAGCCAAGCAAGGTTGGAGAGAAAAGTGAGAGGTCGATACTTGATTGATGAGGGACTTCATTCAAAGTCTCTTGAAAGGGAAATGAGGTATTGTCGAGCTAACGATGTTAAACTAAGCGCTCGTTGGGAGGCACCCCAACAATTATCCTTTTATTTTTCATTTTAGTTAGCTTCTTTCATTTGAATTTGTTTATTATTTTGTTCAAGTCATTCCTTCTACATCTTTCATTGTCCAAATGCTAATACTTCCCATTGTTAAGTTTGTTTCTTTGTTTCAAGTTCCAAGAGCTTCATGGTTTATGCACGAGGTCGAATCGTGATTGGAACGAGTGAGGGAAAGAATCAACCAATCAAGCAAGCAAAGGATTGAATGGCTTTCAACACCATCATCAACCTAGCTTCGGACCGTTGTAAGTGTAATTTAAATTTCTTATTATTCTTCCCTCCAAACTCATTTTAAAAGTTATTTCTAAAATAAGTTTGGGGGAGGGGGGTAGGATAAGGAATTTAAATTACTTTACTTTCGGCATTTTTCAAGCTTCTATTTGATGTGTTCATTGATTGTATGCTTAATTTTGCTTGTTGATTGTGGTTGATTGGGGTAAATGCATGATTTGTGCTTGTTTAAGTTGTTTAGTGTCGAGTTTGGGAATTGATGAGTTTAATTGATGAAAATTCTTTCTTTGGTTTGTTGGTTTGGGATGTGAGCTTATATTGGAGAATCTTTGGTGTGGATGATTTTGTTATTGATTTGAGCTTGAATGCGAAATTTTTGGAAAATTGAAAAGTTTTTAAGTTGAATAATGAATGAATACTTGCATGTGTGAATGTAAAAGAACGTGTTTAATCTCTCAAGTGTTTTTGGGTGAGATGCCGATGATTGATGCTAAAATGGTGACATTTTTCTTGAAATTTCTCAAGTTTAAGTCAAGCATGATTAGGATTATTTCACTTGAATGGCTTGGAATGATTGAACTTAAGCACTTAGGCTCTAGACAAAAAGCTTGAGAGGATTTTGAGCCTTAAACTATGCATCTTACATAGTTGATATCCTTTCCTGAGAGCTTGATCTTGCATTACATTTTCTTTGCTAGAACTTGCCTTGATACTCTTGTTAGAAATATTACATGTGTGCATAATTAGGAGATGATCTTAGGCTATCATTGAATAACCCATTTTCCCTAAACACTAACATATTTATCATTACCATTGTCGTCCTATTTTGAGCCTTGAATAGAACCTTTTCTTCTTGAACCGGATGATAGGGGTGAAGGATGGTTAAGGGAACCTTGGTGAAAGTTGAAAATTCATTAAAAATAGTGGATGATAGAGAAGGGCCTAGAGATTTGTATTACATTGGAAGAATACACTCCTATAAGCTCAATGTTAGAAAAGAAAAGAATAAGAACACAGTTCTTATTGAAAAAAAATATAAATAATAATAATAATAATAAGAACAAAGTTCTTACAAGAAAAAGAGAAGAATAAGAGTATAAATGAGTGTTTCTTTAGAAGTTTGGTAGAAGCTCGGGTTTCATTTGATAAAAAAGGGTTGGATAAGGTGGAAGATGAAGGAATTCATACTTAGAAAGGTGAAAAAATGGGATAAGGGTACTTGAATGCAAATTTAAGTCACTTAGCCTATAATTTCATATCTTAACCAATGTCCCTACATTACAAGCTTAATAAAGACCTTTTTGATTCTAATTTGTGCATGCATTGTAGTATTAGAAACTTGAGTTGATAGGCAAGCTTATGGTCAAAGTTATGTATTGCATGATTCCGATGAGTGCTTACCTTTTCCATATATTGAGAGATCGAGAGATACATATGTTTCTTGTGAGGTCTAGAGTCGAATGTGCTTAGGTGATTGGGTTTTATGCTAGGAGAGTGAGTAATTTCATGAGTGTTTGGCATGACTTGATGATTTCTTTGAGTTTAAATGGTTTTGAATTGAAATGAGGAATCGATGAACTTGAAATGCACACCCCATACGTTTTAAGTATTTCGATTGTTCGTTTCATTATTCGGGATGAACAATGGCTTAAGTTTGGGGGAGTTATTAACACGTATTTTATGTGCATGTCGAGTGTGTTTTGTATGCGTTTAAGTTTCGATTTAGGTGCTTAAATGTTAGAAATGCTAGGGTTTCTAAACTTATAGCATACATTATGTTTTTCTCGGTTTCTCTTGGTTTTCGATCCATTTTTGTAAGATTCGGAAAGAGTATTCATATGGCTAAGGATCGAAGGCAGGAAACAAGAAAGAATCGAGCTTAATTTGAGTGAAACTGGTGCTTAAAAATGTGGAATGTCAAATTTAGGAATTTAGGATTTCATTAGTTCCATTTCATTTATGTTTTCCTCGTTCTCTCGAGTCTTTTTTGTGCCTTTTTGTAGGATAATGAAGAACTCATTTGGCTAATTTGATCATTCCATGTTGAAGAGGAGTTTGTTAGGAGTCCGTAGCAAAAAGCGGTTCGAAAATTGGAGTTCGTACGAGAGAGAACAGGCAAAAACGGAGAAGACGCGCAAGAAACGAAGATGGGCTCGGACCGGTCAAAGGAGAAAGACCAGCGGCTGACCGGCGGTCTGTCAGACCGCTGGCCAAGCTGCCAGGTCGCCGTGGTGTTCAGAGGATTCGGTGGTCTGGGCCCGCGGTCTGCCAGACCGCTGGCGACCTCCCAGACCGCCGGTTGGCCGAATTTTTCTCACTTAAGGGGCGAGTTCGGCTCGTCCAAACTCGCCCCGGTTCGTCCCGTTTCACTCCGATTCGACTCAAACTCAATTTTCTATATATTTAATCCAAAAATTCACCCTATTTGTGTATCTTTTGCATACTTTAATATTCCTAGAACCCTAGAAATATTTCCCTCTTTCCTTTTTAGTATTTTGAAGATTATTGAAGATTTATGTTGAAGATTTGAAGATCCTTCCACCATTCTCTTCCTTATTGAATTATCTATCTTTTGATTATGGTTTTATGCATTTTCTATGGTTCATTTTCCTTAATTATGTCTAGCTAATCTCCTTTGTGATTCCAATTATATGTATATTAGGGATAAGTGATTGGATTAGGCTCTAATTATGGATTTACCATCTAATTTCATGTTCATTTCTCTTGGGGCTATGCTTTATTATGTAATTGTGATTGATCACCATAGTTGCATACCAAATGTTTGATCTAATGCTTAGGAGGCTTAGATTAGATGCTAGGATCAAGAGATTTGCATGCTAGAGTATAGTAGGGTTAAGGAACTCCATAAGCTCTTGGGAGTTAATGAATTGCTTAATATCTTAGTAGGAGTTAGGCCTTTCATTAATCTACTTGATTTCATTACAATGAGTAATTTGGTGAATCATACTTAGGAGGTTTCCCACATGAAATTGGATTAAAATGGCTAATTCTAGTTAGAGTGTTACATCCCTATCACTTAGACCTAATTGAAGTGTAATTGGAGTCACTTTTATTTCCTTATTGAATTCTAGTTATTTGCATATTAGTTGATTGTTAAGTTGAATTTTGAGCTTGTTATTTACTTTTATTGTCATTAATCAATCAAAAACACAAAAACATGTTAGTTGGTAGCTTAGATAGTAATTAGGTAACTAGATTACTACTTGAATCTCATTTGCCATTGCATTCCCTGTGGATTCGATTCGATTATACACATCGATTATCATTGCATCTCATCTCACCTTCAAAAGTGAGAGCGATCAGGTGGCGCCCAAACTCCGAAATTTGAAAATTCGGTAAATATTAAAAAACTTGAATTACACGGTTTATTAAAGACGTAAACCGTGGAAATACGGTTTCAACTTCAAAGTAACCGTGTAATCTGGTAAAAATTCAGTGGTTTCATATGGGTTCATGGTTTGAATGCAAACTAAGCCGTGAGATATCAACAAAATTCAAAAAATATTAAAAGAATAGAATTACACGGTTTGTTGTGATTTTGACCGTGGAAACACAACCCTAACCGTGAGACAGTCCAATTTGGTCAAAATTAAGGTCAAACTTCAATTTAATCTGATTTATAACGTGTTTAACGACATCTCTTGTTAAATGTTTACACATATAATGAAAATGAATCACCTAACTGTTGAGATTTCTAAGAAAAATAACTTAAATTGGTCTTCCTAGTTATAATTTATGTATTGTGATCACATAATGGACTATAGTGGTATATGTATCAACAATAGATTTCAAGAGAAACAACATATGAAATAGCAAATTGTATGATTTGATTACATTAATTTTAAAATAATCCGAACATACATTTAAAAATAAATATGTCTTTCAACCATTCTACAACACTATCAACGAATATCTACATACTGCCTAAAAAGTGTGAAAATCCGCTTGCCAACATGTTCCCGATACTTGGCGATGTAACTTGGACCTATGTTCGAAATACGCGGCTTCTTAAGTGCAAGAAGCTAGTCTAAGTACATGCACGCGAATGGACTGCACGAAACCTCGTCCGCCTGGGCGTACTGTTGATCCGGAGGCATGAAGACGAGCTCCATATACTCTGTTCTCTTCACCATCGTGGGATGTTGTTCCCAGTACCCAACTTTCTGCAGCACTTTTGGGAAGAGACGAGTGATCGGTATGAGCTGGACCCTCCGGTGCTCTTTAAGCTACTCGGTGTGGAACTTATACAGAAGTGAGTCGAACAGTTGCACCTTCCACTCGTCAGTCAAACTCGGGCAATGACCCAATGACTCGTGGAGACGTGGCGGACGAACACAAATTGTATTGCATGAAAAACCAACATTTATAATAAATTATATATAAATCACTAATAAGAATATTATGTAGGACAAAGAATCAAGAAAACTTACACAAGTGGCATTCATCCAAACATCATACGCGTGAACACCGTGAAACCAATTATGAAAGCTTTCCGTCATAACATAATTGGCGTACTTTCTAGACCTCAATAAGCCTAGCGACTCATCGTTGGGGTGAAAACTTTTTATGGTCATTAACAGCTCTCTCTGTCACGATAATTTTTCATTAAGAGATAACAAAAATATAATTTAAATTTAAATTAATATTAATATTGTTGGTCCCAAAAGTAGCGAGTCACACACGTAGAGGGGGGGTGAATACATGTGTGGAGAAGTGTTTAACTTCTCTTCGATTTTCAGCCTCTTGCGAAGCGTGACGCTTTGAAAGTGTTTCACGCTTTCAAAGCTTCTTGGTTGGCGAGTGGTGTGGTGCGGAATGTGGTAAGCTATTATACTCGCTTTAGTTATCTTGCACTTAAAACAGTTTATTACTTAGAGCGTGAGTGTGTGTTATGAATAATCAAAGCATAACAAATGTAAAGCGCATCACACAAGAGTTATAGTGGTTCGGAGGTTACGCTCTTACATCCACTCTTACCACCTTCACTCGGTGATGAACTTCACTCTCATCACCTTCACTCGGTGATGGAACTTCACTCAAAGCTTGAGGTTTACAACGGGCACCTAAGAGCCTATGTGAGTTTATATGATCGGCACTCACGAGCCTATGAGTTTATACGATAGGCACTCACGAGCCTTACAACCTTTACAAACTAAACTCTTAAACTCGGTTTGGGTTTGAGTTTGGGTTCGTATAGTTTCCAACTAATGAGAAATCCTTTTACATTGAAGCATAATGTAGAAGGCTATGATTTCTCTCTAAGGCTTATGGATATAGAAGTTAAAGCCTTATGGATAAACTAGAAGGTTGAGATCCAAAGATCTTTTTGGGAGAGATGTAGGATGGTTTCTACTTTGTTTGCTTGCTCTCTCATCTTTTTCTATGTAGCTTGAACCTTCTATTTATAGTAAGGGACACTAATCTATCCGTTGGAGAGATAGATTGTGTGTTCCTTACTTGTCTAATTCAAATTTGAATTCTTCCTTGATAGAGCACAGTTCTAGGAAGATAACCGTTTGACTAGAGGAGCCTAGCCCTGTGCATTCGGCGATTAGACACTTCACAGTCCGTTGAGCAATCTGGAGCGGACACGTGGTCTGGCAGTTGACACATCTTACTTGCTTGTCGGACGCTCTCACTCAAGCTGAAAGCGCGCTACCTGGAAGGTGCTTTGAACTTTGGAAGCACACTCTGGTCTTGAGAGGCGCTTTGAACTGGAAGCGCGCTCCGGACCTGGAAGGCGCTTTGAACTTTGGAAGCGTGCTCTGGTCCTGAGAGGTGCTTTGAACTGGAAGCGCACGCTTCGACTTTGGAAGAGCGCGCTTTGACTTCCCTTCAGACAGGCGCTCTGGCTTTCCTTCAGACATGCGCTCTCACCTAGACGCTCTAAAGTTACATTTCAATAAAGAGCTCCCTAACAAGTGAGCTATTCTAATACGTTAAAATATATATTGTAACTTGAGCTGGATCATCAAAGATAGTAAGGGAAGCATTCTATGAGGGTTTTGGAATCCAATCAAAACACAATTGAATCCAAGTTCCCCCTTAACATAATATCTCTACAAATATTTATGAAAATGATAATAAAGACTCACGTATACGTCCATTCCGAGCAAAGTAGTGGTACAATCATTGAAAGATGGACACAAAGAAAGCCTTCTATTCAGTCGACTCCACCAGTATAACACGTAGAGCTCCATGATCTGAAAATGAGAGATAAAATCATTAGACCAAATAAAATTATCAAAAAATATATATATAAAAAATATCCAAAAAATAAATAAATAATACAAAGAAGTGTCTGTCTACCTCCGGATGGCCCCACTGCCTGCCGGGTATCTGGTCGAGCTCCTTGAAATAGGACTCGTGTGATGACTCCTCGACCTCAACCTCTTGAATAGGAGGCATCCTTGATCTCTCCCGAGCTACACGCTGTGGAGGCTGCCTCGATGTCCCGGCCATGTGCTCAAAACCAGGAGCATGATTGGGGGTAGGTGTCATGTAGCCAATATGGGCACCGTCATCATCGTGTCCAGTCACGGAGGTAACATGGCTCTCATGTGAGAGTGCCCGATGATGGGAACGCCTGCTATGGCTCGATGAACTCCCAGACTTCCTGAAGAGGCTCTTCAGGTGCCCTGCCATGAATTTCGCCATTCGAGCAAGAGGCCCGGTCTCCGATGTATCCTGTGCAAAGCGTTCGACACCTTGTCGACCCATGCTTCGTTATCACATCCTCAGAGAACGGATCCCCATGAACACAGCATACGAGCCCTGAGGACCTCTCGGGGTATGAACTCTTGACTCGGAGTCTCTTGGACGTATTGGCACGAGCCCTGGGGGCCGGGATGGTGTTCGACCCTCTGAATTTGCCCGGGTGGCACGAGGCTGGTGACGTTGGGGCTGGACTGCTTGCCTCGCATCCCGGCACCTCAACTTGTCAATCATTCTTGCCATATCACTTGCATCCTTCGTTCGCCTCTGCTCCGGAGGCGCTTTCTTCCAAGAATGGCGTGGATTCAGCTTAAACCAAAGAATTAAAGGGTCTTGGCACTCGAAGAGGGACTGAAAGTAATACTTCGCCTGTTCTATTTCATCAGGTTCGAGTGTCGGGTTGACTTCGAGCTACATAAACAATAATAAATATAAATAATCCACTAATACCAAATTCTACAATAACAATTCATTATTTATTTTAATTTAAAAAACTAATGAAATAATATTTACTTATTTTAATTAGCATAATTTATTGAGTAAAAAATAATAATTAAACTCAAATCCAAACAAATCACACATGAGTATTTAATTTATGAGTAATTACGTAATCGTTCATTAACAAAATCTACAAAAAAATATTTAATTATTTAATTTATGATAAACTAAATAATCCAAGAATATTAATTTATATATTAACATAATTAATTGTGTAAAAAAGAGAATAATGAAATACCTATGGATTGTCAAAGAAACCAACGAAATCCGCATGCGAGGACCCAGGTTCCCATCTTCTTAGTCGTGGCGTCTCGTGCTCGTGGCGCTGTGTTCCGCACACATGCCCTAAAGCTGGAATGGCCTCGTAGGCCCAAAAGAACATCGCCCACACGGGCCCATACATATGGTAGGCAGCCCTATTTTTGCTGCCTCCAATTTCTGTGGGCTCCTTCTTTGCCACTCCAAGCTAGTGGCACATGATCTGGAATGACCATGATCCCCACGGAAACTCTGCCCATCGCTGTGGATCATCCACTAATGTCCATGCCCAATCATCAACGGGTTTGTCATGGTCACGACATAGTAGCATGTAGTAGTAGACAATTAGGTTGGCGGCACTCAAGTATTGATCCGGAGTCCCTATGATTTTAGATTCATCTTTGAAATCATTCAACAGCTCTCTCACTTGCACCTTACGCCCGTCTTAATAAGTATAGAAGAAGCTCGTGTATGGGATGATGTGATTACGACCGTGGGGATTAAAGGTCGTAGGGCCGAAGCATAATCCAGTCACGAGGCAGAATTCTTGAGGCCCAAACCATATATCCCGCCCACCTACGTGGAACAACCTCTCCAATTTATTTTATTCTCCCCTCCATAGCTCCCTAGCCAATAACTCGTGCAAGGCACGCTTGGCATTCCCCATCTTCCTAAGCAAGAGAATCTTTCCGAATGGAGATTCGTTGCCAAATTGTCTCAAGAGATCCTCTCCGCTAATGTGATTTAAATGATAAATAATGCTTGGAATTGCGTGGTCTCGTTGGTAACTAGTTATTTCAGCAGGGAATCCTTGCATACGAGGCATGTACCATGCGTGCCTAGGCTGCAAAATAAAAGTGCAAAACCATTCATTATTCACTAATTTAGTGAAGTTTATCAATTTTTCCAATCTTCTACAATCTGCCTTTAAATGGGCTGAACTTAAACCAAACCGTGTCAAACTGTGAAATTGATGACATGTCATATTTTACACAGTTTACGCCTCATTCAAACCGTGAAGACCACGGTTTGAATTCAGTTCAAACCGTGTATATATAATTCTCACATATTATTTTACAGATTCACAGATTTTGAATTCTTAATTTACGCAGTAAATCCACATTTTTGGCATACAAATCGAAAGATTAATGCATTTATACACATTATAATTCTATTCCAACAAACATAAAACTCAAAACATGCTTCATTACATACAAATTCAAGAACTATAAATTCAATTAATTTTAAAACAACAAAGAAGAGAAGAAAATTAGAAAACTCACGGGCGGCGGCAGCTGGGGAAGGTTTCACCGTTCTTCCATCGTCGGAACTCGGCGACATACCTGCGTCGGAACTTCGACTCCTTCGCCTTCGGAACCCAAATTGTGATCGGACATGGCCATGGTTGATGGAACCGCTGCTTGAAAGCGTTCTTTTTTCCCACTAGATCTTCGAATTGGATGTGATCATTTAAATACAAATACATCATACATTTGAGTTTAGAGAATTATACCTTCTTAGTTGCAGATGGAGTAATCTACAGGTCTAGAATATTGGGATGTAATCCCTTTCCTCGAAGTTCTCCGACTGTGTGAGCGTCTCGAAACTTTGGAACTCAGAACTCCCTCTGCACTCTTAGAAACCGGCGCCTCTTCTCTACTGTGTGAGATTAAGTTTTTAGAATCTCCTCCTTATTTATAGGACGAGGAGGCGCTTCTTTTTCCTTCTCCACTAAGATACGGACTTTAATTAATAAAGCCCGGTTTAGTTAATAATTACTAAACAAATTCTAATTAAATAATTAAAATTAATCCTAATTATTATAAGGAAAATATTATATATAAATATTAAATTAATGATCTAATTCCTTAATTAAGAATAATTCTTAATTAATTAGATATTAATTTATTCCATATTACATATTTAACCAGAGTGCAATTATTGAGCCTAGATAGACACCAAACGAGAAATAGGCGTTCCCTACATTACTGTAGGCGCCACATTATGGGCTCAAGCCCATAATGCCTCTTTTCAGTCCAAAACTGATATCCCTCAATAATACCTTGAATTCCTTTCCTGAAGAGCTCTTAGGCCATCCCAGAGATCTATGTACCAGATAGAGTTTAGCCTCACCTAATGAAATAATTCCATGATCAACCCAGAACATTTATTTCATTAGAGCTGTGATGCATTCCACTAAAGAGTCACAACTGAATCACCACTTTGCCCCAATTTGTAGATTGGGGCTGATACTTTATTTAGAGCTATTCCTGTGTTTAATGACTCCGATATCCATTAATTAATTAGGAGCAGTCCCATTAATTAATTAGAGCTCCTCTGACTGCTCCTAATTAATTAATATATTATTTTCCTCAAGTACCTATTCACCCCTTATTATTATACCTGAACTTAATCAGCATGCATGACTTGGTATAATAAACCTTGTCCTGAGGTGATATCTCTGAACCTAATATGGACACAGTGTCTCGATACAATTAATTAGACATACTATGTACCCTCATGTTACCCAAGAGGCAAGTCATCAAGGATACTATGATAGACCCTTATCTTGCAAATCAAAGTAACAATGAATAACACATATATCTCTAATAGCCTATCGAGATTAAGATCATATCTCTAAATCCCGAGATCTCTAGTTCTTCACCTATTGCTAGGGTCAGTATAAGAAGAATATTATCTCACTCGACCCTGTCAGTATGTTCCAGTCTAAGACCCGCCACTACCGTTAATGCTACAGTCTAAACCCATGGCTTGCCCTAGCTATCTCGACTGCGACACTGTTTATATCTCATAATTATCGTTGAACGCTGCGTGATCTCCCTGACACCCGAGCCGTCCACGTGTTCTAAAACATGAGATATTGGGCTTATTCTTATTAATATATTTATTCAGATAGGTGATTATAACCAGTGGAATACATGTCGTATATACTAAAACACGTTTTTGCTTTAACTATACACAACAACCCCAACAATGGTCTCTTTTGTCTCCGGCGCCGGCAACACTCACGGTTAAAAAAAATGGGGGATAGGGTTTTCACGGTTTGGGGGAGAGAGAACGTGTGAGTGAGAGGACCGTGAGAGAGAGAGTGGAGTAAGTAGGTGGGGTAGTTTGATTTTTATTTTTTTGAATAAAGGTTAAGTGGAGCCCACATCCTTTTTGTTTTATTTTGAATGTGTGATAAATTGGAGGTTATTTTTATCTTTTTATAGAAATTTGGGTATAAAACTTATATTTTTAAACTTGTGGGTATAAAACTACTACACTTATTTATTTTGGGTATTTTTAAAGTTCAACCAAATTTTACACACACGTCACAATATTGAGATATTTGAATAGCGTGTGCTAGCTGAAAAAGAAAAAAATAATAATAATAATAACAATAATTGATCATGATTGGGAAGCATATTCCTACAGATAATTGTAGTTGACTAAATTTTGATTGTTGAAAGCTAGACAAGTAGTATTTGTTTAGGACGACTATAAAGATGCTGAGTCAACGGTCGATATCATGAAGAAATAGTCAACCTACCTCTGCTTCGTTTCTCTCATTGATTATTTCGCTCAATACATATTTTCTTTTCTAATACAATTATAAAGTATACCGCTTGATTTCTACAAAAAAAAAAAAAAAATTACGTTCGATAAATAATTTTTTTAATTATACTTAGATTATTTTATTAAAATTTTATTTTTGAGATATATTTTTATGGTGGATTTATCGAAAATGCTCTCATACTTACCGCCAACACACTTAATATGTCCACTGATGATGTGGAAGTGACACATATGTTTTTATTTTTATTTCTAATAGTGTTTAGATTTTCTTAATACTCCGTATAATTTAATTTTAATTTCTAAGGTATATATATATATATATATATATTTCTTAATGCATAATGTCCACGGTGGATAAGAAAACATTATTGGTCACATGAGATCGACGGCCTTTGTGATTTATAAGGTACTCCCTCTGCCCTATTTATTTTGGCACAATTTTTATTTTAATTTGTCTCACTCATCTTGACACAATTCTATTTTTGGCAAAATATCAATTTAATAATTAGCCTAATTAATCAAACCCTAATAAACAAATAAAAATAAAAAAAACTAACCCTATGCGGCCCAACACCCATTAATCTTAATTATAAAAAAAATTAATTAAAAAATCATTAATTATTTCTTAATCACTAATCTTCATAACTAATCCTTTTCATTTTAAATTACGTGCCTAAAAAAATTAAAAAAGTGTGAAGATAAACATGATAGAGGCAGGGAGTACTAAGTATTTCCTTTTTTTCTTGTTTTTATTTTTATTTTTAAAAGAAGGTACCATAACATCCCTCCTTTTCATACAAAGCATGAGACGCGTTCCATACTCTTGAGTTTGAATTATCTAATGCAGTAGTAGTTAGGGAGCCCCTGAAAAAACAATTGCAGAAATTTCTTCTTATTTCCCCCAAATTTTTAGAAGTTAAGGGCCATTGACTTAGAAGAGGCATCTAAAAAAATTGCACTCAGTCTGTGCTGCTTTGTGAAGGAAGATAGTACAAAGAGCATTTCGTGTTGTACTTCGAGTCAGGTAATAATTAAACTATTTTCTCTTATCGTGTTTCTCAATCATTAACGATGATGAAGTTAAATTTTGAATTTGAAGATTATGTACTATCCAGATTATGAACTTCTCGAGCCCTTCTTGGATTAGCTCGAATTATTTTTTCTGCATCATTTTTCATTTTATAGGAATAAAATTGTGGCGTTTCTTGAATATAATATTGCCCCGATTTTTGTAAAAGGTTTGCATAGTTAACAAATTGAACTTAAAAGTGAATATTCCACCCGTTGAATTTTTTCAATTCAATTAATTCGATTTCAGTTTTCTGGCATTTCAGAAAACCAAAATTTTCTTCATTTTTGGTTAATTGTTGGTCTTCTAAGAATAGATAAATGAAAAAAAAACTTATACTCGAAAATTTTCAATAGATTGAAATGACCAAGCCTTGTTTGGTTCAATTTTTTTTGGCTTTGATAGAAAATCAATTACGTAATTGATTCAAGGGTTATAGCATGAAAAATCATCAACTTTATTACATTTATAAATTAAGCACAAACTTTAAATTTTGACAAATTAAATCATAAACTTTCAATGTTTTACAAATTCGACATGAATTTTAAAATTTAGCCAATTAAATTATGAAATTTCTAATTTTCTCTAAAAAGCTTTAAGTATTTTACTTTTATTTTTTTCTGCTCACTCTTATTAAACAACATGCGGAGTACTTTTTATTTTTTTTAAGAACACACTTGTATACCTTTTTTTTTTTTGCAAAAAAATAATAATTGAGGAAGTTATAATTGCAAAAATCAGAAATTGTGTTTTAATTCGCGAAATTTTAAATTCCGTGATAAAATTGCAACAAAAAAAAAAACTGTAAGTTTGTGATTGATTTAATTTGCCAAGATTTAAAAGTGATGTCCAATTTACAAAATTGATAAAGTTGATTTATTTTTTTTTAAGTTTATTCAATTACTTATGTTTGGTTTGTGTAATATGTTACCTGTTACATTTACTTGGGCCCAAATTATTACTCCAAAAGTAGGAAGAAACGAGGAGTAATGGAACCCCTAGCAATTAATTCATTTTTATTATTGAACTTAACACTTAGTAAAAGTAATAATTATTGTTACCATTTCTTTGTGTGACTTGATTTCATTCCCCTACTTGAGCTAAACGAGTACTAAATTTATACCTCAATTTTGGCTCTGTTCAATTCGAAAAGGTATAGTACAGAACCGATCAATACAAAATGATGACGCAACATGATAACTGCATCCTTAAATTTGGCGTAATTTTCAAAAATGAAAAGAAGTGAATCGGAATGTGTCCACCACTATTGTGCTAGTTCCACGTTAATAATATTTTCTATATAAACAGAGTTTAATTTTTTTAGTAAGATTTAATTTTTTAAAGTTCAGTAATATATTAATAATTATTTTCTCATACAAAGTTGAACCAATTCATATAAGTAGTATATTTTCCAGGATGGTGGTGGTCTCAACATTAATAGCGCAAGGCGCCTCTCCTGTCTACAGCTTTTGCAAAGACATGTTCCTCTACGCTAAGCGTCAGAAGCGAGACATCGAAGATTTGGAAGGAAGAATAAGTAAGCTCATCAATCTTATCATCTCAATAAAGTCGGACAAAGAAATAATCGACCGATCCTTGAGAAACTCTCCCTCCATGGAACCAACCCAAGCCTACGCACCCATGGAAGCAGAAATCGCAGTCATCGAAAACAAGTGCATCAAGTTCATCGACAAGTACACGATGAAGACCGACAATCAGCTCAGTTCAGCACCGCTGAACGCCGAGACAGCGAGCAGAATGATCGGTGAGCTCGGCGACCTGAAATCGAAGATAGCGACGTTGAATTTCTTGAAGCTTGCGAAGCTGAGCAGAGATGTTTCGAAGCTGAGTACGCGGGCTTCGGAGGCTGTCGATGGACTGACGCCGGAGAAGATGACACAGAAGAAGTCGGAACCGAATCAGGAGAAGCTGGAGGAGGGTGACGATCATGTTCTTCCCGTGTTCGACGAGTACGTTGATGAGATTCTGCATTACTTGTTTGAGGAGAAGGGAAAGGTGGTCGGAATCTTAGGGTGTCAAGGGGCGGGGAAAACTACTGTCTTGAGGAAGCTATACGATAGACTGCTCGAGCACAGGTCATCAATGGCAGATGATGGAAACAACATTAAGTATGAGCTGGACAACATCATCCGGATAGAGATTCCGCCAGAAATGGAGGCGGATGTTGATATTCTGCAGAATGAGATCATGATTCAGTTGAACATAGATCACGAGGTTTGCAAGAGTAGATTCAAGAATGCAGACACAATCTCCATATTTCTTCGCCACAAGAAGTACGTAGTTCTCATTGATGGCGTCTCCAGCAAAATTGATTTGGAGAATCTGGGTTTGAAACGAGGCCATGAGCACAGGAAAGTGGTGATCTGTTCTACAGAGAAGAACCTAATCTTCCAGATGACAGAACACGAGGTCGAAATACAAGGGCTAAACAAAGACGAGGCAGTAAAGCTTTTCAAGAGTATCTATGGCGAATTTCATGACAACATTAAAGAGGTCGCTGACAAGCTGATCGAGTGCTGCTCCGGGATACCATGGATGATTCGCAAAATCGCGATGATTCTAAAAGATGAAAAAGATAAGGAATCATGGTATCATGTGAAGAAAATTCTACAATCAGAGATCAAGTGTAACGAATTCATCCGCCTCGATGAATTCGACAAGGTTTACAAGATAGCATATGAAAGACTGGAGAAGAACACCAAGAAGTGCTTGCTCTATGGGGCTTTGTTTCCACATCAGTTCAAAATCTACACAGATTATCTCATAGAATGTTGGATAGCAGAGGGCTTCATCTCTGAGAACTCTCCCCAGAAAGTAAGGTTAAGTAGAGTAGTCGGACAGAATATTCTCAAGGGCCTAACAGAGAAGGATCTTTTAAGATGGTATTGTGGGAAAAAGTATGTGATAATGCCCCCTCATTTCAGAAGAGTAGCCTTAGAACTAGGTTACTCTGATGAGGAAGAATGTGTAGTTTGGGTGCCATCCATTGATCAAAATCCTGACCAAGATACTTGGACTAGAGTCACAAGAATGTCATTGATTGGTTGTAGCATAAACAAGTTGCCCCAAATTCCAGAATCTTCCAAACTCCAAACTTTGTTACTGCAGTCCTTGAAGCCACAGTTGGAAGGGCTTGCTGATTCCTTCTTTTCTCGAATGGATAGCCTTCGGGTTCTAGATTTGAACGGCACCAAGATAGGAGCATTGCCGGGATCAATCAATGTGTTGGTGAACCTCAAGAGCTTGTATCTGAATGGCTGCTCTCGTCTCGTTGCTCTGCCACCTCAAGTTGCTAAGCTACAGAAGCTCGAGTTCCTCGACTTCTATGAAACTTCAGTGCCTACATTGCCAAAGGAAATCGGCTTCTTGGTTAACATGAGATGTTTGCGAGCTTCTTTGACTCCGAGAGTGGGAGAGGATGTCGAGCTGATGATTCCGGAAGGTATCATCAGCAAACTAGTAAATCTAGAAGAGGTGATTATCGATGCAGCCTTCGATTTTCTAAGTGGGATTGCTGTGGCCGAGAGAATAGCAATAGAACTGGCTAGCCTGAAGCATTTGAATACTCTGTTCTTCAACTTTCCAAATGTGAGCAGCCTCAACACATTTGTTACTCAGAGCAAGGCTTTGAAGAACAAAGAAACAAGTTGGAGCTCACACACTTTTCGATCCTTCAAGATCTCCGTTGGTTCTCATGATACAAGACGCTCTCCTGAACCCGATTTTTCAGGGGTTGTAGCTGAGACATGTTTGAGATACTCCACCAACGAAGAATTCTCTCCGGCTTGCCAAGAGCTACTCAATCAGGCCAGCTCTTTCGAAATAGTAGGCCATGATGGTCTCAAGAGCTTCACCTGCAGCCAGTTCGACTTGCATCCTGTAAAAGTTTGCATTGTGGAGAGCTGCAAAGATTTGAAGAACATCATGGATGGATACATAATGAATGAGAGGCAAGGGTTTTACAAAGAGAGTTTGCTTCAGCATTTGGAGAAGCTTCACTTATACGACCTCGAGTCTCTGCAGTGCATTTGGCACGGACCTGTTCCTCGTAAAACACTTGCTAACTTGACCGCCATAACAATAAATGGCTGTCCCAAGTTGACAAAGATTCTTGATCCTGCACTAGCTCTCTCTCTCCAAAGCCTAGAGTACCTCAAAGTAGAGAAGTGTTTTCAAATTTCAAAGATTATAGAGGGCAGTGGTGAAAGTTCTGAGATCGTCGAGGACTCAAAATCAAATCTACTAAGAAGTTTGAAGAAGATGGAACTGTCTGACTTGCCCGAGCTGATGAGCATATGTGAGAGTACTTCAATAAGCTGGAATTCTTTGAAATCCATCATAGTCACGAGATGCAGCAAACTGAGAAATTTGTCTTTGATTCCCACAAATTGTAGAAAGCTACAATCGGTTCTGTGTGAAGAGAGCTGGTGGAATACACTAAGTACTCCAGATGAAGTGCAGCAGCATTTACTTCAATTTTGTTGTTTCAAGGATGAATCAACTGAAAGAGGAGGAGGGGGAGGAGCATCGAGCAGTGGAAGGTCGGAGTTTGCAGCTGAAGAGGACAATACCTTCAAAAACTCTATGGATGGAAAAAGGACGCCATCCAGTGATAATCTTGAAGCATCAAAAGCTACAGAAGATGGTATTCAGATCAATGATAACGGTCATGAGATCGTGACAGAGGTGTGAAACAATTCAATAAAGGTTAGTGGAAATGTGGAATCATTGTGTTAAGACTTCAGAGTTATTATTACATGACATTTCATTTCATATGTGTTTTGCAATTTATTCGCATTTGTTTTGTACGTTTATGGAGTTCAAAAATGAGAATTCTTATTTATTCCTATTTTTGTAGGTCAACAATCGAAGATTGGGAAACGAAGATTCATGAACTGACATTCGCATGTTGAGGTGTAGAGAGGCAAAATGTGTGGGAATAAGGCCATCTCGAACAATGAACTATTTTTATCAATGAATGCTTACATGCCTGATGCTGCAATGGTCGAAATCTTCTCCTACCACATAGAACATTTGCCAATTCAAAATCATGTAGTTTTTGCAGCTTATCATGTGTGAGAGTTGCATGTCTATTCTAGTAACATTAAACACAAGCAAGCTTCACTCTATGTATAAACGCATAATTCGCTCATATTTTTCTCACTTCCTCCAAGAACCATGACCAGAAACCAAACGTTTAATTAAATTAAGGAACAGATTTGTATAGCCTTTTTCACAAATCACATAAACAAAGAATTCAAAACCCCAGAAAAAAAGCAAGTTTTTAAAGAACAAGTTGGGGATCTGCATTTTCAAGCTGCAGATCTTAAGAAAAATATGTTCCCAATTCCCGGAGAACCCAAAACTTAATGACTCCGAACAGGCAAACAAGGTCATTCAAAAATAAATAGAACAGAAAGGAATAATGGAAGTATGCAACTGAAAACAGGAAGATAAATTTTCGGAATGAAAAAGCAAATAAAACTAACAAATACTCACGCAGACACTAGGTCTTCACGATTCATCAAGCAAAACCTCCTGATGCAAAGAAAGGGCCAAATCTATAAATACGCATTTTTGAAATGTAGGTTTAAAATATACCCATTTTGAAATTACATGTTCAAAAAATACCCGTTTTATTAAAATACAATAAAAATGGGCCCCACTTCACCAATATCTCTCCATGAGCCTCAATATCTCTCCATGAATATCAATAACTCTCCATGAGGAAAAACTCCCGGGAGTTTTTGACTTTTCTCAATTTTTATATTTTTTTTGAAGATTTTACAAATCAATGAAAAACGCCTGATAATTTGTGAAAAGCGCCCCATGCTTTCTGAAAAACGCTCAACGGTGTTTGAAAAACGCTCCATAATGTGATTAAATGTGATTAAATTATTCCTTTTTTTTTAATTTATTAAAAGCGCCAGATGATGTTTAAATAGCGTCCGTTAATTTCTAAATAACTCTCGGTTTTTTTTTAAAAGCGCTCGGAAATGTGTAATTAAATTTTTAAATTTATTTTTAAAATTAATGAAAAATTGGAATTATTTCAGAAAGAAATATAAAGAAACAATGAAATATTATTTATTTCGTAAATAAGAATATAAAGAAAGAAAGAAATACTATTTATTATTGCACTCTTAAATTTTTTTCAGAAAGTAAAATGTGGTGTTCGATTTTTTTTATTGAAAAGCGCCCATAATTTATGAAAAGAGCTCTATGATGTATCAAAAGCGCTAGATGATTATTGAAAAGCCCTCGATGATTTTGAAAAGCGCTCGATAATTTTTAATAAAGCGTTTGATGCGTTTCTGGATTATATGAAATTATTCCATCTATTTTTTTTAATTTAAATAATTTTTTTAATTATTTCATACTGTACGTTGAATTACATTTTCGAACATAATTATTTGGTACTGAACAATATTATTTATTTCATAAAATATAAATAAAAAAATATACATACCAAAAAAATTAATAAAGAAAAAAAAATACATATGAAAAAATTAAAAAAAAATAAATTATGGCACAAAAGGACAAAATTTTAGTTAGAGAGTATGATGTAAGTGGTGAAAGTGGGGCCCATTTTTAATGTTATTATAATAAAACGGGCATTTTTTAAAGATACATCTTCAAAATGGGTATATTTTGAAGATGCATTTTCAAAATGGGCAAAAATAGATATTAAGAGTTTTCAGAATTGCGAGGGAATGTGTTGCGGCCTGCGAGGGAGTATCGATGAATTGTGGGGGAAAAGTAGTCATTTAAATAGTCATCCAAATTTAAATATGCGTATTTTTTTACGGTATTCGTCTCTCCACAACTTATATGATTACGTAAACCTCATATTATTTTATTAATTAAAACATCACTTTATTAATTACTCATTATAAAAATTAAAAATTATGTTATAAGATTTTATGCACACATTTTGTGGATGGAGGGAGAACATTTTTCGTCATAATTTAATGTATTTCTTCAATAATTTAAATTTATAGTGATTTAATTTAATTTTAGAATTAAGTTTTAGAGCACACTCATCCAATTAGAGTTTATAATTATTTTTTATCATTCAATATTGTATCACTTTTATAAGTTATAGAGTCGATAAATTTAAAACTAAAAAATATAATTATTAAAAAATTTAATTTTTATTTATGAATAATTATGCTTTACTATACTAGTAATTTTTATTTTTATTATGGTCTGGCGTAGCGTAGGAATCTAGTCTAGTGAACTATGAAACAACTCCTCTCGAGCTACAATAGGCGGTGTCCGAGTTCTCGATCAACTCAGACGACTTAAAGCCCGGCGTAGAAGGGCCCCTTGACGAGAAGGAGCCCGATGTGCAGTGCTTACATCTAGGGCGGAATCAAAATCAGAATTGGTTATATACTCCCTCCGTCCCGCCGAAATGACATTATTTTCCTTTTTGGGACGTCCCAATGAAATAGCCTTGTTTCCCAATAAGAAAAGAATTAAGAAAAAATAAGGGTACCATTAGTAAAAATTAACTTAATTAATTTGGGCCCTAATTAACAAACCCAATTAACATCAACCTTCTTCCTACCCACTACCCACCCACCCCGATAATTGCTGCCAAATCCAAAAAAAAAAACTAATCTCCATTGTTCTCAGTTCGAGCTCCCTCACTTCCTCTCTCGCCGGCACTTCCTCTTTCGTCCTCAGCCTCTTCTCTTCGATTTGTTCTCCATCTCAACTTTGGATCCGGTTTTTACTGTACCTGGGTCTCTGGTTTCATTCCAAATTGGGAATTGGTGGCGCAATCGAAGTCTCAATTCAATTTGGCGTCCAATTTTGGATCTTAATGGCGAGCTATTTCTTTGTCGTCGTCGCAGCTGCTGAGGAGCTCGTCCAGATTCAAACCCTAATTCTTCTCCCGCCTTCACCATCTCCGTACAGAAATGTTCCGAGCTCCGGCACTGCCGGAAGCTGGTAGTGGTTGGCGGCCGTCCGGGAAGGCCTCGCGTTCCATGGCGTCCAGGCCTTCTTCGTGGTTCCTTCTTCTTGTTGCTCTTTGTCAAAATGCAGTAGCAAATTAAAAAAAAATTAAAAAATATTGTTAATAATCATGAAAAATAAATATTGGGGAAAAAAATAAAGTATAAATATTTAATTTGTTAATGAAATTTAAAAAACACCAGTTAAATATATCCCTAAACCAGTGTTCTAAAAGTCGTTAAACGCTAGTAGGGCGGTGTGGGGGCAATTAGCTTCTAGGCGGCCTAGGCGGGAGTCTAGGCGGTGCCTAGACGGCCTAGACGGATTAGTATAAAATCAAAGTCTACGTCAAAATTTTCATATATTTATAATGATATCCATAAGCTAAAGTATAAAATCCATGATTTTTCACTTATAATTTAATCTTACAGTCCTTCAAGCCTCGATTAGCCCGTCTAAACCCTCCTAGGACTACCTAGACATGCCTAGTACTACCTAAGCACTGCCTAGATACCGATTAATTTGCCGAGGCCTAGAGAAAACTGTCTTGCCATTAATCGGGACAGCCCGACACCTTCTAGCGCCTAGACGCTATCTAGGCGGTCAAGTCGGCCTTCTTTTAGAACACTGGCCTAAACAACCCACCACTTAATTAACACCAACACTCTATATCTTAAGCACTCCCTCCTTAAATTCCGTGCTGAAAAGTTTTCAGGCCATTTCGGCATGACAGAGAGAGTACTTTTTATTTTTTTGGCCATATACAAAGTTATTTCTAAAATTAAGTTCAATTTTAATTAATTATAAACTCTAAATGTATAAGTGAATCTCAATCAATAATTATAAAATTAAAATAAATCATTGTATATACTCCCTCCCCCCGAATAACTGTCCCCACTCAGATGAATGTGAAATGTTGACTTAATTAAATCCACATTCATTTGAGTGGGGACTTTTAATTGGGGACGGATGGAGTAAAAAGGGAGACACTTATATCACATTAAATATTTTATAAGTCCTTATTTTGGGTTGTGAGCCAAAATGATTAATTGAGCCAACTAATTTATTCTATTTTTAAGGCTTGACTACACTATGCGGCCGACTGATACAAGTCTTTATCATATAAAAATTGAAGAAAGAAAATTAAAAAAATAAATATTGGTATACAAATTGTTTTCATATTTTATTCCTATACAAATTGTTTTCAAATGAGTAAAGGGTATTTATTTATAACTAAAAGTCTCGAAAGTCTTCTTATAATAACTAGTTTCCCCCGGCTTTCGCCCCATCTTTTTTCTTTTTCTTCTTTGAATAATTTTAGTTTGTATATTAGTTGACGTGTTCTTTTCGACATAATTTTTTATATGACTCAATCTGATGATGATGGGAGCTTATTAAAGTATTTTCATTATCTAAAGTGATTTCTTTTAGGTATTTCTAATAATAAAATTATTATTATTATTATTTATTTTTATATTTTTTGAAGGGTATTTATTATTATTATTATTATTATTATTATTATTATCACTTGTAAATTTCGTGTTCCTTTTCTCCTATTTTGTCGTTGACGACCCCACCCGACGTCATTATATTATATTTCGACCTTGAATACGAGGCATTTCCCCGCTGTCTCGCTCCAGTTTGCCTCCGCCGCCGCGTCTCCGTATTCTCAATATCACCTTCATGATTCTGGGCCGCCGATTTTCCCCAAACCCTTCCAACTGTAACAGAAAAGCGAAAAATAGCAACATCGGTTGTTTAAAATAGTGTGCTTTAGTGGAGTTTTGCATCCTAACCAAAATTAATTTTCTCTCTTCAAAATCCAATTCATATCGTTGAGGTTCCTGCTCTGTACCTGTAAACCTCGCGTCCTCTCGTTGACATACTCGATGATTCAATTGCGTAATCGGTTAATCGCCTCCAGGCAACAGTCAACAGCCAACAGCAGGTACCCCTCTTTGTCTTTCTACAATGAGTTATGCGCTTTTAGTCTGATACCTGCGCTTATTGTTGATGATTTCGGATTACGCTTGATAACCTTCTTGTTACTTTTGTTTGATGGCCTTTCGATTCATTATTCGGACTGTATCAGTTTGATTCAGGTTCTATGGTGGTAAAAATTATATATTTATTGATTGTAAACATTATAGTTTTTAGACGAGTCTAGTAATTTACTTATTTCATGATTGTGTACGAGGCATCCGTTCATACATTTTTAGTTGTCTCCCAAGGATTTACAATTAGAATGTAAGCAGTTGATGATGGAATTTGAAAGTTGAAATAGACCGATGTTAAACTTCAAAATATTCTATACAGAGTAATTTTAGGATAATTGCAAGATATCCACGAACTTGAATGTTTGTAATTTTTTTATTTTTTCTATTTTCTTGGAAGCAACTGCCTAAACTATCTATATTTTGCACTTTGTTGTATCAATGCCCACTGCTGGTAGAATATTTCTGCTAAAGTAACATTTCAAGCATGATTTTGTCCTGTTAAACCGTCAGTCTTCTAGCTCTATGGTTACTGTTTTACCTATGTGTTTGTTGTAGTTTGCTATATGTTGTATGGCAATCTTAGATAAATGTTAAGAACATAATGAGAATAGAAATTTATATGACGTGCAATATCCCGTATCTTGTTCCACTAAAATCTTTTCAAATTGATTAAGCACTAATATCAGATATGTAGTTATACAAGCTAAGATAACTTTCTTTTCATTAAAACCTTAGCATATTACCATATTACATATAACATGTGTGGACATGGTATTTTAAATAAACAAAAATAATCTTATTCCCATAATCAATCTGGTTATACATAAGGTTGTTGTTCTTTGTGTCTCTGCGAAAAGCATAGAGAAAATCTAGTATCCTCTTTCCGTCGTAATGTAAATACAATCATACACTCTACAAAAATTACACAGATTCGTTTTTGAGGTATCGATATACACAGTACATGCAGCTGTTGGCAGCCTTTATGTTTCCTCACTTCTTGATTTTTCATGCACGAAGCACATAAAACTGGATGTTAGCTATGAAACACACACCATCATTTCCTATCTTCTGTTGAGTACATGCTGCAAATTCTACTTTGGATGTTCTGCCTGCTGAAGATGCGATGCTGGAAGACCAAATTAATAAGTAACACTGTTAATTTCTTAAAAATAAAAATAATCTTATTTGTACTTGGATTGCCAAATGTTGTACATCCATTATGTCCAAATGCAAGAGTCCATTTTGCTTCTTTTTTTATTTGGAAAGGGGAGAGCAATGGGGACTTAGAACCCTAGTCCTCTTCCTTTACACATCAGTGGTCGCACCGCATGAGTGTCCCAATGAAGTGTGAGATATTTTTGATGCATGAACATTAAAATTTTAAACAGCAAATCGATTTCAGTAATTAGAACTTACTTGCAGTCTGACAGATTATCCAACATTCATATATCATAAGCGCAGCAACTTCTTCCACTCAATCTTGTTGGGGTCTGGACTGAGGACCAATTTGGGACAAAAGTGCAATTTGATTATCTTTTCGGAAGGAAACAAGCCTCTTCCAAGAGCAACCAACCGAGGTAAGTGACGGAGTACTAGTTCTTTCAATCGAGGAAGCAAGGGCTCGTCATACTTCACCCTTTCCGTTTCTTTAACTATTGATTTAAGAGATTCACAGTCTTCAATAATAAATGTCTCTAAGTTAGAGAGACATTGAAGTACAGCATGAGAGGCAATGAACTCTAGCTTACCACAGGTACTGACCATCAGATACTTTAGGGCTTGATAGCTTCCTGGTGGTATGGCGTCCTCCCAGATTTGCTCCAGTTTCCACAGATAATGCAATGCCAGATATTCGAGGTTTGGGAAAGCACTTTTGGCTCTTTTCTCTCTTTTGATCACGATATGAATATTGGGGCACTCTCTCAAGACACAGAATCTGAGTTCCTTGAGAATAGAGATATCAAAATCTGACAAACTCTCGATCTCTAAATGATGGTCTAAGTAAAATGCCGTGACACGCTCAAGTACGCTTTTCATCATTTCAGGTACTTCAATACCATTCACATACCTCAAGCACCGATCATACTCTCCGTACTTGGATTCAACTACGTCTGGTACACGAGATATGATTCGTTTGATGTTGTGGCCAACGAGGAACTTGAAGCTCTTCAATCTGTGCTCCCTCCATGAAAGGCTTACTTTACTGAAAGATATGAGAGCGTCTACAGTTGGGAAGTAAAACTGAAGATACCTCAACATCTTCAACTTGCCAACTTGCTCGATTACGTCCCCAACGATATTTTTCCAACCCTGATCCTCTGGGTGCACAACTATGCTTAGTCCTTGCAAAACCTGCCACTTGAATACAACACCTAGCGAGACCAACTGGGATTGAGAATCAGCTTGGTAAAATGATAGCTGCAAGTACCTTAGTTTTGTTAATTCGCTCATCTCATTTGGAAGGTGAGAAAGTTCTGTTCCGAAAAGATCGAGTGCTTCCATATTTATGAGGTTTTTAATCTCAGGAGGAAGGCTATCAAGACAAAGACAATTTCGGAGCAAGAGCACTTGAAGGTTTGTGAGCTTGAAAAGTGAACTAGGCAAGGCCTTGATTCTTGTATCCGATAAGTCAAGAAAACGGAGAGCAGGCATTTGGTTGAAAAACGAGGAACAGATATCAGTCAATCGACTGTTTCTTTGGAGGAATAAAATCACAAGGTTAAGGCAATGTGGTTCCTCATTTAGCGCATAGATTTTTTTCCCGGTCAAATTCACAACACCTGCTAGACGCCATTCTTCATCCGCTAGCATCTCTTTTGATCCACTTCTATTCACAATTAGATTTTCAGGCAGTAAAGAGGCGCCATTAGCCATGAGAGTTCTCTTGCTATCAGGCTCTAATTCAGCAGGCTTCTTCATAGCAGAGAACAAATAGCTGTCCGTCTTTGGATGCAGACCAAAGTCATTGTTCAGATTAGATGTGGCTCTTGTAGGCGACATTCGTATGATCTGCAGTCTTAGGTCCGCATACTCGGACATCTCACCAGTTAGTAAAATCTGAACCATCATGCTTAGTTCAGATTCAATATGGTGTTTGATCTCTTGAGTGTTAGAACTCCTCGTGTCCACTCGTAGTTGGGTTTGGTTATCCTCCCTGGTAGAAACCTCCTTCAATTCAAGCTGGGATTCAGTAATGGTAGAGTATTTTAACACAATATCTGAACCAGTCTGAACAATAGGTTTCTTTTCAAGTCTTCTCAGTGATCTGTCACCTTCTTCTGTAATTTTCAACGTATTCTCATCTTTTAGTTCTGAAATATAGCGAGAACTCGAGCCCTTAGCTGAAATTTCCAGACTCACTGCATCACGTACTTGAGAAGATTCGCCCTCACCACCCATGTTGTCTGAAGTGAGCGTATACTCGATTCTCATTATTTGTGGAACACCGTAAGATTCTAGCAGCAAAACGACCTCTTCATCAGAAGCAGCCACTTCCTTGTCAACATCCAGGTCTTCTAGGCCATCTTCACTTGGTAGTAAACTGGAATCTGGTAAACTTCCGTCTTCTGTTTCATGCATCTGAGCTATGAAAGCCATCGGTTTGTCATTCACATCCTCTACAGGGCAGTCCTTCATGTTATCGAAAATTTCATCGCACATGTCTTTCAACTTGGTGTATTCAACAGAAGGGTCCTTGCTGTTTTGCCGCTTTTTTAAGGCATCACTCACTTCACATTTCAAATCTGTAGCCTTCTTCAACCATTGGTTTACTTTCCTTGGTATGAGTCCTTCTTTGATTTGTGCCATCTTTATGTCTTCAACAATAACAATTTGGTTTGAAAAATGAAGGAGATGCTCTTCAATAGATTTCCAGATGTACTTTGAGTCCTTGGCATAATTGGGTTGAAAGATTCTTTGGCACCACCAGGAACTTCTCCAAGGCCTCACATAATCCTCAATAAGCTGAATATCTATATTTAAACACCAATTTATATGATCAGTTATACAGAATATTTAAATTATATATGATAAAAATGAATACTTAGTTATGCATAACCCTTGAAGTTTCATTTTATTAAAGCAAAAAATAATAATAATAAAGAAAGGTTAGTTTTGTGAAAAGATCGATGTAGATACAATCTCATCGCGTTCTCATGGGAAAAAAAAAAAACCCCTTAATCCCATATGAATCATGTTCTAACCTAGCCGAGGTTCAGGTATCATTGAAGTCGTCGGTGTTAAACGGGTCGAAGTTCATATTGCGGGAAAGCAAAATGGTGATTGGTGATAGTTTAAGACATAATTGAGTATTCAATTTGGCCATATATATCTGCAGGCAACAATGATATGATTCTATCTACAACAATATCACTTGCTTCTTCTCTCAAAAAAAAAAATATATCACTTGCTTCAATTCCACTATTTTATCAAAATCTAGTTGCTGTCAGGGAACAAAGCCCGAATAACCTAATAGCTCGACAGCCGATAGGACTAGTCTGAAACGACCGAGCAGTTTAACTATCTTTCCTTTTCCATTTCTATGCTTCCTACTTCTTAAGTTTCTCTACGATCAAGAGACCCGAATGTTAAATAACAGGCGCCTATACGTCAAATTTACCACAACAATTATTCAATAGAATTGAGAAATATATATAGAATGACAGAGGCGGATCGAGAAAAGAGTAAAAAAGATGAAGGATGGAAAGTTACCGCCAAAAATATGCATCTTCTTCTTCTTACTCTTCCTCTTCCTCTGCAAAACGATGACAGGCGGGTATGTCACTGCACGGGAACCTCCATAAACACATATTTGCTGTAGATGCCCTGTGAATCAATATATCTCTCCCTTTTTTTTTACGATGATTAGATTGTATTTTCCTATTGGTATTTCTCATTATTTAAATCTAACATTATAAAATATGACTAAATTAAATAAAATTAGTCAATTCATCGTAATTAACGCATGAAAGCAGACTAATTCCTGCTTGTATCAATATAGAACAGCGTCAACCGTTGAAAATAAGGCCGGAACCTCCCTGGTTGTTGTTGTGTTGTATTTTTAATTTAGGTGTCCATGATTATGGTAATATATTATTATTATTATTATTTCACTGGCAGCAACAGGATTCCTAATCCCGTTTAGTCTGTGTAACCGACGTTAATTTTGTGTTGCTGTCACGACAACGCGTAGTTTTCGAAAATTATCGACTAGCTGAACTACTTCTACCAATTTATTGATATAAATGTTTTAAAAATTAAAGTTGACATTTTCTTTCCAATGGATCTACGGAATCTTAGCATGACTCAATGTTTACATAATATCAAAATCTCCCGGTTTAGAGAAAATGAAATAAATATACACTTATATCATAAGATTAATAATTCCTTTCTTGTTGTTTTGTAGGATTAGCAGAATGATTCTTTTTATTTTTATTTTTATAAAGCTTAGACATTTTCAATGGAGATTGACTTTTCGGATTGTAGTTTGGGCATAATAATTAATTTACCGACAAGTTGCTAGAGAGTTCTGTGAACATATATTTATAATATTGAACCTCTGACTCAAGATCTGCTCTGATACCATTTTGTTAAATCTACAGGGATGGGAGCCTATTGCGCAATACAATGGGTCTCGTTTCAATTAGTTGACGTTCGTCCTCGTTTTGTTAAAATAGTTAACTCAAGTCGTTGAGTCTATTAAACATTTACTTACACTGTATTAACATCCCTTACTCGATGTAGAATGTCACAAATAAAATTAACCTCCACTCATTATAATTGGTTATTGAGATATCATACGAAAATGTAATAGTTGGAATCTGACATGACTCGGCAAATGGGCAAAAACCACAACCTCGAGGAGCCAACTGGATGCCTCCCTCCCAATTTGGATCCTGTAGCGATGATTGACACGATGTTAAATAATATTTTAAAAATCAAACATTTTTGTTTTTTTTGGAAAATTTTAATTATAGTAATTGGTTTCGAAATGTTTTTGGAAATTAATGGAATAGAGGATCTCATCCGTTGTATGCATATATGCATTTCGGATCTTCTATTACATTTGTATGTGACATTTTCTATTGTATTTTTGGATAATTGACATGTGCATAATCAATGATTTAGGATTTAAGATTTATATAAGGAAAATATATATATCCTAACCTTTGAAATTTCTATACCGCTAAGATTTGCCACATATCATTAATTTATTTATACAATAAAAAATGACATACAAATGTAATAGAGGATCTCATTCGGCATTTACGTCAATCGGCTTCATGATTTGGGCTTGAAAAGCTCATAACAACGGCTGAGATTTCGTCTCGCCACTCATCTGAATCAATGAACCTTTACAAGGAATCAAAAGGTTCACAATAGAGCTCGAGAAAGACTCCAACTTGGGACTCTCGAGGGTTTATAAACCTATACACACCAAAGAAAATAACAAAAGAGCAATTAGTAGTACTGAATCTAAGTTTTTTTATTTTTATTTTTATTTTTTTATCAGGCAACACAACACTCACACACCCACACATGCATCCGAGGTGACTCGAAACTCCGATTTCTTAGTTGGAGGGGAACGTCTTACCAACTGAGCTGCGCTTCGTTGTTACTGAATATAAGTATCTAACCATGAAGAAAATAACTAAAATTACGTACAGTATTCATCGTATGATAAACTTTACAAAAATAAAATCCTGATAAATTAGTGAAATAATTAAGGATGAAAACGAATTAGCTCGAACTTTAAGCTGCCTAATCTAACCTACAATTCAAAACTGCAACACATGCACATTTTGGAGCCGGTTCATTGATCAATTGTTTTAGTGTTTCTAGCTACGAGTATTAATTTTGATTTATCTCATCTTTGGACATCCAGTGAAGAACAAGAACTCGAGTCCTCGTAGCTCTTTGATTTTCTTAGGAGAGATGCTAAATCTGGGGCAGTTTCTAACCACTAGCTTCCGAAGGCTCGAAGGAGAGCCATTGTAGGTGGTGATGTCAATCGTCGTGATTTGAGGGCAGTCCTCGATCATCAACTCCGTCAGAGTAAAATCCTCTGTGATTATATCAATCCTCTTCAGATTCTGGCAATCCACCACGTCCAGCTTCTCAAGGGATCCGAGATCGTGACTGAAGGTTACATAATCGAGCTTAAGGCAGTGAAGGACGCGCAGATGCTGCAGAGATGCGAACTTGCTTATGTGGGATGACTCTAATACGTCCAGATCAGTGCTCCGCAATAGGATCAGTTTCTTCACCGATTTCGAGCTGCTCGAGCCTTCCAACGACTCCTTCACGTCCATATCATTCATCACAATGGATGAAGGTGATCCGATTTTGGTGAAGGAAGGTACGATCTGTCCATGGCTTTTCCCAACTACGAGCTCTGTAACCGAGGGTAGTGAGGGTAGGGTTTGAAGCTCGGGGCAACCTTGTATCGACAGTTTCTTTAGGGTTGGGAAAAGTTTTCTAGAAGATAAGTGGTGACTATTGGTTCCTTTTGGCTTAAACCAAGTACTTAAGCTGGGCATGCCGTGGAGCTTGAGCTTCTCGAGCGTTGGAAAAAGATCATCAGTACTACCATTTCCATAGAATTCTTGGCCTATCGAAGTGATGTTGATCATCTCTTTTAGCTCCAGCTCCTTGAGGAGGTGTAACCCGCCCAGTTTCGGCAACGTTCTGCAGCTGCAGTCATTTATCAGTAGCTTAACAAGGGAGTGTAGATTCGGCATCCATAGAGGAAACTCAGGATCTCCATACCCACTCAGCTCCAGAACTCGAAGCTGCGGGTTCGGTTCCAAGAACTCCAACACTTTACCACATTCTTCCTCTTTGTGGCTCCACGAAAGTCTCAGATGGTGAAGCTTCTTCTGCTTCAGATCTGCAGCTCCTGCTTCGTCAATCTCCTTCACGTTTTCAAGGTTTGTGATATGCAGGACACCTCTCAGATTCTTCAGCGAACGAAGCTCGCCTAGAGTAGCACATTTCGAATCTCTCTCGTTCAATACATACAGAGGCATGGTGATGAGCGAGTGCATTCGGCCTATTCCAAGAGGCGTGCGGCTCAAGGAATTGCAGTGGGATAAGTCAAGGTGCCTGAGTTTCGAGAGGTTGGAGATTTTCTTGGGTAAAGCTTTGAGATAATAGCATCTCGATAGATCTAGGGTTTGGAGTCGAGTTAGGGTTGTGAAGGACTTTGGGAGTTTAGTGAGGAGAGTATGAGAGAGATTGAGGTACCTCAGTTTCCTCAACATGCATATGTATCTCGACAAGCTTCGGATTCCACTCTTGCTCAGGTCGAGTGATTGCAAGCGCTTCAACTCCATGAAAGAAGGGTTTTTGATGGGGAGAAGATGAGGAGTAGTTTTGGGTGGAAATGAGACCAGAGTTTGCAAGTGTTTAGGGTTATAATGAAATTCTTGATCAAATGGCACAGCCATAGCCATAGGCATAGAAAGCCGTACGGAGTCTCCATCTACACCGAAAGAGTAAGCTACCTTATCACTGTAAACGACTCGTGCAAGGATCTGAGCGACTCCATGGATGACCTTAGGCATCTGGGCCTGCACGATTTCACCATACTCGTTGTAGGTTACGTCGGTGAAGAATGACCTGCATAGCAATTGATGGAAGTAATCCTCCCCAATTTCCTCACTCTTCAAGACGTCGTTTGCCATCCACATCTTGTTGAGCTTCTCCTTCTCCAGCACGTAACCGTAGGGGAAGATACCGCAGAAAGCGAAGCAGTTGAACAAATCATTAGGAAGGGACAAAACGCTGATTACCAGAATCAAGGAATCATCCTCAAAGGAGGAAGCAGCGCTGATTCTTTCCTTGAAATTCGAAGAAAAAAAGTTCCCCTGAAATCTCATCAAGCTTCCGAGGAGCTTCAAAGAAAGTGGGACCCCTTGGCAGCGCTCAGCCAGCCGTTTGACTTTGATGGCAATGGCACCATCGTCTTCTCTCTCATGATCTCTAGATCTAGATCTAGATCTAGATCTATAGAGAGAAAACGCCAGAGAGCTGTAGAGAGACCAGGAATCACGCGGAGACAGTTGTTCCAAATAAAACGGTACTGTTGCTCCGTCGACTCGACGGTCACGTGACGTGATTACGACCTTGGACCCCACACCCACGAAACGAAACCAGGAATCTTTGAGATGCCGCCATAGCTCCTCCTCCATGAGGTCGAAGTCGTCGAGCACGATCAACGACCTGTGGGAGAGCAGAGTGTCGACCACCATCTCATGCATCTCGACCAGGTTGTTGAAGGAGCAGAGCATCCCCATCGCGGATTTCAGCAGCTGCCTCGCGATATCGAACAGCTGGTGATTGCTCCGTTGCTGGCCGTCGATCTTCACCCACGCCTTGAGCTCGAAGTGATCCTGCACCGTCCGATCCTCGTAGATCTGACGGGCGAGGGTCGTCTTCCCGATCCCGTCCTTTCCCACGATGGGAATCACTGAGAGCTGCGGCTGCTCCGGATCGGCGGAGAGCAGCCGGGAGAGGAGCCGCTCCTTCTCCGCTTGGCGGCCGAAGACATTCTCTTTCTTCACGAGAGGCAAGAGCTCGTCGACGGCGCGGGACGAGTCGTCGTTCAAGCTGGCGTCAGCTGGTTGTGGGACCCATTCCATCTCCGACACGTCCACGTCGGACTCATCTGCGCAGATCTGAGGGAAGCCGATGCCGTGGTGCGGCTTGTGCTTGTCGTCAGTCGAGGTGTGTGTGGAAATGGAATGGGCTCTTTCAATGAGTTTTGAGTGCAAAAAATGAGTGGGATTTTCAGCCGATTCAAAATTTGAGACCAAGTCCCCCAGCAGAGCGCTGAAGGAAGCCATGCGCGCGGCTGATGTTGATTCTACTTTGTGCTTACAGAGATGAAGAGGTAAATCGATGAATATGATTAAAGTATACTACTTCTAAATTCAACCGCAAGTTGGATTGCGGACAGGGCGTAATTTTACATTTTATCTATAGATATTTTATTAAGATGTGTATCTTTACAGGTT
Organism: Mentha longifolia; assembly: GCA_001642375.2. Taxonomy (NCBI): domain Eukaryota; kingdom Viridiplantae; phylum Streptophyta; class Magnoliopsida; order Lamiales; family Lamiaceae; genus Mentha; species Mentha longifolia. Next base: position 18,654,730 of record CM038114.1, on the reverse strand, counting down.
AAAAATAATACATTTGATATATGTAGTGGAGTTGGCAATGTGTTGGGCTAAAAATTTCTCATTTTCAAAGGGCAAGAGTTCAATACAATATCCATTGAGCTCATTTATTTCAATTTTTTTTTTTCCGCATTTACTCTTTAATGCACTTTTTTTTTCTTTTTTTTTTTTTCTTTTTTTCTTTAAATCTTTATTTTTCCTTTTCATTTTTCAATGTAATCACGTATCTAGTTATCTTTCATTTTTCTTTTTTTCTTTTATCTACGCATTATGCACAATTTTTTTTTTCTTTTCATTTTTTCTATGTCTTTTAATCTTTCATCTACTCCTTATGCAAAAAAAAAAATCTTGATTTTCTTCCTTTTTAATTTTAATAATCACATTTTTTTAGTTTTTCCTAGTATTCTATTCGAAAGAGATTATAATTTTTTCCTTTCATTTTTATAATTAAAAAGGATATTTACTTTCATTTCAAAAGTAAGTTTTTTTTTTTGCCTTTTATTTTTAAAAATTAATCAAAGTACCACTATTTCACTCCATTGAAATGCGTGTCGAAAGATTTTAGGCACATAGATGGCGGACAAAGAAAGTATTTTTCTTATGTTACGGAATATTATAAGTTGGACCCCCTACGCCAAATTCCTAGTTTCGCCACTGATTGCGGATGAAGACAAACTGAATCTCTATGGAAACTCTGCAATGTTTGTGTGTGGTAATGGAGAAGACAAATTGATTGACGTCATGTTGATAATCTCTTGATATACATTTGATTCTGAAAAAATAGAAAGCAATTTTTCTAATAATTATATGTTGGATATGAAATGTAAAATTGAGAGAGAACAAAAAACATTTTCTTAGTTTCAATTTAAAAGTTTGTATTCCTTATTATCATGAGCCAATAATAATAATAATAATAATAATAATAATAATAATAGTTACTGGTTTCTATTGCCTCTAGGTGAGAGAGGATTGTTCCTTGAAAAAGAAAAAGAAAATAATACACCCTAGTAATTAATTATAAAAATAACATGAAACTGAAGATGGATTTTTTTTATATGAAATATTATTATTGAGATAAGTTTGGGACTTCGAAGTGAGAAAAATAATCCCATATGGTCGTTTTCTATTATACTTTTCTTCTACAACACACGTATTAATTACTCTATATAACAAGCCTGCGTCTTAGGGGCTTATTACTTTGTAGTTTAAATTGCATAAAACACTAATACATTTTATAATAATCACGCAAAACACCTTATGTTTTTTATGAGATTTATGTGCGCATGTGTTTAGATTATGAGTGAGTACGTATATTAGGAATGTTTTGGAAATTAAAAAATATGCGTGTTCTCAATTTTCAATCCTCTATTATATTTCCATGTTGCAATTCAACAATTCTATTGTATGGAGAAATGATTGTCACGTGGTAAGAATATTTTCAAAATTAACAATAATTTTAAATTTCTATGAAGTACAATCATGTACAATAGACTCACAAGGATTTTCCATGAGGATTTGTTTAAATATACTGGTGCTTTATCCATGCAATTTTTTTTTTCTTTAAAAACAAATGAAGATTTTGTGTAATTTTCATACAACACACATGAACGTTTTAAGAAGTTTACTCTAAGATCGAGGTTGGAAAATCATGAGCTAGAATCAAACCGACGCCTCTAATTTATGATTGTGGTTGCGGATATATAAAAGAAAACATATAAACCACCTCACCGGTTTTACTAATCAGGTGAATCAATATAATTAGTAATTTAATGAGGTTTGATGATTTCTACACGCGTACACTTGTGAAATGAACTCAGACGTCCGTTACAAGGAATCTTCCGTGATATAGGAATCTTTTGCCATAGACGAAATTAATAGTAATTGTTTAGTCTTCCTAATAACGTGTGGGTTTGGGTGGTCTTGCATTACTCTATTTTTCTAGAGGAATGCGGTATATGGATGACTGACGTATTTTGTGCAGAAAACTCCGCTTTAGATTATTATGCTTATAACCAGGGGCGGGGCAAGGTTATCGGGTGGCCCTGTGCAAATTTTAGAATCAGGTCTTTTCGCAAAACAATATGCGTATATAAAAATTTTATTACCTAAAAAGGTTTTAATACATAAACTTTATGTCAATAACAAAAATGGTTGAAACATTCTGTAGGCTCCGATAAGTAGTTATTGGTGTATGGGGGGGGGGGGGAATACACCAATTAGCCAACAGTTTTGATTTTTCAAAAACCAATTTGATTTTACTGAGTCGTCACTCCAGTTTATCAGAGCAGCTTAGTTTTTCCAGCTCAATCAGTAAACTGCTGAGCTTGCAAAACTAACCTGTGTGCGGAAGTTTGGTGGAAAGGTTGGCTAACAGTTTTCAACACAGTTTTCAAAAGACTTTAGTTCAGACAACTGCTCATGCAAGACAGGTTACAGTGGTGTGGGTTGTGTACTGTGTAAATAAATATGTAAAAGTAAATAGTAAGATAGAGAAACACGAGGAGTTTTTATCGTGGTTCGGAGTAAACAGCTCCTACGTCCACGCCAGATCCCGTCGAATCTGTAATCCCTTAACTTGAGATATTCGCTCCTTTTAACACTGGTGGAGGTCCAGTCCAAATTCAAGTCTTTCTCTAGACTGAATCTAGCACGATTCTTGAGCCGTGTCTCTTCTTACTTTACATACAATCTTACCAACGCTAAACAACTAGCGCTAATATCTAAACTAGAAAGCTGTGAATAGCTATCGTAGTTAGGAATACACAATTCAATCAACTACACTAAATATCAACTGTGATGATAGTGAGAGTGTGTGTGATGTGTTCTAGTAAGACAGTTTCCAGAGAGATCAAAAATCTACAAGGATCAACACTTGGGAAAACTCTAGTGATTTCGAGTGTTGATTGAATGATTTTTAGCTTGAGATTTCTGTAGTGTTTTGTCTTGTGTACTGAGGTTGGTCTTCACAGGTCGACCTTCCTGTACCTCAAACTGTCTTCGGTCTTTTGTAACCTTCGTGTGAAATCTTCGAGTATGGTAGGAGCAGGTTACATAGACAAATTACCTAATGGAACAATATGATAGATTGAGTGGATTAGGTACAAGGTTGCACTACCAACCTTGACCTGTACATGAGCAACCTGTCCGAGTTAAGCTTGACTGATCCAAACACGGAGACCAACCTGTTCCACTTAAAACCTATATCTAAGTGTGGTTTCTAATAGCATTATCAAAACTTAGTTTCAAAGGGTTCCCAACAATTTCCCCCTTTTTGATAATGCCAAAACCCACACTTTACATTTTGGCTTAGAAGTTTTGAGCTTCACAAAAAAAAAAATCAAAGGTTTGATGCCCAACCAACTGCATGAGAGTAAATGTTAGAATTTAAAGCATAACATGCAAAGGCCTGGACAAAGAGAGATTGTCATCAGGAACAAAAGATGATCAAATTTCATTTATAGTATCAACTGAATTGATATGCACATATTACAGAGTTGATACAAGAAATAAATGAAAGTGATCAGGTTACTTCCTCAATGTCTTGAACCTTTCTTCAGCAATCTTGTCCAAGCTTACAGTTCCCATAGCTGCGTATATGCTGTCGCGAATCGACCTGTACTCATCACAGTTTGTGATCTTGCAGCCATACTGAGCTGCGACACTCCTTATAAATGTATTGATTATGTTGATGTCTGGAGTATTAGTGCCACAAACAGTGGGAGGTCGGAAAGTCTCCTTCTTGGGCAGATTGAGCGTGATTTTATCTTTTGCAGCTTTCGTCCTGACTCTCTTGATGAATTCGTGATCTGGAAAGGTCTGCAGCCAGTTGTGAAAGGCCGTTTTGGTATTACCAGTGTAACGAGCATCGACCTGCAACCAGTAGTGGTGCAAGATGAATTGGTTGATGAACTCGTCCCATAAAGGCTGATCTTCCACTGGTAGCCAATCCGACAGTTCTCTTTTATCAACCTGTTCCTTGTAGCTTTCAAGACCTTTGAAGCTTGCCACGCGAGCTTTGTCCCTTGCCCTCTGTTTCTTCAATTCTTCCAGAAACAACTTCTGCTTGCCTTCATCTGCGCAGTCTTCTGCTGTATATCCAGCTTCTGCCATAAGTCTGATAAGGTTGGATTCACCCTGTGCTTTTTCTTGAGCAGACAGCTTGGAGGTAGCAGGTTGATGGGCGATTGTCGCAGACGGAGCATCTTCTGTTTGTATTACAGGTTGGTCAGAGCGACCTTTGCCTCTGCCTTAAGGCGGTTGTGTAACCTATTTCTCCTTGCCTTTCCCTGATTTCGCAGCGCCGCGTTTTTCCTTGCCTTTCCCTTCCCCATTTTCGGCATTATCATCAATCATGTTTTGAAGAAGGGTGTTGAGGGAGGCTTGTTCATCAGAAATCAAGGACATGTCTGTGCTGATCTTTTCCTTGAACTGCAGTAGGGAGTTGATGTTCCCTTGCATCTCCTCATCTTTCTTCAGTGAGCTTGATGTAGTTTGAGTGAGCTTCGTAGTGAAGTCGTGTACGAGCTGGTTGAGTTGTTCAAACTCGTAATTCAAGCCATCAATGGAAGATTTGGAGGCGACCTTCAATTCGGACAGCTGGTGGGGAAACAACTTATCTGTTTCTGCTTTCAATTGGGTGGAGATGATGGTTGCGAACTGGCTTGCCACTACTTCCTTGATGACTTGTGGCATTTCATCCTTGATGTTTGACAACATGGCGGATGCAGCTTTATCCATTACTTCAATTTTGTCCGCAATCTTCTTGTGTTCTGCAACCTCTGTTGCCTTCACCTTGGAAACCTCCTCAATGATGAAATTCTTCAAGTTGTCTTGCATCGCAGTGAGAGGAGTACCAACGGTTGCAACAGAGTAGACATGTGCACGATCATGATAGGACTCTGTGTCTTCGCTGTTCCGGGTGGGAGAGGGAATAGGACTGAAGTCATCATCCTCTGGAAACTTGAAATTATAGGAGCTTCGATCATCAGTATAAAAAGGTTTCAAGTCAATACTGAGAGCCCTGGCCTCTCTCTTCATCCTAGAGAGAACAAATTCTTGAAGTAATCGCGAGCTTCAGGAAATTGAAGCATAGCCAAAATACTTCCCCAGGGTGTGCTCCTCAATTTCAAGTTGTTCGATGGTGTGAATCAGGAAGATAGACTTCAAATCACAGTAAGATTTGTCCTTCCCATCGAGCAAAGTACGCAGCCTGTACGCCATCTGCCTAGTCTCTGGTGTGAGATCAATTCCGGGAAAAGACTCCAAGACAGTCTTTTCAGCATTGATTTCGATGGAGTTGACCAGCATGGCAGCTGCAATTTTCACAGGATCTTCTTGGACATCATCATCGTCGGATGAGAGGATGAGGTTGATGTCAATCTCTGGTGGAGAGCTGAGATGATGGGAGGCTTCACCGGACTGCTGGTGGACATCAATTATAGAGTCAAGATTTTCTTCCTCAAAATCTGTGTCGTCCGCAGGTTGAGACACAGAATGACTCTGGCCAGCTTTCTCCAGAACTGGAGCCTTGAAGATCTCATGAACAGAGGAAATAGGAATTGAAACCTGTACGTCGGTCTGTTCAGTGATGTCTTCATGTGAAGTGAAGGTTGGGCGAGCAGGTTGGGGCTGCACTTCAATCTCAGCAAACTCCGTATGTAACCTCCATGATATAGGAGTTGGATATTTGATTCTCACAGACATGGCAGGTCTGTCAAGCTATTTGCTGGGGGCGAGCTGTCTCTTCCTTCTATTGTCTCGCTGTTCTGGGGGTACCCAGGCTGGGTTGAACTTACCCATTTCATACAGAAATGGCTTGACCAAGTCATCATTCTTGGCAAAGACGGTCATGTCGACCCCAATTATCAATTCAAGTTGCTTCTGGTCCTTGGGGACCTTTTCCTTGTTGAAATGAGTCATTCCACTCCAATGGAGGTTGGGGTAGAGACATTGAATGAGAGAGCAGATCTTGGTGCCGAGGCGCAGGTTCCTGGCAACACGGAATTCGACCAACTCATCGCCTTCAAAGGTGATTGAGAGCTGCTTGATTTCTTCATTGATAAGTTCGAGAAGAAATTAGGCTAGTTCACGTCTAGACCCTGCACGATTGCAGTCATCACCCTGAACTTCGCCGGAGTGACAACGTCGTGGTTACCAGAGTAACTAAGGAAAACCTTGTGAACAAAGTCGAAGAGGACTCTGTATGCAGGTCGCAGCAGAGGTCGCGAGAACTTCTTCCCATCATATTTTGCAGCAGGCTGCATCAAGGCTTTCTGATACATAGCTTCCAGATCTGCATCAGGGACATCCAAAATCAGACCCATGGGCTTGTGAAACAAGATATCCACGGTTCCCGAATCTGCAATGCCGTAGGTCCGAGTGATGAGCGGGAGAATGGGAATGGGCACGTCGGGCTCATCGGGTATCGGAAGATAAAATTGGGCAGATTTGACATCTTTTGGGCAAAAGTAGGAGAGAATAAACATCGCAACTTGTTGGGGAAGCCAGAATTTTGGCTCATGTGAGATGATTTTGAAGAAACCATCCGCCGCTTTAATGGTGGAGTACATCTCGTTCAGGCCGGCGTAGCCGTATGTAGAGAGATTTGCCGAGTGCTCCATGAGAATAAACTCCTGCATGTACTGAATCTTCTGTTCTGTGGTCGTCGGAAGATCTGGCTGTTTGCTTGTACAGGTGTGCTTGACGTTGTGAGAGGTGGATTCTCCTACCATTTCGAAAATATATGAGCGAACTTAGAATGTCGAATTTTTGAAAGAGAGAAGTTGCAGAAAAAAATGGCGGAAGAATTCAGAAGTTGAATGAGAACGACGATACACAGTATATGAGTACATATATAAGAGAAAATAGGCGGTTGAATTTGAGGTATTTCAACCGTTCAACGGATAGGATCAAACCCTAGAAGTCCGTGAGATATTGGGCGCGTGGAGTGGTTGTGAAGCCCACTCGCACAACCCTTACACTCAACCATCGCCTCGCATTTAATGCAGATTTGACACTGTGCATGCACTTTTTGACATACATGGAAAGTGAAGTGCGAATGTTATGTATTGTGTCAGAATATCCTTAACAATAATTTCAATAAATAACAAAACACATGCTTCAATAAATGAAAATGATTGATAAGGTATAATTCAAAAACATGGAGACTGATACAGGTCGTCCATGACACTTCCCTATGCAAGCTGTGACTTATCCACAGTTTTTGATTTCGCAATTTCCACCTTGCTGAACTGTCCTCTGGCAGTTTCCTTGATTTTCGTGGAAAAATTCTGCTAAGTGTTAATTGGAGGTTGATGCGACATCTCCGGTTCCCCCTTAGAGGTTGGCCAATAATTTTGACTTTCAACGCAGTTTGTGGCCTCAAGCCGCGTGTCACCGAACTGCTTCTATTGAGCTGCAGTTTCCAAGTCAGTCTTCTCTTGGCTGACCTGCTCTAGCGACGTGCTTTTGTTAGCGTGCAGTTTCCAAGTCAGTCTTCTCTTGGCTGACCTGCTCTAGCGAAATGCTTTTGTTAGCGTGCAGTTTCCAAGTCAGTCTTCTCTTGGCTGACCTGCTCTAGCGAACTACTTTTGTTAGCGTGCAGTTTCCAAGTCAGTCTTCTCTTGGCTGACCTGCACTAGCGTACTGCTTCCATTTTCAGACTTAGGCTGTGTATCCATTCTAAGCATTCCAAGCTTTCCACACAGCATTTTGAATCTTTCTTCCATGAGAGGTTTCGTTAGAATATCAGCTCTTTGGATGTCAGTATGGATTTTGTCAACTGTTATATCTTGTTTTTCCACATGATCTCTAATGAAGTGATGCCTTATATCAATATGCTTGCATCTGGTGTGGTAGACAGGATTCACAGTGAGTGCTATAGCGCTTGTGTTGTCACAAAAGATAGGAACTTTTTGAACTGTGACTCCATAATCTTTGAGTTGTTGTTTCAACCAAAGAATCTGCGCACAGCAGCTTCCTGTCGCCATGTACTCAGCTTCTGTTATTGAAGTAACAACTGAAGTTTGCTTCTTTGAAAACCAAGAGATCAACTTGCTTCCAAGAAACTGACAAGTCCCTGAGGTGGACTTTCTATCCAGTTTGCATCCTCCATAATCTGCGTCTGCATAGCCAGTTAGTTCAAAATTATCATCACAAGGGTACCATAATCCGAAGTTTACAGTTCCCTTGACATATCTAAGAATTTTCTTGGCTGCTTCTAGATAAGATTCCTTTGGATTAGCTTGATACCGAGCACATATTCCAACTGCAAAAGAAATATTAGGTCGACTTGCAGTAAGATAAAGTAAAGAACCAATAATTCCCCTGTACAAGGTTATGCTGGTAGGTTTCCCTTCAGAGTCTGGATTCATCTTTCCATTTGCAATCATTGGAATCTTCAGTGGTCTGCTATCTTGGACACCGAATTTGGTTGCCAGCTTGTTAGCATATTTGGATTAACAAATGAAGATACCATCCGCAGATTGCTTGACCTGCAGGCCGAGGAAGTAGTTCATCTCCCCCATCATGGACATTTTGTACTCAAACTTCATGAGTTCTCTAAACCTGTCACATAGAAACTTTGACCTAGATCCAAAGATGATGTCATCAACATAAATTTACACAAGAAGAATATTATCCTTGTACTTAAAAGTAAATAAAGTTCTATCGACCGATCCTCTTTTAAAACCAGAATGCAGTAGGAATGTAGACAGCGTTTCATACCAAGCTCTGGGAGCTTGTTTCAAACCATATACTGCCTTGTGAAGTTTGTAAACTTTCTCTGGACCTGCTTCCTCGAAACCTGGTGGTTGTTCAACGTAAACTTCTTCTCCAAGGATTCCATTGAGGAAAGCACTCTTCACGTCCATTTGGTAGACTTTGAACCTCTGATGAGTTGCATATGCTAGAAATAACCTGATTGCTTCTAGTCTTGCCACTGGTGCATAGGTCTCATCATAGTCTATCCCTTCTTGTTGACAGTAACCTTTGGCAACTAATCTTGCCTTGTTTCTAATCACTTCAGCATTTTCATCTTTCTTATTCCTAAACACCCATTTTACATCAATCACTCCTTGATGTGTAAGACGATCAACTAGTGACCATACTTCGTTTCTTTTAAACTCATTGAGTTCCTCTGGCATGGCTGTAACCCAGTCATGGTCGGCAAGAGCTTCCTCAATAGTTTTGGGTTCACAGTGGGAGAGATAACTGCTTAGTAGACAACTTTCTCCTATTTGTCTTCTTGTCTTCACACCCGCCTTTGGGTTCCCAACAATGAGATTTTCAGGATGAGCATCGACCCATCTCCTTCGATGAGAGATTTCTTCTTTTGTGAGAATTGGTTCAGGGTCTGGTAAGGGATCTTCAAACTCAGGTAGAGGTTGAGGAGTGAAGGGGTCAAGCTGTTCAAATTGTTCAGCAAGCTGATCCTCTGACAGTTCTGCATTGACTACAGGTTCTTTTGGAGTTTCTGGATCAGTTGAAGAGGTGCTGGTTGGAGGAGCTTCGGTTCCCCTTTGGTTTGTTCCCCCTTGCTGAATGGGTGGATTTTGTGGATTGAAACCTTGTACAGGCTGACTCTCTTCTTCTTCCAAGTTGGTTGGACTCCAAATTAGTAATTCATGTCGAAACTGCGTGTTGGAACCTGCTTGATTTTGATTTGCACCTGTACTTTCTTCAGGTTGAGTTTCCCTGTACTCACAGATAGATTCATCAAAAACAACATGTGGTGTTACTTCCACAATCTGAGTCTTCTTGTTAAAAAACTTTGAAGGCTTTGCTGATCTCTGAATATCCTACAAATATTCCTGGATCTGCTTTGCTATCAATTTTTTTTAACTGTGATTTCCCATTATTATGAATGTAACACACGCAACCAAAAGATTTAAAATATTTCAATCGAGGTTTCTTATCTTTCCACAGCTCGTATGGAGTTTTTCCATGTCATTTATGAATGACTGATCTGTTCTGAGTGTAGCAAGCTGTGTTGATTGCTTCCGCCCAGAACTTCTTGGGAAGATTGGTTTCATTCAGCATTGTGCGAGCTGCTTCATTTAGAGACCTGTTGCGTCGTTCAACAACACCATTCTGTTGAGATGTGCGAGCTGCTGAAGTTTGGTGTGTAATTCCATTTCTAGTACAGTAGGACTCAATCATATGATTAAGAAATTATGTTCCTCGATCAGATCTAATTGAGATTACACTTTATTTTTCATGTTTGACAGTTTGGTGAGCAGCGCAGGTAGCTCCACTAGTGTCTCCTTCATTTTATGTAAGAAAATAACCCAAGTATATCGTGAGTAATCATCAACAATAACGAGAGTATACTTTTTACCATTAATGCTTCTAGGAGTTACTGGACCAAATAAATCCAGGTGGAGTAATTCCAAGATTCTACTTGTGTTGTGAGCTGCAATGCTTGGGAATGACGATTTGATCTGCTTTCCAGCTTGACAGGCTTCACAAACATGATCTTTGTAGTAGACTTGATCTGGAAGGTCATCTGCGAGCTTCTTGCGAGCAAGCTTGTTGATTGCTTTGAAGTTTAAGTGACACAGTCTCTTATGCCATAGCCAGCTGACTTTAGGTGCAGATTTGGTGACCAGACAGGTTTCTATCTCATCTGACCATTGTACTATGTACAAGTTATCCTGCAAAATACCGGTAAGAAGAATTTCTTCTCCTTCCTTGTTCTTTATAACATATTTGTTAGCAGAAAAATCTACTCTTTTTCCAGTAGAGCAGAACTGGCTTACTGAAAAGAGATTATGATTTAAACCTTCAACATATGTGACATTAGATATTGTTGTTTTACCAACTACTAGATTACCGTCACCTCTTGTTTTCCCTTTAGAGTCTCCTCCAAAAGTGACTAGAGGTCCATCACATTCAATGAAGTTTGTAAGCAAGCTTCTGTCGCAGGTCATGTGCGTTGTGCATCCGCTGTCAATGATCCAGACCGTGCCGCGAGCTGCTCGCTTTCTCCTTTGAGCTTTCCCATCCTGCAATTAGACAGTTTTAGCAACCCACATGAATTTGGGTGCTTTGTTAGCAGGTTGAGTTTTAGCAACTTGGTTTCCAGGCTTCTTCTTTTGAATCCTCCTCCTATTGACTCGTAGCTTGGTCCATTGCTTATTTGTTGAGTGGAAGGTTTCATTAGAGTATGCAGACTGCAGTTGGTAATGAACAGGTTGACAATGATCATTTTGATAATACTGCTCCATATATCCACAGCTGCAGTGATCATTTCCAAATCCACTTCCATGTGGAAATTGATAGTGCCTACTTGACAGCTCAGGATATTGGTACCAATGATGGTCGTACCAATAACCTTCATTGTCAAGTATTTGTTGATTTGGCCACTGCTCACAGTAATTGTTTCGTTGTGTTTGAGCAGTTTGAATGGTTCTAGGTTGAGAGACTGCTTTTCCTTTGCTAGCTGTTTGCACCCTTCTTGGAGCAGGTTGGCTTTCTTTTTGATAAGCTGTTTGACCATACAGTTTCCTAGGTCGCTCAACCTTTTGCTGTTCAACTGACGGCCTTAGCTGCTGTTTCTTGATAGCAGGCTTTTCATGCACTTTTATCAGGATTGCTTGTGGTTATTGGGCTGGATTTTTTAGTTTGATTTGCTTGTTTGGTAGAGTGTGATGAGCTTTGCCTTCAACCAATCCTTTTTCTTTCACGAACAAGACCTTCTCCTTTTCTTTGGCTCCGCAGGTTTGACCATGGAATCCAATGCCAAACTTTATCTGAGCAGGTCTCTGGGCAGCTTGCAAGGCTTCAAGCTTTTCACCATTTTTGTTCATTTTCATCAGGATTTGTTGAAGCTTGAGCTCTTTCTGCAACAGTTTCTCATGCTCATTTGAGAGATCTACCAGTTTGCCATTCAAGTTGTTGATCTCACTATCCTTTTCAGTGAGCATTTCTTTAAGGTTTTCTTCCCTTAAAGCTGATTGACCCAATTGGATTTTTAGGGTTTCTATCTCCCTTTTCCTTGCTTCATCATAGAGAGTGAAGTCTTCATTCATGGCAGCTTTGAGTTTCATATTTTCATCCTCCAGCTTGGATCCTTCTATGACTACTTGTTTAAACATTTCCGAGAGCTTCTTGTAGTCATCAAGCTGTTGTTGAAACTCTTCATACGTTGGCATTTCAGGTAGTTCAATACCTGCATGTTCGGAGTTAGTTGAATATGAAAATGAGGTTTCAGTATCAACCTTGTATTGAGCAAGATCGAGATCTTTTCCCATGTAGCATTCCTCATATTTAAGTTCCTCGTCAGCTAAGCGACATTCCTCCTCATCCAATTCATCATCATCTTCGTCGGAGGAGGTTGAGTCTGATAATGTGGAAATTGCTTTGGCCTCTTCCTCAGCTGCGATCATGGCGTTGCGCTGCTCCTTAAGCTTTTGATCTCTTTTTGCGCGGAGCTCTTCACGTTCAGCCTTTGATAAGTCTAGGCAGTCTGGCTTATAGTGACCTGGTCTGCCACATTCAAAATAGCCACCCTCGGGAGTGTTAGAAGAATTGAATTTAGAGGGTTTTGATTTACCTTCACCTTTCTTGTCGGAAGAAGAGGTGGTTTGATTTCTCTTGAAATCCTTGTGATATTTACGGAATTTGTTGAAGCGTTTTTCAAGCTTTTCATTTCTCCTAGCCATGAGTGCATAGTCTTTCAACAATTTCTCCATTTTGGAGCATAAATCCTTTAGGATTGTTCTTTCCTCTATCATTGATGCAGCTTTGAATGCAGCATCCTTTTCTTTCTTTTCGGGTTCGGTCTTCTTGCTTGAAGACGCTTGTTCTGACCCGTGAAGTCTGATCATTTCAAACTCATTCCCGATTAGTAGATCAAACAGTTGCTCGGTTGACAGGTTGCTGATATCCGACCTGCCATGGTGCATAACACTGTACACATGCCAGCTTGCTGGGAGAGATTGGATAACTTTGAGGTTGAGTTCGCGCTATGTGTATTTATCTTTCTTGAGAGTTGCGATCTCCAAAGTGATCATTGTGAATCTGTTCTTGAGCTGATCAATGGTCTCCATTAGCTGCATTTTGAATTCTTCAAATTTACTGCATGCCACTGACAGCTTGTTTTCCAGCATTTCTATTGATCCAATGCTTATAGCTTTTAAGGTGTCCCACATTTCCTTTGCAGTTCCAAGATTTCTTATTTTGGCCAGGTGGACTCCCTTAACTGTGCTAGAGATCAACCCTTTTGCGAAGCTGTCAAGTCCAGCTTCCTTTCTTTCTTCGGTTGTGTAGTTTCTGGGATCTTTGATCTTTGGCACATACGTTGCTTCGGAAACTTTTTCTCCAGAAACGTCAGTATCGTAGGGTTCGTAGATTGGTGTTGGGCCATTCTCGATGACATCCCACATTAGCACATGATGAGCTTGGAGGCACATTTTTATTCGAAAGCTCCAGTCTTCATATCCCTGCACAGAGAAATCTTCGCAGACGCGGAGAAGTGAAGCTTCCATAGTGACAGTTTATGTATGTATGCACAAACACAATTCTAGAGATCTAGTTCAATTTGACACAAAAACACAAAAAGCTTCTAGTATGCAGAAGCAGTGGTCAAAAGAACCACCGCTCTGATACCACTTGTAGGCCTCGATAAGTAGTTATTGGTGTATGGGAAGGGGGGAATACACCAATTAGCCAACAGTTTTGATTTTTCAAAAACCAATTTGATTTTACTGAGTCGTCACTCCAGTTTATCAGAGCAGCTTAGTTTTTCCAGCTCAATCAGTAAACTGCTGAGCTTGCAAAACTAACCTGTGTGCGGAAGTTTGGTGGAAAGGTTGGCTAACAGTTTTCAACACAGTTTTCAAAAGACTTTAGTTCAGACAACTGCTCATTCAAGACATGTTACAGTGGTGTGGGTTGTGTACTGTGTAAATAAATATGTAAAAGTAAATAGTAAGAGAGAGAAACACGAGGAGTTTTTATCGTGGTTCGGAGTAAACAGCTCCTACGTCCACGCCAGATCCCGTCGAATCTGTAATCCCTTAACTTGAGATATTCGCTCCTTTTAACACTGGTGGAGGTCCAGTCCAAATTCGAGTATTTCTCTAGACTGAATCTAGCACGATTCTTGAGCCGTGTCTCTTCTTACTTTACATACAATCTTTCATACAATCTTACCAACGCTAAACAACTAGCGCTAATATCCAAACTAGAAAGTTGTGAATAGCTATTGTCGTTAGGAATACACAACTCAATCAACTACACTGAATATCAACTGTGATGGTAGTGAGAGTGTGTGTGATGTGTTCTAGTAAGACAGTTTCCAGAGATATCAGAAATCTACAAAGATCAACACTTAGGAAAACTCTATTGATTTCGAGTGTTGATTGAATGATTTTTAGCTTGAGATTTCTGCAGCGTTTTGGCTTGTGTATTGAGTTTCCCGTAAATTCTTTCTGGAATGAGTTGAGGTATTTATAGTGAAGCATTTGAAATAGAGCTGTTGGAAGTGTGTCAGGATTTGCAGTACCGTACACTGACACAATTCTTGTCGTTGGGTGAGAACAGGTTTCTCAACCACAGCTCAGGTTGGTCTTCACAGGTCGACCTTCCTGTACCTCGAACTGTCTTCGGTCTTTTGTAACCTTCGTGTGAAATCTTCGAGTATGGTAGGAGCAGGTTACATAGACAAATTACCTAATGGAACAGTATGACAGATTGAGTGGATTAGGTACAAGGTTGCACTACCAACCTTGACCTGTACATGAGCAACCTGTCCGAGTTAAGCTTGACTGATCCAAACAGGGAGACCAGCCTGTTGCACTTAAAACATATATCTAAGTGTGATTTCTAATAGCATTATCAAAACTTAGTTTCAAAGGGTTCCCAACACATTCACTTAAAACAAAAATGATCAAAACGTTCACTTAAAAATAGTAGATATTTCTGCATGTTAACAACACTTTCATAATCAATTTCTTCCAAAAGATCACATTCAATATGTGTTTCATGTGCGTGGCGTGCTTGATATTTCCGTAGTTAAGGCCCGTTCAATAATATAGAGAAAGAAAAAGTAATAAGAGAGAGGAAAAAAAAAATAGAATTGTCTTAACCAGGATTCAGATTCAATCCTTGACCAAATGAAAAGACTAAGCACTTTGCCAACTGGTCTATTTCCACAAATAGCAAATTACGTATTAAAATATATATATATATATATATATATATATATATATATATATATATATAAGTACACTGTGGATCCAAAAATTTGGGGCCCCGATTTTTCGAGGGCCCTGTGCGATCGCCCACCCTGCACATGCTATAAAACCGCCCCTGCTTATAACGTCATTTGAAATCTTGAAGGGATGACAATGGGTTGACTACCCACTTATTTAGTCTTTTTCAATCCCAAACTCGTTAAAAATTTGCGTAATCATACCCGTCCCAAACCCAATTAAAAATCAATTTTGGTATTCGTACCCGACCCAAATCCATCGGGTAATACTCACTAATTACCTGATAAAACCCGAATTTTACAACATTAAAATAAATAGTCCTTTTAAAAATTTATATAACAAAACTTATAATGAAATATAGATACCAATCGAAAGTCAAAGGACTCAAAACTATTATTTAAACATGAATATCTATAATAAATGTGAACCTACAAAATATAAAACAAATCTCAAGATATATACAAACAAGATATTAATTGTGATATTTAAAAAATAGAACCCTAAAATTACGAATAGTTAGAAATATTTTAATTCACACACACACACATATAGGTTTGGATGGTGGGTACTACCTCCGTCCCGCTCGATATGGCTTGTTTCGTGAAAGCGAAACAAGCCATATCGAGCGGGACAGAGGTAGTACTTGTAAAATTCTACCCATACCCATACCAAATCCATTTAGTTTTACCCAAACTCATCCTAAACTCGTCCTATCAGGGTTTGGGTGGGCCGGGTACCCACAAAAACCCGACCCATTGCCATCTCTAGGCTTGACTCATTTTTATTCCTTCTCTTTAAGACAAATATATATATATATATAGGCTGTCTCTTTCTTTTTCGGGTCTATGTTATACTCTCTTCTTTTTTCACTATATAAGTCTTTATTTCTTATACTCCGTGTGTCCTACTAAATCAGTCTCATTTTTTATAATAGAAATGTTTATCTACTCATTATCTACATCAAATTCTATATGTATTTCAATATAATTTAAATTGCAGAATTTTAAATTATTATAACTTTCTCGTTTGTTCTCCAATTTTTTATATCAAATTAACGATCTTGAAACGATCTTTTGTTTAAAATCAATCATCAATATATTTTTATCAATCTATGATGTTTTACTTTGAAAAAAATGAAATATACATTAAAATATTAAACAATACATTGTATATTTAAATAAGATATTCTAAAATACCATGTCGAAAATATTTGGGACTAATATGGTGGGATGACAGGAGCATTTTACATTTCGCTTTAATAGTACCAATTGTACTAATATTTATAGTTATTTATAATGCTCTACATTTTGCATATTTTGCAATTATATCCCCAAGTTTTCACTTGAGATCCTTTATCACAATTTTGCTATTTCAGCCATATCGCAAATCTCAATTTTTATTAATTAAATGCATTTTTTGACAATTTTAATTTATAATAATTTAGTTTAATTTTATAATTATTTTTTTAAGGTTTAATAATCTAATTAGGGTTTATAATTATGTTTTAGCTTTTAATTCCACTTTTATTAGTTATATTAGGGTCGATAAATCTAAAACTAGTGTATATTATTATTATTATTATTTTTAATTTTTACTATAAATTATCTATTATGATTTGTTTTGTTGTATTATATATTTTTTATTTTTATATAAAAAAAATATAAAATAATAAAATTAAGATTTGAGACACGGTTATGACACCGATATTGGGATAGAGGATCACATCTGTCAACTTTTACACATGTGATCATTTATTTCGACCTTAGTGTCCCAACTATCACTAATTAGTTATATGTAAATTTTTTTCACTAATTTTAATTTATTGTAATTTAATTTAATTTTATAATGATTTTCTAAGGATCAATAATTTTATTAAAGGTTTATAATTATTTTTTAGCATTTAATTATATTTTATTAGTTAAATTAGGGTCTATAAATCTAGAATTTGGGCATAAAATTTTTAAAAAATTCACCTTCTAATTATAATATTACTCCCTCCATCCCGCTCGAGACGTTACACGTTTTTCAACAAATATTTTAAGCATTTTTTAGCGTCTTAATAATGAGTTTTAAAATAGCTTTCTAAAGAGCGACCTTGTGTTGCCGGCGGTGGGACTAATCCGGCAGCTCTAGTGGGGAGGTGGAAAATTTATGCTGATTGCCTATTTTTTTTCTTTCTCAATACATGTATTTATTCAAATTAAACAACAACATTTCATAAATCATGAGCATAATTAAACAACTTTAATTTAAAATAAAAATTCATCAAGTTCTAAACATAAATTTAATCACTTAAATACATATATTGTGGAATTTAAGCATATAATTAAACATAAAATAATTTTCTAAACAACATAAAATTTCCACCTCCCCACTAAGGCTGCCGGATTAGTCCCACCGCCGGCGACCTTGTGTTGCCGGCGGTGGGACTAATCCAGCAACCCTAGTGGGGGGTGGAAAATTTATGTTGATTGCCTATTTTTTTTTTCTTCTCAATACATGTATTTATTCAAATTAAATAACAACATTTCATAAATCATGAGCATAATTAAATAATTTTAATTTATAATAAAAATTCATCAAGTTGTAAACATAAATTTAATCACTAAAATACATAGATTATGGAATTTAAGCATATAATAAAACATAACATAATTTTCTAAACAACATACAATTTCCACCGGTCCTCTAGCGTTGCCAGAATAGTCCCACGACGAACCTTTTCTCCCTTCACTTCTCTTCCAAACTTTTGCACTTGTTTAGAGCTCAAAATTTCTCACAATTGCTACTTTGTGATATAAGAAACGGTTTAAAGATAATTTAAACAGAATGAGAATAAAAAAACTGAGATTTTCCAGAATGAAAATTTAGTGCGAAAGAGTTTTCTTTCGGTTGATTGAATTCCATGTTCTATATATGGTGAAAATTGTTCGCATAGCATATGATACCCTTCTTCAAATAATTCAAATACACGTACACTGCCCTACTTTAATCAGATTGTCATGCATGCCCATTTTTTCATGCATGAGTCGAGTCCAGAGGCCACCTGCTTTTAATTGAATCAACACAGCAAGTGGGACCCTTCCATGTTAAAAGCAAACAAATCAATTATTCAGCAATCAAACCTCGAACACTGAGTAATAAAAAATTAAGTTTTATATATTAAAATAATAAAAAGGGTATAAATCACATATATTTTACAAAGATGATAGAAATGCCATGTAAGTTTTAGAAAAGGGTATTTCAACCTATGAAGACGTGTAAAATTGAGTCAGAAGTATTCTCCAACAAAAACAATTTATTACTTTCAATTTAAAAGTTTGTACTTATCATTCTCAGCCAAACATCACCTCGCCAAAAAAGAAATGTTGCCGTAATCTATAATTGTTATCGATTATTATATTTTGGGATGTTTGCCATGTCTTTAAAATATTTTTAAATTAATATTTTTGTTTATAAAATTCTTTAATTATTGCTGATTTAAATAATATTTATAACATGTGACTAGCATCCATAGTGCAATAAGAAATGTTACATTTAGCCTGTTTTGTGAGACAAAACGAACCAAATTGAGACAAACGAAATACAACATAAAAATGCTTAAATACAGTATGAGAATCAGATTGTTATTGGTCTATGTACTTTAGATGAAGGACAATATTATTATTTACATTTTCTCCATTCTAATACGGTTGATGATGTATTTATTGTGGATGGAATTTTCTGTCTTAAATTTTGTATTCTAACCATGTTCCACGCATTGATTTTTATTAGTTTTATAATAAAATTGTTATATTGTAATAAATTATATTAAACATTTATAATTAAAAATTAAATATTTTAAAATAATATACTTTAATTTTGGATTCATCAATCCTATTTTAGCTAATAAAATTGAAACTAAATGCTAAAAAATAATTATACATCATAATCGGATTAGTATACCACTAAAAAATACTCCGTAATGAATAAATTAAATTAAATCATAATAAGTAAAATATATAAATTAATAGAAATGGATGTTTGACACAATTGTGACACGAAATTTGATATAGAAAATGCCATGTGTATTTATTGAGGTGTGTATTCATTACGTGTCATAGTTTTATATTTTCATTTATGTAATCACTTTCAAATAGCAAATTTAAAAAGAGAAAATGCTCTAAAATAGTTATTCTGATAAAGTAAAGGTAAATTTTAGCTACCAATAAAAGAATAAACAAATTTTAGCCAAACTTTACAAAATTACCCTTGATTCTCTTATATTTTTAAAAGTTGAAAAATCAAAGAACTAAAAGTAAAAACAAAATTTCAAAACTTAGGGGAAAAAAAAAACCCTACTACTTGTCGTCCCCAACCTCATACCGCCTCCCTCCCCCCTCACGCCGTCTATTGCAGAACTCGCCGCTGCCGCTGCCGCTGCCGCCTTTCCTCCTATGTTATTTCATCCCTGCGACCACTGAGTTCTTCCGACAGGATTCATGACCGCGTCACCGTTATGAAGACGAGTTCGATGACTGTATCTCCGCCGCAAATTTGAATAGATCTCAACCTCCATGGCGTACTGCGACTCCGGTGCCGAAGCTGATCATAGTGCCGACGACTCAGAAGATAATTTTCAATCTCCACCACGAAATTGAAAAAGAATTCCATGTGAT
Source organism: Mentha longifolia (assembly GCA_001642375.2). Lineage (NCBI taxonomy): Eukaryota > Viridiplantae > Streptophyta > Magnoliopsida > Lamiales > Lamiaceae > Mentha > Mentha longifolia. The sequence continues at coordinate 18,634,860 of CM038114.1, read as the reverse complement.
TTAGAGATACGACTTACACGGTTTAGTTCGAATCTATGATTAATTGTTGAAATTTTAGAGAAAAAGGTGAATTGAACAAGGAGATAAATGATAATTGGAGAAGAAACAGTTACACACAGGTTCTTCTCTCTCTCTCTCACTCCATTACACGATAACGACGAGCCGTGGCTGTGAGTCGCCCATCGGTGTGCCGGGGCACCCCGTCGGCCGTGGCACGGGCGTGAGTTCCGAGCCGTGTGCCCGACGCCATGTGCGTTGGCCACAACACAGGCATAAGCCCCCGTCCGGCGCCGTGGCTGTCGGGCCGTGCGAATGCACGACCATGACTGCCACCCCCGGGCCGTGGTCGTGCGTCGTGTGTTGGTGTGGTATGGACACGAGCCCCTGCCGGGCTGTGCGAATGCAAGGCCACGACCGCCTCTTCGGGCCGTGGTCGTGTGTCGTGTGTTGATCGTGGCACGGATGCGAGCCCCCGTCGCACACTGTGGCTGCCGGGCCGTGCGAATGCAAGACAACGACCGCCTCCCAGAGCCGTGGCAGTGTGTCGTGTGTTGATCGTGGCACGAGCGCGAGCTCCTGTCGGGTGCCGTGGCTGCCTGGGACATGCGAATGCATGACCACGACCACCCTCGAGTTGTGGTCGCCGGGCGCCGTGGCTACCGGGCCATGTGAATGCACGACCACGACCACGCACCTTCGAGTCGTGGTCGTGCAATGCCATGTCGGATGCCGTGTTACTTGCCGTGCTAAATACACAACCAACATTACACGACTATGTAGTCGTGTAATCGTCACGGGTCGTGTAATTAACTTAAAGGGCAAACATGTCATTTTATAAGGAAAATGGCTAAAATTTACATGTTTTTTTATGTGTGGCTAAAATTTACTTTTACATTATCAAAATGACTATTTTTGGGATTGCCTCGTTAAAAAATTTAGCTATTTGAATTTATAAAATAAAAATTAAAAAAAAAAGGAAAAAGAAAAAAGAAGATCAATCAAGCTCTCTTTCTCCCCAACCCTCGCCTTCTTTCCACCGCGCCACTCCTGCTCCCTATCTTCCTTCCTTGCAAATTAAGATTTTAAGATTTTTTGCTCTTCAATACACGAGCGTTTATCAATAAATTCATGAATTTTGTTTTGTTCCTAATCCACGAATTAGGATCGAGTGCTCTATTCTTCGTTTACTCTACCAACATCAGCTACCTTTGCTACATCTCACCCACAGCTTTCAGCTTTCATAATTTATGAATAAATCACCAATACAAAACAAATTCACGAGTGTATTCATAAAAACACGATCAAATCAGACTCGTGTAATCAAAAAAAGGAGATGTAGAAGGGGCAACATGCGGTGGCAATAGACTTTTATTAATCAAGTGATCAAATCGTTATTTGAAATGAGTGTTTGATTCAATAATGAAACTAAATCATCATTTGTGGAATTCCTCCTAACTACTCAATTTTAAAGATAATGATTTGATAGTTTGGATTACCCTCAATTAAAGGTAATGAATAATTCATTATTCAAATCAAACAACAAATAATGAAATCAACCAATTAATTGATTTCCTTTGAAGGGACAGAAAAAACTGAACCAATTTTTTTTTAAAAAAAAGAGAAAAAATTGAACCAAATCTGTTAATATGGGCTAAATAGTATTCTATCTGTCCATAATAGTTAGGCCAGATATACAAATCTATCCCAAATTATCACTTTGTTTCAAATATATCATGAATTTTCATATTGATCAAACATATCCCAAAGTATCCAAAACTATTCAAATCTATCTCGAAACGAATTTTTTTGTTTCATAAAATTAATTAAATTTGTTGGAAACTTCATACAATCAAATAAATAAATTAAATATATATCGTTGCAAGTAAATAAATATTTTCAACCTATCACAATTAAAGCATACACACTAGTTTTTAAATTTTATGTTGTCAAAATTATTGATTTGATCATGGCGTAATAGTCATGAAGTTTCCAACGAGCCTTTTTATATTTATGGCACAAAAAAATCATTTCAGAATAGATTTGCATAGTTTAATCTAGTTTGGGATAGATTTGATCAAATATGAAAGTTCCCGATAGATTTGAAACGAAAATGTTAGTTTGTGATATATTTGTACATATAGCCTAATATGTATACACATAATCTTCGGTAAGAGTTTTAAAGTGGTATAAATGTCTCACTTTTATCGTATATATTAAAATGAATTGAATATTAAAGTGAATTTTAGTTAATCTTTTAGTGTAGAAAAAATAATGAAAACAAGTCACATCCAAAAATTGGTTGCGCCATAAATATTATGCACGGAAGAAAAAATAAAATAAAATTGAATATAATGGAAGGAGGTAGACTAGGTAGTAATTGATAACGTCTACACTTGTTCAAGTTGTGAAAGCAACTCAAACGTCCGTTACAAGGATCCACCGAGAATCAGGAATCTTTCGCCGTCGACCAAATAAATAATTGCCCAGTCTTTGGAATAACGTTTATTATTTTATTTTGTGTTTATGGAGGAATATGCTGGTAGTTGACGTGTTTTGGATAGGTATGTCCGCCTTAGAGTATGTTTAAAACACGACTTGAAACCTTGACTATTTCGTTTCTTTTAATTTTTTTATGATAGAAAAAATAAACTTGTCTCTTTCCTTTATGAGTCGAATTGTACGTTAAACTACCTCCATCCCACCTATTAGTCTGGTTTACCTTTTTGACTTTTTCCGACACTCATAGTATCCCGTAAAAAAAAAAAAAAAATTTAAAATTATATTTTAAAATTTGTACTAGGTTTCGATGGAAACACGTGCTGGAAAAAGTCAAAAAGGTAAACAAGACTAATAAGTGGGATGAAGGTAGTATTTCACATTTCGCATTACCAGTACGTACCGATTGTGTTAATACCATCGTGGTTATTTTTAATGCCCTGTATTCAGGGTAATTTGCAATTATATCCCAATTCTAGAAGCGTACGAACCGTGCCCAAATTTTATTTTTAATTACTCTTTCACCCCTGTTCAACGTGCGTCGACACTTTTAGTCTCTCACAACAACTAAAAATTCAAATAAGGTGAACTCTAGATTGTCAAAATATTTTCATATTAAATTTATTATTCACATATCATTTATATCAAAATAGAGATATTATCAAATTTTTCATTTGAGATGCATAATTTATACTCCCCTGTCTTGCCGAAATTGACTTTGTTTCAATATTTTATATACCTCACATATATTCGAGAAATCAGACCATTTCAACGGGATAGAGGCAGTATTTTATATTCAACAAAATCGCATGATAAATCTTTTAGAATAACCTTTATAGAACCAAAGAATTGTAAATCAAACTCGTGTGTAAAAACTCTCATAAACTCAGTAGAAACTCTTCCATAAATTATGAGATATGTTCTATTCACAAAACCTTGATCGGTATAGTAGATCAAGACTCCTTCTATACATGAAACAAATTCCTCCCTTGTAAACATAAGAGCTATTTTCTTTAGAGTATAAACACAACGTCTTTCCTTGTAGAATAAGGATTCCCTATAAAATACAATATAAAATATAAGTATTTATTTTTACTCCAATATATATTTAGGAAAAAACAAAATAAATATTTAGCGTTTAAAATAAACACTAACAACTATGAATAAATAGAGATGTGTTTTCTAGATTGTATCATTATTTCTAATTTCTTTTGATTCCATGCGTACAAATATGAGATTAAGCGGAGAGTTCTAAAGTTGAGTTTTCCTATAGAGGAGCAGTTTAATATCTTGGTGAATCCGATATGAATCTGGTTATGCTTATGTTTATTGTAGGATTATGCTAAAGTACTAGAACCTCAACAATGAAAGAAATAGGCTTAAAAATCAAATGATGCCGTAAAGATGATCATTTGGTGAAAACTTAAGGGGTGTTTGGTTAAGCTTATAAATTCCTTAAAACAACTTTTAAGCTCTAAAAAGTGTTTGACAAAATAAGCTTATAAACGGCTTATAAGTTTCAAAAATAAACTATAAACAAATTTATTTTTCCTCACTTATTTTTATATCTTATAAACTTTTGAAACATCTTATAATTTTTTTTTCAAATAAGCTTAGTCAAACACGCCTTAATCGAAGGGAGATTGTACAGAAGTTTTTGAGCTCAAGAGTGTTCGGAAAATTTAAGGGTAGTAATCATATTCATTTTATGTGGATTGGAAAAACGTGACATTTTGGCTTTAATGGATTTGTATTTCCACCTGTTAACACGCGGACTCCACGCAAATGAGTGACGAAACAAATATCTAAGCACTCTTCTAAATGGGCTTTCTCTAATAATTCTCCCATAAAGCCCATAAAACTTATAAATATGACGACCCACAAACTTATAGTTAATTAAAGCATTTACATATTATTATCAAAATCTCCCAGTATAGAGAAAATGAAAATAATAATAATAATAATTATAGTAATAAAATTAATCTTAGACTTGGTAGTTGAAATAATAATAAGAATGATTTATCATGAAATAGTTCTTCTTCTAATTTTTTTTTTATTTTTTTAAAGCGTAGACATTTTCAATGGAGACTGACTTTTCGGATTGTCGACGGGGCATAATTTACCAGCAAGTTGCTAGAGAGTTGCCATCTGTAATGCCTCGGATCTATGGGGTGGGAGCCCGTTATGTTACGGAGTCACAATGAGTCCCGCTATCAATAAGTAGGATTCGTTCTCGCTTTATCAAAATGGTTAATCCAAATTGTTAAAGAGTATAGTGAACTCATACTTATACTGTCTTGATATCTATTACTTATTCGATGTGGAATGAATGTCACAAGTAAAATTAATCGTGGAGTTAGAATTTCTGGTCTAGGTATATAATTGAGATGTCATACGAAAAACAATAGAAATTTGATTACGATAAAACTCTTACGTACTCCGTACTAGTTAAAAGCTGGCATAACTCATCATAACGAATGGGACTTGGGATCCTCTGTCCCCAACTCAGTGTCCCAACCGTGTCCTAAATCGTGATTTCTATGAGTTTTATATATGTTTTTTCAATAAATTTATTTTATAATGATTTAGTTTAATTTTATGATTATTTTCAAGAATTCACCCATCCAATTAGGGTTTATAATTATTTTTTAGCATTTAATTTCACTTTTATTTGTTATATTAAGATTGATAAATTCAAAATTAGGGTATATAATTTGTAAAAAATTTCAATTTTTACTTATAAATGTCTATTATGCTTTAGTATGTTAAAATATTTTATTTTTATTTTTATAAAGTACAATATGAAACTAATAGAAATTGAATTTTGGGACACTGTTGGGACACCAAATTCGGGACAGGGGATATCATCCGAACAGATGATTGACTCATTCCATACTAGAAATAATCGCAGGAAATCCCTTGATAACGCGGGCAAAAACCACAACCTCGAATGAAAATGGATGCCTCCCTTCCCAATTTGGATTTTGTATAACAGGACACGATGTTAAGAACATTTCAAAAATCAGACATTTGTGTTCTTATGGAATTTTCTAATTATAGTTTGTTTAAAATGTTTGTAACATGTGACGGTCATCCGTTGATATAATATTAGATGTAACAAGGGAAATTAATGCAATAGAGGATCCATATACGTCAATCGGCTTGTTGATTTGCGCTTGAAAAGTTCATTACAAGCGCCGTCTCCACTCATCTGCATCAGTGAAACCTTTACAAGAAATCAAAAAGTTCAGAATAGATGATACGACCCCAAAGGAGAGAAAAATATTAGTTTAGAAGATATGTTTATTTACTAGTCTTTTATATCATGTTCTTTAGTTTAGTTATGATAGTTTGTTTTGTGTCTAAGGTTGAAAGCCCAATTAGGATGTTGGCTTAAGTCTAGAAGCCCACTTTAATTGTACTCATGTGGTGTCAAACCTATTTATATGGTTGTGCCACATTTTGCTTGATTATCATGACATAAAATTATCAAATTGGAAACCCTTGTGGTTTTGTTTCTTCCTTCTTCTATTTTCTTTGGAGTTTGAACTCACTCGAAGTAGTTCGATTCGTATCAATTGGTGCTTTCATTGAGAGATTTTGAAGTTGTCGAGATCTCTTTAAAGGTAACAATCCTATCTTTTATTTATGCAAAAAAAAAAAAGAGTTTCAGATCGAAATTGTTTAAGTTCTGTTCATAGTTTTGTTAGCTTCAACAATTATTTGGAGTCTGTATTTTGAGTGGGTAATTGATCGCCCCTCACTTTAGAGGTGAAGGAGATGCAATAATAATTGATAAGTATCAAGTCGAATCCACAGAGAATGCTAGGGCGTAAGAATTTCAAGTAGTAACCTAGTTATCTAACTACTATTCAAGCTACCAACTAACATATTTTTGTGTTTTTGATTGATTAACGACAAATGAAAAAACAGTTAACAAATCTAAAACTTAACTAAACAAGCAACAAGTAGCAAATGATTTAAAAATCAATAGGTAATGCAAGTGACTCCAATTATACTTCAATTAGGTCTAAGTGATAGGGATGTGATACTCTAACTAGAATTAGCCATTTTAATCCAATTTCATGTGGGAAACCTCCTAAGTATGATTCACCCAATTATTCATTGTAATGAAATCAAGTAGATTAATTGAAAGGCCTAATTCCTACTAAGATATTAAGCAATTCATTAACTTCCAATAGATCATGGAGTTCCTTAACCCCACTATACTCTAGCATGCAAATCTCTTGATCCTAGTATCTAATCTAAGCCTCCTAAGCTTTAGATAAAACACTTGGTATGCAACTATGGTGATCAATCACAATTACATAATAAAACATAGCCCCAAGAGAAATGAACATGAAATTAGAAGGTAAATTCATAATTAAAGCCTAATCCCATCACTTATCCCTAATCTACATATAATTGGAATCTCAAAGGAGATTAGCTAGACATGATTAAGGAAAATGAACCATAGAAAATGCATAAAACCATAATCAAAAGATAGAGAATTCAATAAGGAAGAGAATGGTGGAAGGATCTTCAAATCTTCAACATAAATCTTTAATAATCTTCAAAATACTAAAAAGGAAAGAGGAAAATATTTCTAGGGTTCTAGGAATATTAAAATATGCAAAAGATACCCAAATGGGGTGAATTTTGGGATTAAATACATTGAAAATCGAGTTTGAGTCGAATCGGGGTAAAACGGGATGAACCGGGACGAGTTTGGGCAAGCCAAACTTGCCCCTTAAGTGAAGGAAATCCGGCCAACCGGCAGTCTGGGAGGTCGCCGGCGGTCTGGCAGACCGCCGAACTCTCTGTCCCTCACGGTGGCCTGGCAGCTCAGCCGGCGGTCTGGCAGACCGCCGGTTAGCCGTCGGTCTGGCAGACCGCCAGTTAGCCGCCGGTCCTCAACCATTGACCGGTCCAAGCCCATCTTCGTTTCTTGCGCGTCTTCTCCATTTTCGCCCGTTCTCTCTCGTACGAACTCCGATTCTCAAATCGCTTTTTGCTACGAACTCCTCTTCAATATGAAATGATCAAATTGGACAAATGAGTTCTTCATTATCCTGCAAAAAGGCACAAAAAGACTCGAGAGAATGAGGAAAACATAAACGAAATAGAACTAATGAAACTCTAAACTTCTAACTTTGAAATTCCACAATTTTAAGTACAAGTTCCACTCAAATTAAGCTCGATTCTTCCTTGTTTCTGGCCTTCGATCCTCAGCCATATGAATATTCTTTCCAAATTTTACAAAAAAAATGGATCGAAAACCGAAAGAAAATGAGAAAAGTAAGAAGTATGCTACAAGTTAAGAAACCCTAGCATTTCTAACATTTAAGCACCTAAATCAAGACTTAAACACATGCAAAACACACTCGACGTGCACATAAAATACGTGTTAATCACTCCCCCAAACTTAAGTCATTGTTCGTCCCGAACAATAAAACGAACAATTAAAACACTTAACACGTATGGAGTGTGCATTTTGAGTTCCTCGATGCCTCATATCACTTCAAAAACTATTTTAGTTCAAAGAAATTCTCAAGTCAAGCCAAACACTCATAAGATCACTCACCATCCTAACTTAGAAAATCACTCAAGCACATTCAACCCTAGACCTCACAAGAGGTGTGTATCACTCGATCACTCAATATAGAGAAAAGGGTAAGCACTCATCGAAATCATGCAATACATAACTTTGACCATAAACTTGCCTATCAACTCAAGTTTCTAATACTACAATGCATGCATAAATTAGGATCAAAAAGGTCTTTATTAAGCTTGTAATGTAGGGACATTGGTTAAGGTAGACAATTATAGGCTAAGTGACTTAAAATTTGCATTCAAGTACCCTTACCCCCTTTCTTCACCTTTCTAAGTATGAATTTCTTCATCTTCCACCTTATCTAACCCTTTTTCATCAAATGAAACCACAAGCTTCCAATAAACATTTAAAGAAACACTCCTTTATCCTCTTATTCTTCTCTTTTTCTTGTAAGAACTTTGTTCTTATGTGTATTTTTTTTTTCAATAAGAACTTTGTTCTTATTCCTCTCTTTTCTAACATTGAGCTTATAGGAGTATTCTTTCAACTCAAAACCAATATTAAAACCCTTCACCATCACCCACCATTTTTCATGAATTTTCAACTTTCACCAAGGTTCTCTTAACCATCCTTCATCCCCTATCGTCCGGTTCAAGAAGAAAAGGCTCTATTCAAGGCTCAAAATGGGACGACAATGGTAATGAAAGATAGATTAGTGTTTAGGAAAAATAGGCTATGCAATGATGGCCTAAGATCATCTCCTAATCATGCAAACATGTAATATTTCTAACAAGAGTATCAAGGCAAGTTCTAGTAAAGAATATGCAATGCAAGATCAAGCTCTCAAGAAAGGATATTAACTATGTTGGGAACCCTTTGAAACTGAGTTTTGATAATGCTATTAGAAACCACACTTAGATATAGGTTTTAAGTGGAACAGGCTGGTCTCCGTGTTTGGATCAGTCAAGCTTAACTTGGACAGGTTGCTCATGTAAAGGTCAAGGTTGGTAGTGCAACCTTGTACCTAATCTACTCAATCTATCATACTGTTCCATTAGGTAATTTGTCTATGTAACATGCTCCTACCATACTCGAAGATTTCACACGAAGGTTATAATAGACCGAAGACAGTTCGAGGTATAGGAAGGTCGACCTGTGAAGACCAACCTGAGCTGTGGTTAAGAAACCTGTTCTCGCCCAATGACAAGAATTGTGTCAGTGTACGGTACTGCAAATCCTGACACACTTCCAACAGCTCTATTTCAAATGCTTCACTATAAATACCTCAACTCATTCCAGAAAGAATTTACGGGAAACTCAATACATAAGCCGAAACGCTACAGAAATCTCAAGCTAAAAAAAAATCATTCAATCAACACTCGAAATCACTAGAGCTTTCCCAAGTGTTGATCTTTGTAGATTTCTGATCTCTCTGGAAACTATCTTACTAGAACACATCACACACACTCTCACTACCATCATAGTTGATATTCAGTGTAGTTGATTGAGTTGTGTATTATAACGACGATAGTTATTCACATCTTTCTAGTTTGGATATTAGCGCTAGTTGTTTAGCATTGGTAAGATTGTATGAAAGATTGTATGTAAAGTAAGAAGAGACACGACTCAAGAATCATGCTAGATTCAGTCTGAAGAAAGACTTGAATTTGGACTGGACCTCCACCAGTGTTAAAAGGAGCGAATATCTCAAGTTAAGGGATTACAGATTCGACGGGATCTGGCGTGGACGTAGGAGCTGTTTACTCTGAACCACGATAAAAACTCCTCGTGTTTCTCTCTCTTGCTATTTACTTTTACATCTTTATTTACACAGTTTGCATGTTCACAACTTGCACTACTGTAACCTATCTTGCATGAGCAGTTGTCTGAACTGAAGTCTTTTGAAAACTGTGTTGAAAACGGTTAGCCAACCTTTCCACCCAACTTCCGCACGCAGGTTAGTTTTGCAAGCTCAACAGTTTACTGATTGAGCTGGAAAAACTTAACTGCTCTGATAAACTGAAGTGACAACTCAGTAAGATCAAATTGGTTTTTAAAAAATCAAAACTGTTGGCTAATTGGTGTATTCCCCCTACACCAATAACTACTTATCGGGGCCTACAAGTGGTATCAGAGCGGTGTTTCTTTTGACCACTGCTTCTGCATACTAGAAGCTTCTTGTGTTTTCGCGTAAATTGAATTAGATCTCTAGAATTATGTTTGTGCATACATACATAAACTATCACTATGGAAGCTTCACTTCTCCGCGTCTGCGAAGATATCTCTGTGCAGGGATATGAAGACTGGAGCTTTCGAATAAAGATGTGCCTCCAAGCTCATCATGTGCTGATGTGGGATGTCATTGAGAATGGCCCAATACCAATCTACGAACCCTACGATACTGATGTTTCTAGAGAAAACTTTCCAAAGTGACGTATGTGCTAAAGATCAAAGATCCCAGAAAATACACAACCGAAGAAAGAAAGGAAGCTGGACTTGACAGTTTCGCAAAAGGGTTGATCTCTAGCACAGTTAAGGGAGTCCACCTGGCCAAGATAAGAAATCTTGGTACTGCAAAGGAAATGTGGGACACCTTAAAAGCTATAAGCCTTGGATCAACAGAAATGCTGGAAAACAAGCTGTCAGTGGCATGCAGTAAATTTGAAGAATTCAAAATGCAGCCAATGGAGACCATTGATCAGCTCAAGAACAGATTCACAATGATCACTTTGGAGATCACAACTCTCAAGAAAGATAAATACACACAGCGCGAACTCAACCTCAAAGTTATCCAATCTCTCCCAGCAAGCTGGCATGTGTACAGTGCCATGCACCGTGGCAGGTCGGATATCAGCAACCTGTCAACTGAGCAACTGTTTGATCTACTCATCGGGAATGAGTTTGAAATGATCAGACTTCACGGGTCAGAACAAGCGTCTTCAAACAAGAAGACAGAGCCCGAAAAGAAAGAAAAGGATGCTGCATTCAAAGCTGCATCAATTATAGAGGAAAGAGCAATCCCAAAGGATTTATGCTCCAAAATGGAGAAATTGTTGAAAGACTATGCACTCATGGCTAGGAGAAATGAAAAGCTTGAAAAATGTTTCAACAAATTCTGTAAATATCACAAGGATTTCAAGAGAAATCAAACCATCTCTTCTTCCAACAAGAAAGGTGAAGGTATATCAAAATCCTCTAAATTCAATTCTTCTAACATTCCCGAGGGTGGCTGTTTTGAATATGGCAGACCAGGTCACTATAAGTCAGACTGCCCAGACTTATCAAAGGCTCAACGCGAAGAGCTCCGCGCAAAAAGAGATCAAAAGCTTAAGGAGCAGCGCAACGCCATGATCGTAGCTGAGGAATAGGCCAAAGCAATTGCCACATTATCAGACTCAACCTCCTCCGACGAAGATGATGATGATGAATTGGATAAGGAGGAATGTCGCTTAGCTGATGAGGAACTTGAATATGAGGAATGCTATAGGGAAAAGATCTCGATCTTGTTCAATACAAGGTTGATACTGAAACCTCATTTTCATATTCAACTAACTCCGAACATGCAGGTATGGAAATACCTGAAATGCCAATGTATGAAGAGTTTCAACAACAGCTTGATGACTACAAGAAGCTCTCGGAAATGTTTAAACAAGTAGTCATAGAAGGATCCAAGCTGGAGGATGAAAAAATGAAACTCAAAGCTGCCATGAATGAAGACTTCACTCTCTATGATGAAGTAAAAAAATAGGGAGATAAAGACCCTAAAAATCCAAATGGGTCAATCAACTTTAGGGGAAGAAAACCTTAAAGAAATGTTCACTGAAAAGGATAGTGAGATCAACAACTTAAATGGCAAACTGGTAGATCTCGCAAAGGAGCATGAGAAGCTATTGCAGAAAGAGCTCAAGCTTCAACAAGTCCTGATGAAAATGAACAAAAGTGGTGAAAAGCTTGAAGCCTTGCAAGCTGCCCAGAGACCTGCTCAGATAAAGCTTGGCATTGGATTCCATGGGAGGTCCTGTTCGAGAAAGAAAAAGGATTGGTTGAAAGCAAAGCTCATCACACTCTACCAGACAAACAACTCAAACTGAAAAATCCAGCCCGGCAACCACAAGCAATCCTGGTAAAAGAGCATGAAAAGCCTTCTATCAAGAAACAATAGCTAAGGCTGTCAGTTGAACAACAAAAGGTTGAGCGACCTAGGAAACTATATGGTCAAACAACTTATCAAAAATGAAGCCAACCTGCTCCAAGAATGGTGCAAACTGCTAGCAAAAGAAAAGCAGTCTCTCAACCAAGAACCATTCAAACTGCTCAACCACAATGAAATAATTACTATGAGCAGTGGCCAAATCAACAAACACTTGACAATGAAGGTTATTGGTACGACCATCATTGGTACCAATATCCTGAGTTGTCAAGTAGGCACTATCAATTTCCACATGGAAGTGGATTTGGAAATGATCGCTGCAGATGTGGATATATGGAGCAGTATTATCAAAATGATCATTATCAACCTGCTCATTACTAACAGCAGTCTGCATACTCTAATGAAACCTTCTACTCAACAAATAAGCAACGGACTAAGCCACGAGTCAACAGAAGGAGGTTCCAAAAGAAAAAACCTGGAAACCAAGTTGCTAAAACTCAACCTGCTAACAAAGCACCCAAATTCATGTGGGTTGCTAAAACTGTCTAATTGCAGGATGGGAAAACTCAAAAGAGAAAGCGAGCAGCTCGCGGCACGGTCTGGATCATTGACAGTGGATGCACAACGCACATGACCTGCGACAGAAGCTTGCTTACAAACTTCATTGAATGTGATGGACCTCTAGTCACTTTTGGAGGAGACTCTAAAGGGAAAATAAGAGGTTACGGTAATCTAGTTGTTGGTAAAACAATAATATCTAACGTCACATATGTTGAAGGTTTAAATCATAATCTCTTTTCAGTAAGCCAGTTCTGCTCTCTACTGGAAAAAGAGTAGAATTTTCTGCTAACATATGTGCTATAAAGAACAAGGAAGGAGAAGAAATTCTTCTTACCGATATTTTGCAGGATAACTTGTGCATAGTACAATGGTTAGATGAGAAAGAAACCTGTCTGGTCACCAAATCTGCACCTGAAGTCAGCTGGCTATGGCATAAGAGACTGTGTCACTTAAACTTCAAAGCCATCAACAAGCTTGCTTGCAAGAAGCTCGCAGATGACCTTCCAGATCAAGTCTACTACAAAGATCATGTTTGTGAAGCCTGTCAAGCTGGAAAGCAGACCAAATCGTCATTCCCAAGCATTGCAGCTCACAACACAAGTAGAATCTTGGAATTACTCCACCTGGATTTATTTGGTCCAGTAACTCCTAGAAGCATTAATGGTAAAAAGTATACTCTCGTTATTGTTGATGATTACTCACGATATACTTGGGTTATTTTCTTACATAAAAAGAAGGAAACACTAGTAGAGCTACCTGCGCTGCTCACCAGACTGTCAAACAAGAAAAACAAAAGTGTGATCTCAATCAGATCTGATCGTGGAACATAATTTCTTAATCATATAATTGAGTCCTACTGTACTACAAATGGAATTACACATCAAACTTCAGCAGCTCGCACACCTCATTAGAATGGTGTTGTTGAACGACGCAACAGGTCTCTAAAGGAAGCAGCTCGCACAATGCTGAATGAAACCAATCTTCCCAAGAAGTTCTGGGCGGAAGCAATCAACACAGCTTGCTACACTCAGAACAGATCAGTCATTCATAAACGACATGGAAAAACTCCATACGAGCTGTGGAAAGATAAGAAACCTCAATTCAAATATCTTAAATCTTTTGGTTGCGTGTGTTACATTCATAATAATGGGAAATCACAGTTAAAAACATTTGATAGCGAAACAGATCCAGGAATGTTTGTAGGATATTCAGAGATCAGCAAAGCCTTCAAAGTTTTTAACAAGAAGACTCAGATTGTGGAAGTAACACCACATGTTGTTTTTCATGAAACTATCTGTGAGTATAGGGAGACTCAACCTGAAGAAAGTACTGGTGCAAATCAAGATCAAGCAGGCTCCAACACGCAGTTTCAAGATGAAATACTAATATGGAGTCCAACCGACTTGGAAGAAGAAGAAAGTCAGCCTGTACAAGATTCCAATCCACAAAATCCACCCATTCAGAAAGGGGGAACAAACCAAGGGAGAACCGAAGCTCCTCCAACCAGCACCTCTTCAACTATTCCAGAAACTCCAAAAGAACCTGCAGTCAATGCAGAACTGTCAGAGGATTAGCTTGTTGAACAATTTGAACAACTTGACCCCTTCACTCAACCTCTACCTGAGTTTGAAGATCCCTTACCAGACCCTAAACCAATTCTCACAAAAGAAGAAATCTCTCGTCGAAGGAGATGGGTCGATGCTCATCCTGAAGATCTCATTGTTGGGAACCCAAAGGCGGGTGTGAAGACAAGAAGACAGATAAGGGAAAGCTGTCTACTAAGCTGTAATCTCTCCCACTCTGAACCCAAAACCGTTGAGGAAGCTCTTAGACCATGACTGGGTTACAGCCATGCAAGAGGAACTCAATGAGTTTAAAAGAAACGAAGTATGGTCACTAGTTGATCGTCCTACACATCAAGGAGTGATTGATGTAAAATGGGTGTTTAGGAATAAGAAAGATGAAAATGCTGGAGTAATCAGAAACAAGGCAAGATTAGTTGCCAAAGGTTACTGTCAACAAGAAGGGATAGACTATGATGAGACCTACGCACCAGTGGCAAGACTAGAAGCAATTAGGTTGTTTCTAGCATATGCAACTCATCAGAGGTTCAAAGTCTACCAAATGGACGTGAAGAGTGCTTTCCTCAATGGAATCCTTGGAGAAGAAGTTTACATTGAACAACCACCAGGTTTCGAGGAAGCAGCTCCAGAGAAAGTTTACAAACTTCACAAGGCAGTATATGGTTTGAAACAAGCTCCCAGAGCTTGGTATGAAACGTTGTCTACATTCCTACTGCATTCTGGTTTTAAAAGAGGATCGGTCGACAAAACTTTATTTACTTTTAAGTACAAGGATAATATTCTTCTTGTGCAAATTTATGTTGATGACATTATATTTGGATCTAGGTCAAAGTTTCTATGTGACAGGTTTGGAGAACATATGAAGTATGAGTACAAAATGTCCATGATGGTACCAAGGAATCTTAAGGGATCTTATCTAGCTAATCCAAAGGAATCTTATCTAGAAGCAGCCAAGAAAATTCTTAGATATGTCAAGGGAACTGCAAACTTCGGATTATGGTACCCTTGTGATGATAATTTTGAACTAACTGGCTATGCAGATGCAGATTATGGAGGATGCAAACTAGATAGAAAGTCCACATCAGGGACTTGTCGGTTTCTTGGAAGCAAGTTGATCTCTTGGTTTTGAAAGAAGCAAACTTTAGTTGCTACTTCAACAACAGAAGCTGAGTACATGGCGACAGGAAGCTGTTGTGCACAAATTCTTTGGTTGAAACAACAACTCAAAGATTATGGAGTCACAGTTCGAAAAGTTCCTATCTTTTGTGACAGCACAAGCGCTATAACACTCACTGTGAATCCTGTTTACCACACCAGATGCAAACATTTTGATATAAGGCATCACTTCATTAGAGATCATGTGGAAAAACAAGATATAACAGTTAAGAAAATCCATACTGACATCCACAGAGCTGATATTCTAATGAAACCTCTCATGGAAGAAAGATTCAAAATGCTGTGTGGAAAGCTTGGAATGCTCAGAATGGATACACAGCCTAAGTCAGAAAATGGAAGCAGTTCGCTAGAGCAGGTCAGCCAAGAGCAGACTGACTTGGAAACTGCATGCTAACAAAAGCAGGTCAGCCAAGAGAAGACTGACTTGGAAACTGCAGCTCAAAAGAAGCAGTTCGGTAACACGCAGCTTAAGGCCACAAACTGCGTTGAAAGTCAAAATTACTAGCCAACCTTTAAGGGGGAACCGGAGATGTCGCATCAATCTCCATTTAATTCTTAGCAGAACTTATTATTTCCACTCTTTATTTATCATTTCAAAAATCATTTTCAAATCTTTCTACTATTAAGAATTTGAAAAGTTTTCACGAAAATCAAGGAAACTGACAAAGGACAGTCCAGCTAGGTGGAAACTGCGAGATCAGAAACTGTGGATAAGTCACAGTTTGCATAGGGAAGTGTCATGGACGACCTGTATCAGTCTCCATGTTTTTGAATTATGTTTTAAATATGTCAATGATATGCCTTAATATTTCTAATGTTCAAATTTCAATGAAATATTTCTTGTTTCACTTGATCAATTTATGCCTTATCAATCATTCTCATTTATTGAAGCATGTGTTTTGTTATTTATTGAAATCATTGTTAAGGATATTCTTACACAATACATAACATTCGCACTTCACCTTCCATGTATGTCAAAAAGTGTATGCACAGTGTCAAATCCGCATTAAATGCGAGGCGATGGTTGAGTGTAAGGGTTGTGCGAGTGGGCTTCACAACCACCCCACGCGCCCAATACCTCACGGACTTCTAGGGATTTAATCCTATCCGTTGAACGGTTGAAATACCTCAATCACAACCGCTTATTTTCTCTTATATATGTGCTCACCAACTGTGCATCGTCGTTCTCATTCAATTTCTGCATTATTCCGCCATTTTTCTCTGCAACTCCTCTCTTTCAAAATTCGACATTCTAAGTTCACTTATACTTTCTCGAAATGGTAGGAGAATCCACCTCTCACAACGTCAAGCATACAACCGGTACAAGCAAACAACCAGATCTTCCACCGACTACAGAACAAAAGATCCAGTACATGCAGAAGTTTATTCTCATGGAGCCCACGGCAAATCTCTCTACATACGACTACGCCGGCCTGAACGAGATGTACTTCACCATTAAAGCAGCGGATGGTTTTTACAAAATCATCTCTCATGAGTCAAAATTCTGGCTTCCTCAACAAGTCGTTATGTTCATTCTCTCTTATTTTTGCCAAGAAGATGTAGACTCTGCCCAATTCTATCTTCCGATACCCGATGAGCCCGACGCGCCCATTCCCATTTTACCGCTCATCACTCGGACCTACGGCATCGCAGATTCGGGAACCGTGGAAATCTTGTATCACAAGCCCATAGGTCTTATTTAGGATGTTCCTGATGCAGATCTGGAAACTGTGTATCAGAAAGCTTTGATGCAGCTAGCAGTAAAATATGATGGAAAAAAGTTCACGCGACCTCTGTTGGGACCTGCATACAGAGTCCTCTTCGACTTTGTCCATAAGGTCTTCCTTGGTTACTCAGGTAACCACGACGCTATCACTCCAGTGAAGTTCAGAGTGGTGACTGCAATTGTGTAGGGTCTAGACATGAACTGGGCCCGATTTCTTCTCGAACTCATCAACGAAGAAATCAAGCAGCTCTCAATCACTTTTGAAGGTGAAGAGTTGACCAAATTCCGTGTTGCCAGGAACCTGCGCCTAGGCACCAAGATCTGCTCTCTAATTCAATGTCTCCACCCCGAGCTCAATTAGAGTGGAATGACGCCTTTTAACAAGGAAAAAGTCCCCAAGGACCAGAAGCAGCTTGAATTAATTATTGGGGTCGCCATGACCATTTTTGCCAAGAATGACGACATGGTCAAACCATTTC
This sequence comes from Mentha longifolia, assembly GCA_001642375.2. NCBI lineage: Eukaryota > Viridiplantae > Streptophyta > Magnoliopsida > Lamiales > Lamiaceae > Mentha > Mentha longifolia. Next base: position 18,617,135 of record CM038114.1, on the reverse strand, counting down.
TGTATGAAATGGGTAGGTCCAACCCAGCCTGGGTACCCCCAGAACAGCGAGACAATAGAAGGAATAGACAGTATGCCCCCAACAAACAGCTTGACAGACCACCCAAGTATGTGAGAATCAAATCTCCAACTCCCATCTTGCGCAGGTTGCATACTGAGTTTGCTGAGATTGAAGTGCAGCACCGACCTTCTCGCCCAACCTTCGCTCTACACGAAGACATCACTGAACAGACAAATTCCACTACTCTTGCAGATCCCAACGCACAAGTTTCAATTCCTATTCCCTCTGTTCATGATATCTTCAAGGCTCCAGTTTTGGAGATAGCTGGCCAGAGTCATACTGTATCTCAACCGGAGGACGAGACAGATTTCGAGGAAGAAAATCTCGACTCTTCAATTGTTGTCCACCAGCAGTCCGGTGAAGCCTCTCATCATCTCAGCTCTCCACCAGAGATTGACATCAATCTTATCCTCTCATCCGACGATGATGATGTCCAAGAAGATCCCGCAAAAACTGCAGCTGCCATGCTGGTCAACTCAATCGAGATCAATGCTGAAAAGACTGTCTTGGAGTCTTTTCCCGGAATCGATCTCACACCAGAGACCAGGCAGATGGCGTACAGGCTGCGTACTTTGCTCGATGGGAAGGACAAATCATACAGTGATTTGAAGTCTATATTCCTGATTCACCCCATCAAACAACTTGAAATTGAAGAGCACACCCTGGGGAAGTATTTTGGCTATGCTTCAATTCCTGAAGCTCGCGATTACTTCAAGAATCTTGTTCTCTCAAGGATGAAGAGAGAGGCCAGGGCTCTCAATATTGATTTGAAACCTTTTTACACTCATGATCGAAGTTCCTACAATTTCAGGTTTCCGGAGGATGATGACTTCAGTTCTATTCCCTCTCCCACCTGGAACAACGAAGACACAGAGTCCGATCATGATCGTGCAACTGTATATTCTGTTGCAACCGCTGGCACTCCTCTCACTGCGATGCAAGAAAATTTGAAGAACTTCATCATTGAGGAGGTTTCCAAGGTGAAGGCAACAGAGATTGCAGAACACAAGAAGATTGCTGACAAGATTGAAGCTATGGATAAAGCTGCATCCGCCATGCTGACCAACATAAAGGATGAAATGCCACAAGTTATTAAGGAAGTATTGGCAAGCTAGTTCGCAACCTTCATCTCCACACAACTCAAAGCAGAAATAGACAAGCTGCTTCCCAACCAGCTGTCCGAATTGAAAGTCGCCTACAAATCTTCAATTGAGGGCTTGCAATACGAGTTTGAACAACTCAACAAGCTCGTAAACGACTTTTCTACAAAGCTTAATCAAACTACATCCAGCTCACTGAAGAAAGAGGAAGAGATGCAAGGGAACATCAACTCCCTACTGCAGTTTAAGGAAAAGATCAGCACAGACCTGTCCTTGATCTCTGATGAACAGGCCTCCCTCGACACCCTTATTCAAAATTTAATTGATGATAATGCTGAAAAGGGGGAAGGGAAAGGTAAGGAAAATTGTGGTGCTTCAAAATCAGGGAAAGGCAAGGAGAAAAAGGTTACACAACCGCCTCAAGGCAGAGGCAAATGTAGCACTTACCAACCTGTGATGCAAACAGAAGCTGCTCCATCTGCGACAATCGCCCCTTAACCTGCTACTTCCAAGCTGTCTGCTCAAGAAAAAGCACAGGGTGAATCCAACCTCATCCGACTTATGGCAAAAGCTGGATATACCGCAGAAGACTGCGCAAATGAAGGCAAGCAGAAGCTGTTTCTGGAAGATTTGAAGAAACAGAGGGCAAGGGACAAAGCTCACGTGGCAAGCTTCAAAGGACTTGAAAGCTACAAGGAACAGGTTGATAAAAGAGAATCGTCGAATTGGTTACCAGTGGAAGATCAGCTTATATGGGATGAGTTCATCAACCAATTCATCTTGCACCACTACTGGTTGCAAATCGATGCTCGTTATACTGGTAATACCAAAACAGCCTTTCACAACTGGCTGCAGACTTTTCCCGATCGCGAATTCATCAAAAGAGTCAGGGCGAAAGCTGCAAAAGACAAGATCACGCTCAATCCGCCCAAGAAGGAGACTTTCCGACCTCCCACTGTTTGTGGCACTAATACTCCAGACATCAACAAAATTAATACTATCATTAGGAGTGTCGCAGCTCTGTATGGCTGCAAGTTCACAAACTGTGACGAGTACAGGTCGATTCGCGACAACATATATGCAGCTATGGGAACTGTAAGCTTAGACAAGATTGCTGAAGAAAGGTTCAAGAATTAAGGAAGTAACCTGATCGCTTTCATTTATTTCATGTATCAACCCTCTATAATATGTGCATATCAATTCGGTTGATACTATAAATGAAAAATGATCATCTTTTGTTCCTAATGACAATCTCTCTTTGTCCAGGCCTTTGCATGTTATGCTTTAAATTTTCTAACATTTATTCTCATGCAGTTGGCTGGGCATCAAACCTTTGATCATTTTTTTTTATGTGAAGTTCAAAACTTCTAAGCTAAAATGTAAAGTGTGGGTTTCGGCATTATCAAAAAGGGGAAAATTGTTGGGAACCCTTTGAAACTGAGTTTTGATAATACTATTAGAAACCACACTTAGATATAAGTTTTTAAGTGGAACAGGCTGGTCTCTGTGTTTAGATCAGTCAAGCTTAACCCGGACAGGTTGCTATGTAAAGGTCAAGGTTGGTAGTGCAACCTTGTACCTAATCTACTCAAACCTGTCATACTGTTCCATTATGTAATCTGTCCATGTAACCTGCTCTTACCATACTCAAAGATTTCACACGAAGGTTACAGAAGACCGAAGACAGTTCGAGGTACAAGAAGGCCGACCTGTGAAGACCAACCTGAGCTGTGGCTGAGGAACCTGTTCTCACCCAACGCCAAGAATTATGTCAGTGTACGGTAATGCAAATCCTGACACACTTCCAACGGCTCTATTTCAAATGTTAAAAAGAGCGAATATCTCAAGTTAAGGGATTACAGATACGACGGGATCTGGCGTGGACGTAGGAACTATTTACTCCGAACCACGATAAAAACTCCTCGTGTTTCTCTCTCTTGCTATTTACTTTTACATCTTTATTTACACAGCTTGCATGATCACAATCTGCACTACTGTAACCTGTCTTGCATGAGCAGTTGTCTGAACTGAAGTCTTTTGAAAACTGTGTTGAAAATGGTTAGCCAACCTTTCCACCAAACTTCCGCACGCAGGTTAGTTTTGCAAGCTCAGCAGTTTACTGATTGAGCTGGAAAAACTAAGCTACTCTGATAAACTGAAGTGACGACTCAGTAAGATCAAATTGGTTTTTGAAAAATCAAAACTGTTGGCTAATTGGTGTATTCCCCCCCCCTACACTAATGACTACTTATCGGGGCCTACAAACTATGTAAAATGCATAGTTTAAGGCTCAAAATCCTCTCAAGCTTTGTGTCTAGAGCCTAAGTGTCTAAGATCAATCCTTCCAAGCTATCAAGTGAGATAACCCTAATCATACTTGACTCAAACTTGAGAGATTTCAAAAATGTCACCATTTTAGCATCAATCATTGGCATCTCACCCAAAAGCACTTGAGAGATTAAACACGTTCTTTCACATTCACACCTGCAAGCATACATTCATTTTTCCATTCAAAGTTTTTTCAATTTTCACAAATTTCGCACATCACACCACCAAACTCGACACAAACCTCATGAATCCCAAAAGATTCACTCAATCCCTATTCATCCCCTAAATGCAATAAATCCACTAAAAGCAACAACTCCACTAAAAACAACAAAATAATAAATTCACACATCACAACACAACTCATCAAATGACCACAAAACTTTCAAATAAATCCACCATTCAAACTCATCTCAAAGCAATTTCCTCTCCAACAACCACCAATTTTCATCCATACTCAAAGCAAACCCTTTATTCAAACAAATTTCTTTCATATCTTGAATCAAATGCACACTAATCAAACCTTCACAATCAATTCTCAAATATAGAACCAAGTAATTCTTTCAAACTAAGTAACCCAAGTAATAACAACAAAAGCAAGGAACACGAAGGACAAGAGCATAATGGAAAGTAGCAAAATATGAAATGAAAGTAATTTGAATTCATTATCATACCCCCTCCCCCAAACTTATTTTAGAAAATAAATTCTAAAATAAATTTGGAGGGAAAGATAAATAATGAATATAAATTACACTTACAAACATTCCAAGCTATGATGATGATGGCGGTCGGGGCCAAGTCGCCCATTGAGCAATTTGATAATCCCAAAAGCTTTCCAATAGCTCCATCCTCTCACTCCTTTCCAATTCTTCAAGTTGTGTGACTCTCATCGAAGTCACTTCCCTCTTCATTACCGTTACTTGGGCATCTAAAGCCTTGAAGCTATTCTCCATTCCTTCCATTCTACCCTCGAGAGCCTCAAATCTCTCATCGTAGCAAGCATCACTCGGACCTTGATTATCCCTTCTAGACTCATCATCATTATCTTCCATGCCTTCCTCTTCCTCCACCCCCCGGTGTCTTCTTTCAAAATCATCCCGGCCTATCTCACCAAGAGCATGTTCATCTCCCTCACCTTGCTTGAACATTTGAACCCTCATGATCATCTTATGTAAGGGAGTGTGCAAATACCAATTTACCCTTTCATTGAAATTTGTAACTAGTATGCTCATAGAATTTGGTAAAGGGTACAGTTCCTTGCTATTGAATCGGAAGTAGTAAGGAGAGGTACTCGAATTGAGGAAAAGTAAGTACTGGAGCTTGACAAAATCAAAGAGAAAATCACCTCCCATTGGAGGATAGCCACCGAGGTTTCCTCTTATCTTCCTTGCAATTGGAGTAAGCATACCTCCAATATTGATCTTTCCTACTTCACCTCGAGCGTGCTTCTTCAATTGAGGAAGAAATAAATCACAAAAACTTATTCTCTTCCTGGTGATCATAGCATGAAGGATAAACAAATCATCATTCCTCACCGAAGTGTTCTCTCTTCTTGCAATGATAGTGTGTGATAAGATCTTCAACACCATCCTAAGCACCGGATTCCTCACTTTATTTGACTTGGAATACCCGGATTTATACCCCTCCTCTGAATTTGGCACGAGCGTCTTCCAAATGACCTTTACATCGAATACTCTATCAATGAGTTAATCCCCTCCATGTGGCACACCAAAGGCATTATTGATTTCCTCATATGTCATCACATGCTTGTCTCCAAATAATTGAAACTCAATGCTCCTCACGACATGCATATGAGAGGTGTTCAATGTACTTAACATCTCAAGGACAACCTTCGAATATGTCCTTCGGTCTTGAATATTCTCATCAAGAAAATTTCCCCATCCAATATTGTCGAAAAGAGCTTTCACATTCTCATAAAGCCCTAATTCCTCCAATACCTCATGAGATGGAAATCTCGTCTCTTCTGTTCCTTTGGTGACTAGACTAGCAAAAGCGGCTCTTGCTTCATGAGTGTTCAAATGTAAGTTATGAGTTTCTGGGACTTTCGGATCCATTGTTCTTGAAGTGGTTTCTGAAGGGTGAGATGAAGAGGAACCATCTTTTCGCCTCTTATTGGAGTAAGTTACCAATGCTTTAGAGGGTGCCTTAGAAGGCCCTTTTCCTTTAGCTCCTTTATCCCTACACCAAGTGAAAAATCCAAAATAAGATTCAAGAAATTAAATCAATGGATTTTTACGTAACCATCACATTTGTTTCTAGCCATCACCCCCCATTTTGTCTTTAAATATTCAAGAAGTGAGTTTCAAGCAAACCTCAAGCACTTCATTAACATAACTCCCCTAAATTCAAGAAAAATTCATCTCAATTCATGCATGCATATCCAAGTGAAAATAAATTCAAATGCATATGGAAATTCAACACAAGAGACTTAAACCATGAATCCTCATATTTCAAACTCAAGAATCTATGAAAACATATCCTCTTCAAGCAATGAAACATTCAAGAAATGAATTTCCTATCCAAGAATCAAGCATATGCATTTATTCATTCATCAAGATATCAAAAATATTCTAAATTCACTCCAAGTATGCTCAAGTGCAAAAGAGACATGGTTCATCAAAGAATGCAAATTTCAAGGCTTGATATAGCATAAATCCTAAAGAGAAGAATGAATGCTATCCAATTCATGACCAAAACCACATTTTTCATTCAAAAATTTCCAAGATTCAAGTAAACCCTAGAAAGAATTTCTACCCATTTTTATGAATTTGATAAGCAAAAACATGCATACCAATTCATCTAACACAAGTAGAAACTCATAAAAGATAGGATATAGAACTCATTACCTAATTGTCTTGAAGGAAATTGAAGGACTTCACCTCTTTCAAAAGAAAAATAAATTTTTGTTTTTTGTGAAGATGCGGGTGAAAATGTGAATTTCTTGGTTCAAAATGCAAGTTTTGGAATGGGTAATGGACCTATGGAAGGAATAAACTTGATTTAAAGTGAATTGAGAGTAATCGGTGGATGAAACTTGGGGTTTTTGGAGAGAAAAAAAGCTATGTTCTTCAATGTTCAAGTTGAAAAGTGGAAGAAATAAAAAAATAAAATGTTCAAGCAAAGAAAATAGACTTAGGGGAGAAACAAGGGGGGATGGCAGTCTGGCAGACCGCCGAAGTCTCTGTCCTTGCCGGCGACCTGTGCTCCCTCACGGCGGTCTGGCAGACCGCCGGCCAGGCCGCCGGTTTCTTCCGGCTCAATTTTGGGCCGTTTTTCAGCCCTTAGGGCTGACTCCCAACCCTCTATCGAGACCCCCTAAACATGTTTTAATTTTTTTATTTTTTTAATTTTCTATTTTATGGGTGTTTTTTGAAATGAAACGAAAAACGAATAAACTCAAAAATCAAAAATAAAATAAAAACTAAAGAAAACAAAAAAGAAAAGGATACGTGTTGAGGTGTCTCTTAACTAGGGCTTTGTTTAACATCGTTAGCTCGACATTACCTCCAAAATCAAGCATTACGAAGAAGAATGGTCGACTCCTCCTTAACCGTCTTCGAATTGAAATAGAGCTTGAGTCGATGTCCATTAATAACGAAGGTAGAACCATTATTCTTGAGAAGTTCGAATGTGCCATTCTTGAAACTCTTACTCACAATGTAAGGACCGGTCCACCTTGATTGGAGTTTTCCGGGGAAAAGACGAAGATGAGAGTTAAAGGGAAGAACCTTGTCTCCCAGAATGATAACCTTGCTTTGAATCTCCAAACCATGAAACTTCTAGGCTCTTTCCTTGTAAATCCAAGAATTTTCATAAGCCTCATTTCTCCATTTCTCTAACTCCACAAGATGGTTCTTCCTATTCAATCCGGCCTCCTTAAACTCAAAATTAATCCTCTTTATTGCCTAAAACGCCTTATGTTCAATCTCCAAAGGCAAGTGACAAGACTTTCCAAACACAAGTTGATACGGGGACATACCAACGGGGGTTTTGTAGGCAGTTCGATAGGCCCACAAGGAATCATCAAGTTTCTTTGCCCAATCGTTTTGATTAGTGATTGTTTTCTCCAAGATTTGCTTGATCTCCCAGTTTGCAAGCTCGGCTTGACCATTGGCTTGAGGATGGTATGGCGAGGTAATTTTGTGCTTCACTCCATATTTAGCAAGAACATTTCCCAACCACTTGTTATTGAAGTGAAACCCCCCATCACTAAGCAAAGCCCCTGGAGTTCCAACCTGAGTCGAGATGTTCTTCTTCAAAAACTTGATCATAACCTTGGAATCACTAGTCAAAGTGGGAATGGCTTCGACCCATCTTGAAACATACTCAATAGCAAGAAGGATATAGGAAAAACCACAAGAACTTGGGAATGGTCCCATGAAGTCTATTCCCCAAACATCAAACAACTCAACCTCAATCATGATGTTTTGAGGCATTTCATCCCTCTTAGTGATATTTCTCATCCTTTGACATCTATCACACTTCTTCACAAAGGTTTGGCAATCTTTGAAAATCGAAGGCCAATAGAATCCACTTTGAAACACCTTCCAACCCGTACGATTAGCCCCAAAGTGACCCCTATTTGGTCCCTCATGACAATCTCCAATAATTTTAGACCATTCACCTTCCATCACACATCTTCTAATAAGGCCATCAGCACATCTCCTCCACAAATAAGGATCTTGCCAATAATATAACTTCACATCTCTAAGGAACTTGGCCTTTTGATAATCTGAGAGATTTGGTGGCAACTCTCGAAGCACAAGATAATTAGCAAAGTCGGCAAACCATGAATCTTTGCTCTTCAACACCATAATCTTTTCATCCGGGAAACACTCATTGATACTCAATCTCAAGTCTTTACCTTCAACCGGCTTTTCAAGCCTTGACATATGATCGGCTAGCACATTATCAACACCTTTCCTATCTCGAATCTCCATGTCGAATTCTTGTAGAATGAGAATCCAATGAATCAAACGAGGCTTTGCATCCTTCTTTGCCATGAGATGTCGGATAGCCATATGATCCGAATAGACTATGGTGTGATTCCCAACAAGATATGACTGGAATTTGTCAAAGGCAAAGACAATGGCCAAGAATTCCCTCTCCGTTGTTGTGTAATTCCTTTGAGCACCATCCAAAGTTCTACTAGCATAATGAATGGCCCAAAACACTTTGTCTCTCATTTGCCCCAAGACCACTCCTAAAGCATAATCACTTGCATCACACTTTAGAATGAAAGACTCACCCCAATTAGGCTTGATTAAAATAGGAGTAGAGATGAGGGCTTTCTTTAATGTCTCAAAAGCTTTCAAGCATTCTTCATGAAAATCAAACTTCACATCTTTTTGCAAGAGATTACAAAGTGACTTTGTAATCTTTGAAAAACCTTCAATGAATCTTCTATAGAACCCCGCGTGACCAAGGAAGCTTCAGATTGATTTTACATTTGTTGGGGGGGTGGAAGCTTTTCTATGGCGATAATTTTGGCTCTATCCACTTCCAAACCATCTCTAGAAACCTTGTGCCCTAACACAATTCCATCTCTAACCATGAAGTGACACTTCTCCCAATTTAAGACAAGAGAAGTGTCCTTACACCTTTTCAACACTTTTGTGAGGTTATCCAAATAAGAATCGAAACTCTTCCTGAAAACCGAGAAGTCATCCATGAATACCTCCATAATATTTTCAATCAAACCTCCAAAGATAGATATCATGCACCTTTGGAAAGTGGCCGGAGCATTACACAACCCCAAAGGCATCCTCCTATAAGCAAATACTCCATAGGGGCATGTGAAGGCCGTCTTGTGTTGATCCTCCGGGGATATGGCAATTTGGTTGTATCCCGAATATCCATCAAGAAAGCAATAGTACTCATAGCCCGCCAAACGATCGAACATTTGATCTATAAAGGGCAAAGGGAAGTCATCTTTCCTTGTAGCCGAATTCAAAGCCCTATAATCAATGCAAACTTTATATCCGGTGGCAACTCTTGTAGCAATAACCTCATCATTCTCATTCTTGACCACAGTCATCCCCCCTTTCTTCGGAACCACTTGGGTATGACTCACCCATTCACTATCCGAGATGGCATAGATCATTCTCGCATCTAGCAATTTCGATACCTATTTTCTCACCACTTCTTGCAAGACCGGATTCAACCTCCTTTAAGGTTAAACCTTAGGGCGACAATCATCTTCCAATAAAATACGATGCATGCAAATAGATGGACAAATACCCTTGATATTATCAATAGACCAACCAATAACATCCTTAAACTCCCTAAGGACAAGCAACAACTTGTCCAATTCGGACTCTAACAAGTGTTGTGACACTATAACGGTAAAAAGAGTTATTATCACCAAGGAAGGCGTACCTTAGGTGATTGGGAAGAGGTTTCAACTCTTGAGAAGTGCTTGAAGATGATTCCACCTTGGTTGAACTTCCACTTTCCCCTGGATGGTTGATATCAAGGTAATGTACTTCTTCCTTCAATGATCCTTGATTTACTTCTAAATAAGCAATTGACTCCAGTAAATCATCACAAGCATCATCCAAATCGGAATAAGAATAGAGAGAATTGGAAATGATTTCTTCCGTGAGATCTTTTGCCATAGATGTAGGCAAAGTAGTGATTGAAGTGCATTCCTCATAAGTTGGGTCATTTCCTTGCTTCATAACATCAAAGATTGAAAGAGTGAGGGTCTCTTCATTGACTCTAAACGTAAGATTCCCATCTTGCACATCAATAAAAGCTCTCCCGGTTGCTAGAAAAGGACGCCCAAGAATGAGGGGCATATCCTTGTCCTCCGGCATATCCAAGATTACAAAATCCGCGGGAAAGATAAACTCCTCAACTTTCACCCACACATCTTCAACCACTCCTTGAGCATAAGATATGGAACGATCGGCCATTTGGAAACAAATAGATGTAGGTTTGATTTCTCCAATATCCAATCTCCTAAAAATAGACAATGACATCAAATTGATGCTAGCTCCAAGATCACATAAGACTTTTCCAAAATTTTGCCCACCAATCACACATGCTATAGTAAAGCTCCCGGGATCCTTCTTCTTCAAAGGCATTTTCCTTTGAATCACGGCACTAACCTCCTCCGTTAGGCTAATTGTATCAAATGAGCCAAACTTTCTCTTGTTAGCAACGGCATCCTTCAAGAACTTCACATAGCCGGGCATATCTCGAAGTGCATCAAGCAAGGGAATGTTGATTTGTACCTTATTGAATATGTCTAAGAATCTTTTCATCTTCTCATCAATCTTAGGCTTGGATAGATGGTGAGGGAATGGAGCCTTTGTGATTACATCCTTGGTAGGAAGAGGAGCCTCAATCAACTCTTCATTTGGAGCCTCTTCTTGCACTTCTTTGCTTGATTTCTCCTCAAGAATTGAGGGTTCTTCATAAGGTATGCCTTCTACAAGAACTTCCTCTTTTTCAGTTCCAGATGTAGCATGGTTCTCATAGGCTTTTCCACTCCTCAATGTGATAGCATTACATTGATTCTTTAGATTAACCTCTGTATTACTTGGAAACTTTCCCGGGGTGTATTGATTGGTGGCTTGGTTAGCCATTTGACTTATTTGGCCCTCCATCATCTTCACTTGCTTTGTCAAGGACGTTAGAGAATTTTCCAATGCATTAACCTTTTGCCCGGTTTGTGTAATAAACGAGCTTTATTGATTTGACATTTGGGCTATTTGCCAACATTTGTTGCATCATTTGCTCCATTGATGGAGAATTCTTCTTTGCCTCTTCAATAACTCCTTGAGAAATGGAGAATCCGGGAGGTGGAAATTGAGCATTGTTGGGATTTCCATAGGAGAGGTTGGGATGAGTTTGGTTGTTGGGATTGTAGGCTTGATAGCCTCCTTATTGACCATAGGAATTACCTCGTGACTTCCCTTGAAATCCCCCTTGATAGTTCCTTTGGAATCCTCCTTGAGCTCCTTGAAAATTTTGCTTGTTGAAATTTCCATAGGGTCTTTGATTTACAAAACTCACATCTTCATTCCCAGTGTACTCTTCATTCTCTTGGCTTTGGACCACTTGAACATCTCTTTTCGACCTCCTATTTTCTTCAAATTCCTTTTTGAGGAGGGTGTATTGTGTGGCCAACTCATCAATCCTTGCATCTTCAAGTATAGAGTTCACCTTCTTAGTGGGACCTCTCTCCAATGGCCATTGATAGCTATTGGTGGCCATCTCTTCAATGATCCTAAGGGCTTCCTTTGCATTTCGATTCACTAGACCGAGATCACATCTCTCCTTTGCATCCTTATAGCATCATCCGGCACTCCATTGTGCTTAACCGTATCACAAATCTCCAAAAACGTGCTCAAGTGAGCATTATGATCCTCGTTTGGCCTCCCACTAAATTGCTCGGATTGGACCATTTGGATAAGGCCGGTCTTTATCTCAAAGTTATTTGCATTGACACAAGGGCCCCTCTAGCTTATCGAGGATGTCATATCAGACTTGGAATCTTTGGGAATCGTTCCAGGGACCTGGGAGGAGTAGTTGATAGGGAGTGACCTGTCAACCCTCGTCTAGCATCTGAACAGATGCCGAATTAAATTCAGAGCCCTTGTAGGAGCTGAAAGCAGAAGCTAGTTTCCACAAGGATCTGCAAAAGTAAGTCACAGATCCATACCTTCTCCTCCGGGAACTATATCTTCATTCAGACCCCTTAAGAGAAGTGCAAAAAACGTGATCGTGGGGCCCACAGTGAGGACCAAATAATCATAACTGACTCACTCATTCTAACTGACTTGTCTCCCCTAAATGACCATTTTTGACCCTATAGCTAAAAGGTAATTACTCTTGTAGCCTCACTCTTAACTTCACTATAAATATCTCACATTCTTCATTGGCTAAGAGGTATGCTTTCATTATTTTTACATTTCCTTCGCTGCAAGCTTTGCTGAAGCGAATAAATATTTACTTCCACTCTGATGTAGAAACTAACTTAAGCGTAGGAGTCTCATCCCAGGGGAACCCCCCCCCCCTCATTCCTCCGGTGTTATTTTGCAGGCTCGCAGTTGTGAGGTGGTGATCGAAAAAGCGTAATTAAGGTAGAATCATTGAAGAAAGGAAAAGAGGTTGACTCCTCGATGAAATACTTAAAGTTTATCTGAAAAAGTCTAAACACCTTTCATTTGTATATTTGTAATTATTGTATGAATTTGTTGATGGATTAATGACCCGAATCTATCAATAAATAACTCGTACTATATTATAGGTAATCGCTACGAGTTGAATCATATTCGTACCATAAACCATACACTTATATAATTATGAAATTTTTACCCGATTTTTGGTACGAATTACACATTTCATACCCATTTCTTATTTTTACCATAATTGATTTTATTTTGTGCATTTGAATTTGAAATGAATTATGAATTTTTTATCCAATTTTTGTCAAGGTAAAATATTTCCAAACAAATGATATTTCTGTACCAATAATGTGAAATTTGTATGGAGAGATTTACATTAGTTCATGCCAAATTTGTGTGGCTTCAGCGGCGACATAAATTTCTACAAAACAAACGCAATTCGTAATATATCATAGGTACGCGGTACGAATTGACCGATATTCATATCAATAACTTTATGCTTACTTATGTAATTCGTAATCCGTACGAATTGACTCATTTTCGTGTATGTGCTTTTTTTTATGATGTAGGTTTTGCTGATTCGTGTGATTTTGGTGAATTTAGAGTTGTTCTGTTCTTGTGTAATACGCAACAATCATATATACTAGCTTGTATAATTCGTACTAAATCATAGATAATCAGTACTATTTGACTCATATTCATACCAATAACTATATACTTACTTATTTGATTATTGAATTCTTACCCAAATTTGGAACGAATCTCGCATTTCGTACCTTTTTATGGAGACATCAAGAGGAAATGTTTTTGCTATTGCTGGGTACGAATATTCGCATTCGTACCACAATTGTTTTTTGTTTTGTGCTTTGAAGCTTGAACGAATTATGCTGATTTTTGGTACGAATTTCATGTTTTGTACATCTCTCATGTTCGTACCATAACTGGTTTTGTTCATTTGAATCTAGAATAAATTATAAAATTGTCACCCGATTTCTAGTACGAATTTCACATATCATACCTCTTCCTTATTAGTATCAAAAGAAGAAAAAAAAATCTAAAAAATAAACAAAAACTGAAATAAACGAAAATAAGTACTGAAAAACTGAAATAAACAAATCGGAAAAAAAGAAAAAAAAAAGGAAGGGAAAAAAGAGATTAATGCACGTATCTACCCATTGGAGGAAAAAGAAAAAGAAAAACATAAAAAATAGGGGAAAAAAAACTGAAAATCAAAAAAGAAAAAAAAAGGGAAAAGCAATCAAGTAGCAGAAGCTCAACAGTCTTGGAGGATGTGCGGCCTCCGCCGTCGCTACCTGCAAAAATCTAACCGCCATCGCCTCCACCACTAATACAAAAGAAGACCACTCTAATTACCGATGACAAAAAAGGATATTACTGCTCCTCCAACAAAATCAGTTCATCAGAGCAATGGGGAAATCAGATCTGCTGAGCAAGGAAGCAAAGGCACGCCCTGTACATATTTCCCATGTGCAGGTTGAGCAGGTTTGAGGCGGAGTGACCAGTGAAGGCCTTTGTCAAGTAGAATTAGAAGTGAATACTTTTGGTAGTATGTGTCTTCATACACATACTTTAAACACTTTCCGCTGCGTACATTCTCATACTATTTCCTTTCAGTTGGTGGTAATTAAGTCAGAATCCTGACATACCTTTCATGCGTTATCGGTTGACTATGTTCGTCGTTTAAGTTCATGAAGTCTAGATTTTCTAATTATTGAGCCAATTCCTTGAATATTCCTTCTTTTATTCCAGAATTCACATATATATATATATTCATGAATTTAATAAACTAAGCTATCGATTAGCAAAGTGTGGTCGTGACATTCATCTTCGGCTGCAGGATATTCAGGCTCGTTTTTCTCACATTCATAGGGAAGGGAATCGCCCTGCTGATTTCATGGCGCGTCGAGGTTCTCAAACTGACACCATGGCTTTCTTTGATTCTGTTAGCGCCCCTAGATACTTTTTGGCGCTTGTTGGATGGATCAATTGAGATATCTGAACTTCAGGTTCCGATATAGCTAGGAGTATGATCAGCTACTTTTGGTCTCCCAACATTTCGATATGCCCTCTTATTAGTTGTCTGATATGGTCACTTTTGGGCCATGATCACTGTATTTGTTTCTTTTTTATCTTTCTTGTTATGTGTCGAGCGGCTGTTGATCCAATTCCGATTGGCTTTGTTTTTCGATTTATGTTGGGGATAACACTCATTTTTTGTGTTATCTCCTCCAGATGTTATTTGATTTAAAAAAACAAAAAAACAAAATTGAAGGTGTCATTCGAAATTTTTAATATAATATAATATAATATAATATAATATAATATAATATAATATAATATAATATACTCTTTTTTTTTATCATAGTTGATGTATTTTTCTATCAATTTAGATTTTATATTTTTCCAAGATTATAAACTTTTACTACGTACATTAATTATAGTTAAATAAAAGTTCTAAAAATACTAAGTTGGATCATACACAATCAAGATACATTTAGAGAATAGATTTAGGGGTGTTTGGCTAAGCTTATTTAAAAATTTGTAACAATATTAATTTTATCATAAACTCATGTTAATAAAATTGTGTTACTATAACTCGATCTTGATCAATATCATAGATATATACTGGTGTATTTTAATATATTGGAAATATTCGGTATGTAAAATTATATCCTTATGCCATATTACATACTTCCTCTGTCCCAAGATTCTTGACACCTTTCTTTTTGGCATTTTCAGCACGCATTTTCACGCTTCTTGATGATGGGTTTTAAAATAAATTTTTGAGGTATTTTTCTTTTTACGGGATACTACAAGTGTCGTAGTATCCCGTAAAAAGAAAAATACCTCAAAAATTCAATTTAAAGCTCATCACCGAGAAGCGTGGAAATACGTGCTGAAAATGCCAAAAAGAAAGGTGTCGAGAATCTTAGGACGGAAGAAGTATGATATTTTAAATGAATAAGTACTGAGATTTTTTCGGACCAATTGTCTTACATCCACTTTCTCTCAGTCGGGGATGAATTCCTTCACTTGGAATACAGACAACTAAGAGCAACCCCAATGGGGAGCCCAAAAAGTGGGCTCTCTCCCACTTTTCAAGCGGAGAGAGCCCACTTCTAAATCGAGCCCCAATGGTGGGGCTCCCTCCGGGCTCTTTCCGGATTATTTTTAATATTATTTTAATGTTTATTTTTCTTTTTATTTAAATTTTTTAATGTTTATTTTTAATTTCGATTTGTAATGTTTTTTTTTAATTTCAATTTTTAATGTTAATTTTTTAATTTCGATATTTTGTAATTACACACATAAATAAATATTTTGATAATTTTTTTTTATTGAATTAAAATTGAAAGAGTACATTAAAAAAACAACCTAATTTGATTACAATTAAAACGGAGGCTCGATCATGCTCTTCAAAGTGGCTAGGAGGATGTTGTGTTCTTCCAAATCCTCCGGTGAATAGTTGCTCGTATCGATCGCCTTTGCCTTCAAATAATTCTTTATTTTCTTCGAGTGTACCAATTATGCTTTCTCCGACGCTAGAAAAGCTACCCTATCAGCGGCATTGGAATGCTTGTTGTAGACTTCCTCCGGTATTTCGTCCATACCATTGGGCTCCTTTGAAACACTCGGCGTTTTGCCTTTATTGCGCTTTTGTGGGATGGCTTGCTTTTGCCCAATTTGCCGGTTTCGATCATAAAAACTGAAAGACTCGTCTTGACCCGAATGGCTTGAGTTGGATGAGCCGTTGTTGCCCTTCTGCCGCTTCTCGGAGCCGCTTTCCTCGTTGATGATGGAAACGAATTTTGGAATTAAGGTGAGCTTCTTCCAAGCTTTTTTGTACTTGAAGTGAGATTTCCTCTTCGTATCTTCGTAGAATAGATGATCCGCCTTGTCGTAGACATCCTTGTTACCGCATCCGCTACCCCAATTCCTCTTCGCTTGCATATAGTAGCCATTGAACACCTTGCATTTCGCTTGGACTCGACCGGAATGAGACTTAAGCTGTTTGTCGTCCCTTTTGCTCGCCCATTTCAGCTTCCGCTGGTTGTAGGAGGCTTCGATTTGTTTCCAAAACCGTTGGGAAGATGATCGTCTCCCATCCTTGGGTCTTGAGATATAGCCGCCCAAATGTGAGCGAGCAATTCCTTTTCATCTTCAGTATATTTCACGGGCGGCTTCGCTAGGCTCTGCGTCATCGGCGGCCCGTCTGCCTTCTTTTTTTCCTTACTTTTACCACGAACGCTACCTTTCTTGGGAGCTTCGTCTTGCACATTTGACACACTATCAAAAGACGAAGCAAGATTCATAGACTCGAGGGCCTTGAGTTGAGAAGCGAGAAGGGTCTCGATCTTCGGGTGGTGCAGTAAATCGAGCAAAACCTTGACTATCGGGTGGAGAAAACGGTCGATAGCCTTGGCCGAAAAATTCCATAATTCCGGTCGGAGTGTTGGCAAATTGCTCGAAATCGAGAAGCGAGGAAGAATTTACTCCCGGCATAGTCGGTTGCTCTGCCGAATTACTTGGGCCGCCACTTGGGTAGTTGCCATCCATCCATTCAAGAACGAATTTTTCAATAGGATCGGACATTTTTTTGCAAAAAAATGAGTAGAAGAATCAAGAAATTGGAGTGGATTTAGAGAAGAAATTGTAGAATTTAGTGTGAGATTTTGGGAGTGGAGGATTGTAATTTATAGAATGGGCAGTAGGGGGTAGCCGTTGCCTTCAACGGCTAAATCTTGAATTTTAATTTTTTTCTTTTTTTTTGCTGAAATTCGGATTTAAAAAAAAAAATTAATGCCCGGCTGACATCATAATGACGTCAGCCCGGGTTCGCTCCTTTTCCTCTACTCTGCACCCGTCCCTCCGAGCCCAAGAGTTGCAGCGGTGGTGGGGCTCGCTCCGCGGCGGAGACGAGCAGCGAGCCCGCCCCGCTGTGGTTGCTCTAAGGGACTGTGATTAAGAACTCACACAATCGATAACTTAGACCATAATAAATAAATAAAACAAGCTTGAAAAAATTAAATACGAGAAAGATTATTATAAGACTCCGATTTAATATAATGCAATAAGATAAGAATTATCATGATCAATTTATTCTATTTTTGTTTGAAGAAACAAGATTCCTTTCCTTAGTGGATAACTTATGTTGTATTAATAATAATAAATAACATATGTTTTTATGCTCATCAAAACATTCTTTAGATTGATTTAGAATTGAGAGTATATGTACGCACAAAACAACTTTAAAAATAAAGTATTCAATTGAAGGCGTCATTCGAAATATTTAATATAAATATAATATAATATAATATAATATAATATGAAGTATAATATAATATAATATAATACTCCTTTTTATCAAAGTTGATGCATTTTTCTATCGATTTAGATTTTAGATTTTTCCAAGATTATAAACTTTTATTACGTACATTAATTATAGTTAAATAAAATTTCAAAATTACTAAGTTGGATCATACACAATCAAGTTACATTCAGAGGTACATTCAGAGGAATAGATTTAGGGGTGTTTGGCTAAGCTTATTTTAAAAAGCTTGTAACAATATTAATTTTATCATAAACTTATGTTAATAAAATTATATTATTATAACTCGATCTTGATCAATATCGTAGATATATACTGCAGTATTTCAATATATTGGAAATATTCGGTATGTAAAAATATAGAGGTAATATAGTGGAATACATATGTGACTTAAGTTTAATCAATATATACCTACAACTAAAAAAAAATCATAAATACCGATAATTTTAAATTTGTTCTTAAATTACCCTTAGACCGGCCCCAACGCGCCGAGATCGCTCTGCGCGCCGCCGCGGGCGATCTCGGGACCGATCTCTTGCCACGTTGGGGCTGGAGTAAGCGCTCGCTGCTTGTGCGCTGCTCCACTTGATGAGCGATCGCCTGTTGATGTCATTATGATGTCAGCGAGACTATTTTTTTTTTTGCAATTAATCCGAAAAAAAATAAATAAAATTAGTTTTAATGAGTGTGGTTTAGAATTAAATTTATTAAAGTGAATTAGTAATTGAAATATAAAAAATTAAAAAAATTAAAAAATTGAAAAAATAAAAAAAATTGAAAAAAAATAACGGAGAGATCCCGTGCATTGGGGATCTCTCACCGGAAAGTGGGAGAGATTCCACAAATTTGTGAGCGGCATTGTGGGAAGCCTATCTCTTCCCTCCTCCATTCACGTGCAAGCCCCCCCTCCCCCCAATCTTCTCTCAAGTTTTTGCATTTCATTTATTTCAAATTTCAAATTTGATTCTATCCTCTCTTTCACATTCTTCTCTCACTTCCTCAGGCAGCCACTTACAGCCACCTACAGCTGCCGTGCTGTCACCCTCGCCCACCACCCCTGCGCCACCGCCCCACTCCGATTTTGCTGCAACCTTCTCCGCCCCTTTTCACTCCGGCCCCTTCTCCGCCCCCGGCTGCCGTGTTGTCACCCTCGCCCACCACCCCCCGGCGCTTTGAAAATGGCTTACGCACTCATCGTCTCTCTCCAGTAGACTTTAGAGCCCCTTCTGGATTCCTTTGCATCCAAATTTAAAGGTTCCACAATTTTAGAGCTTGAACTGATCAACGAGCACCTCCGTTATGTGAAATCCTTTTTCGAAAAAGTAATTTCATTGGAAGACACCAATAACATTGAGGAGGTGGAGAGATAAATCAAAGATGTGCTGCAGACTAGTCAAGATCTGATCCAATCCCGTATATTAGATCTGTTTCACTCTCGACCTGAGGCTTCCATTTCAGGTTTCTACCCGGGACTGGTCAACGTCAACGCAAAACTTACTTCCTTAGTCAAAGAGTTGGAGGCCAAGGAAGATTATCTGACGGGAGAGCAGCAACCGCCCGCCAATAAGAAGAAAGTGGGAGTGGGGGATGTTGCTGCTTCATCCAGAATTGATTTTGAGAGGAATAACCAGGTGATGGTCGGAATGGACGAGGAAGCAATGATGCTGATGAAGGAACCGATCAGCGAAGAACGATTCATGCGCCCAAGGATTCGTTTTCAGTTATGATTAATTCGATTCAATCCTATCATGCTCCTATGAATTAAATACAATCATAGGGTGTTTAATCGATATACCTTTTAGTTTTCGTGTGAGAGCTCGCTTGAAGATCATCTGATCTGTTTCCCTGCTCGAATCCGATGTTGGATGGACAACACGCTACGAATTCAGCCACGGAAGAAATAGCACACATCGTCCCTCAGCCTTACTGCGGCCGCCGTGCTCTCTCTCTCTCGATCACTTAAACCTAGCCTCTCTTGATTATGAGATCAATGTATTATGTATCTAGAGGCATTAAGTGAGTATATGTAAGAGGAGAATGGGCTTAAGTTGCAGTCTTGGCCCGCAGACCAAGACATGGCCACCCATCATCATCATAGGCGTCCCTCACTGGGCTTTGATGATGATCAGGCCTTTCTTCCTTAACTGTGACCTATTGAGCTTATTGGGCCAGACCAGGGATCTACTAGCTGATAAAACTGGGCCTCCCAATGTTCTGAATTCTCTATATTCAGCCCAGAATAAAATTCAGATCATAAGTATTAAAACATTCCACTAGAGTAATAATACTGAACTACCTCTTTTATCCCTATTGAGCTCAGGGCTAGTATTAGACTTAAATCACCCCCGTATTTAAGATATCTTACATCCGTTAATTAATCTAAAGCTTCTGACTGCTTTTGTTAATTAACATCTTATTAAATTCCTGAGTAGTACCATTCATTCCTTATTCATCATACTGGAACTTAATCCACCTGCAGGGTTTAGTATGATAATCCTTAATGAATTCCTCAGGGGATGTAATCAACCCGTTTTACCAGGATACGGTGCTCTATTGCAGATGCACTAAAGATAGTACAAGTTATAGTTGTTACCCAAGATACGGGTCATTTTGGATTGCAATGATTGAACCCTCAGCCATGGTAAATCAAAGTAACAGACCACAACTATACACCCTTAGTCACTCAATTAGAGTTAAGGTGTTACGTTAAATAACATTTAAGTCCCCGAGGTCTTGATTCTTCTACTTAGGTCAGAATAGAAGAATTCACCTCAACGTGATCCTATCAATACGATTAACATATTAACATAAAGAAGTAACCAACACAAGCTACTTATCTATTTATGCTACAGTCTATACTGATAGTTTTATCCGAAACTATCTCAACTGTGATAACTGTTTAGATCTCAAGAGACACCGGCTACTACGGTCTTCCGTGATCTACTACACACCATATAGCCTATAACTTTGAGATAATGGATAGATGTAATGCTTAACAATCAATTCATACATAATCAGATAGGAAATTATTAGTGAAATATGGAACCACATGTATACAAGCTAAAAGGCCTGCTTTCTAGTATACAAATCCATCAATCTCCCACTTATACTAAAGCAAACTTTTAGTATACAATGTGACAATAGGCAAGTGTCTATATCTAGCATCTATTACACATCTTCTCCCACTTATACTCAAAGTTTAATTGTGTGGGAGGCTCCGCAGCCCAAATCCATCGACATGCTTGTCAAAAACCTTGGCTGTCAAGCTCTTTGTGAATGGATCCGCCAGATTATCCGTTGAAGGGATTTTTTCTTCACTTCTATATCACCCTGTTGTATGAAATCTCGCACAATATGGTACTTTGTGTCAATGTGTTTACTCGCCTTGTGAGCTCTGGGTTCCTTAAAATTTGCAACTGCACCGGAATTATCGCAATACACCGTGATACATTTGGGCAAACTCGGGACCAGATCTAGCTCAGGAAGGAAGTTCTTGAGCCACACAGCCTCCTTTACAGCCTCACAAGCAGCCACATACTCGGATTCCATGGTGTAGTCTGCGATACACTTTTGCTTCACACTCCTCCAAATGATAGCTCCACCTCCCAAGGTGAACACATAACCGGTGGTAGATTTCCTCTCATCTCGATCAACCTGGAAGTCTGAGTCCGTATACCCTCTCAGGATCATCTCATCGGACCGGTAAGTCAACACATAATCCCTTGTCCTCTTGATGTACTTCAAGATGTGCTTTACCGCCGTCCAATGTCCCTGACCAGGGTTAGACTGATATCTTGCCACGTATCCCACAACATAACAAATATCCGGTCTAGTACATAGCATTGCATACATAAGGCTTCCAACCGCTGAAGCATACGGTGTCTTTGGACACATGTCCTTTGATAGAGTGATGCCATGTCTGAAAGGAAGAAATCCCTTCTTGGCATTTTGCATGCTGAAACGGGCGATCACAGTATCCATATATGAAGCTTGGCTTAAGCTTAACATCTTCTTCTGGCCTACTTGTTAAGCACGTGTGCTGGACTTCCCCAAAGCCGAATATGACCCAAGCTGGGCTTGCGCCCTGTCCATAATTCGGAAGGAGTTTTACTTACCTATTTAGAAGGTACTAGATTGAGGAGATAACCTGCTGTTTCCAGGGCATATCCCCAAAACAAAATTGGCAAAGGTGCATAGCTCATCATCGATCTAACCATTTCTAAAAGAGTTCGATTTCTTCTCTCAGCTATACCATTCTATTGGGGCGTTCCTGGTGTAGTCAATTGGGACGTAATCCCATTTTCTAACAGAAAAGTCTTGAACTCGGTGCTAAGGTACTCGCCACCACAATCGGATCGTAATGACTTGATACTTTTACCTAATCTCTTCTCCACTTCCAATTTGAACTCTTTGAACTTGTCAACGTATTCGGACTTGCGGCGAAGTAGGTAATGTAACCGTATCTCGAGTAATCGTCAATGAAAGTAGCGAAGTACTCGTAACCTCCTCGAGCTTGTGTTGACATCGGTCCACACAGGTCAGAATGAATCAATTCCAATAACTCGGAAGCTCTATTTCCTTTGGTTTTGAAAGGTCTAGTCACCATCTTTCCTTCCAAACAAGATTCACATGTTGGTAATGGTTCCATTTGGAATCCTTCCAAAATACCATGACTAACAAACCTTTGAATCCTCTTTTGGTTGATGTGACCCAATCATAAATGCCAAAGATAGGTTTGATTCATTTGAGAAGAACTCTTTCTCTTTTTAGGGTTTGATGATGAGATTGCATTATTAGAAGAAGAAGGTGCATTTATTGGACAATTTATAGTATATAGAGAACCAGATAATGTACCAGAAATGATAATCTCATTGTTCTTCATGATAGAAACACCACTATCAAAAACTACTAAGTAACCATCGTCATAAAGTTTCGAAACAGAAATCAAGTTTCGCCGAAACTCCGGCACATATAAAACATCTCTCAAAACAAAAGTAAAATGTCCAAAAATAAAATGAAAATCTCCAATTGCGACAGCTGCAACTCTCGATGCGTCGCCCATGGAGATGGTAATCTCGCCTTTACTCAGCTCCCTTTTCTGCAGAAACCCCTGCAAGGTGTAACATACATGGTCAGTTGCGCCCGTATCTACTACCCAAGTCTGGGTAGAACTAGCAGCTAAACATGTTTTAGTTACAAATGAGTAAGACGTACCTCCATTCTTCTTCTTTAGAGGGCAGTCAGCCTTCCAATGTCCCGTCTTGTTGCAGTTGAAGCACCTTCCTTTCCATTTCCCTTTCTTGACGCCGCCAGTGGCCTTGACATTGCCTTTCGGATTGATGTCATTCCCGGCCCCCATGATCTCGGCATCCCTCTTGCTCCCACTGAGCAAAGCTCTCTGCTTTCTATTGTTTCTGATCCTCTCTTCCACATCTTTCAATGTTAGAGTGCATCCCATCTGTTTTTCCGCAACTTTGACCGCTGCGGAATCCAACTTAATGTTGGGCATCTTGTCATCATCAAAGATGTCCTCGAGAGTCTCGATCATACTGGATGCAGTAATCAAATGGCCTACCATATACTGCATCCCACCCGACAGTGAAGACATGACAATTTCTCTCGCTTTGTCATTCGCTTCGTGCCATTTCTTATGATCGTCTCTATCTTTCAGAGATGACCTTTCAGTGAGAGTAGGAGGGGCAGGAAGTGCGAGCACATCAGTGTACTTGCTAGCAACTAGGACAGCTTCGAGATTCTTTCTCCACTCCAAAAAATTGGAGCCATCAAAAGGACTCGAAGTGAGAACATTAATCAACGGGCCTAAAGTCATATCTGAAAAATAATAAACACGTAGACACTCGCAAGAAATGAGTAAGCATAAATTCGTAACGTAAATATTGTAACCTTTTGATAAACTAATATTTAATGAAACCTTCAACAACCCAAGTAACGCCGACCGCAAGCCACGTTCGTGTGGACGTTTACGTTCTCGTTACTTGACCAGATCAATGATCTTTAATTTTATTCTCTAGCCAACCTTATTTCCTTATGGCAAATAAAATTAATAGTTGAACCTTACTAGACCATATTAATTAAGAAAGGGACTCTGTTGGGGAGTTGTATCATAATTAATATCTAAGCTATTAACCATAATTTTAGCTTAACTTAGAAAATTCAACCATTTTCTTTAAGCTATCTTTGTTTTTAATCAAAACTCTAGAGAAATCCGTAGTTACTATTTTAAGCAAGCCACGTTAGTGTGGACGTTTACTTAAAATGGCTCCCACTACTCATTTTGATTAAAACATTTTTGTTAAGAAATCTTAACTCTAGTGAACTTATTTCGATAAAATGTGCAAGCCACGTTCGTGTGGACGTTTACACACTTTTACCGAAACTTCACATTAAGATCAAATTATGGAGGTCTTAACATTTTTAATAAAATGTTTTTATCCGCTTAGTATTTTTCTTTCAAAAGGTTGTCGACATGCTAGATCATGTTGTCACATAACCCTAAGCATAATTTCTAAACGCAGCAAAGAAAACATGCTCGCAAGGAAATTAAATCATGCTTATATTGATAATCCTAAAACATGCTCGACTATGCGCAATTTATTCAACTTGACAGGCAAAACATGCTAATTTAAATTTAAATTGCTTCCATAGCATGCTTTGATTAGAAAAACGAGATAAAAACAAAAATAAAACTTGTTTTTCGTGGTGTGACTACTCCTGTCTAATGTATTCTATTACAATAATAATAAAATAAATTTCGGAACAGCTCCAGTCTTCAAAATCTGTCGTCTCGATCTCCGGTTCCATTCCGAAAAATAAATAAATTATTAAATAATTTATTTTCTAATTTTTTGTTTGAGATTTCGGGCCGAAATAATTGGATTGGGCCGACACCACATGGCCCGAATCCTATTCCAGCCCGAACCCGCACCCGAACCCGCTGAGCCCGCGCCTAGTGGGCCCGTGATGGGTCCACAGGCCGCGCCTGGGCCCAGCCCGAACGCAGGCGGAGCTAGGGTTTACATCGCGAATAATCGCGATTGCGATCAACCGGCAAATTCTCGCCGATCGCACCCCTGCTGCTCCGACCTCTGTTCGCGTCTGCTGCTGCTGCTGAACCATCATCGTCCTCATCGCTGCAACGTCGCCGTCGATCGCAATTGGAAGAAACCGCGGCCAAAAACCTAACTCAGTTCGGTCCTTTCTTCGTCGACCGACATCGCTGCAGCTGGAGCAGGCCGACGCTGATGATTCAGCTGCTGCTGTTGTCGCTTGTTTTCAGCCGCTGCCTCCGGACCAGACGTCCTTTTCCGCCGTCACCTCCTCACCGTCAACTTCTGCAGAAAAGTTCCACGGCAGAAACCCTAGCAGGGTTCCGCTATCAATTCTGCTTCGCTGGCGTCTCTGCTGCACTCGAGGATGGCTGCTGCTGCATCGACCTCGTCGACCATGCAGCCCGGCGGTAGCTGCTGTTGCGTCGAACCCTAACTAGGGTTCCACCGTAGCTTCGTCGTTCGCCGCGCAATTAGTCGCCTCCAGCCCCACCGTCCGCCTCTCCTCCTTACCGTTGCTGAACCCTTGGCTTGAGAGCTAGGGTTCCGGCGAAACGGTGAAGAAGGAGACAGCCGCCGGTGACGATTCACACGCGCGATCGGCCTCGCGTGTTGCACACGAGTTTCCTTTTACGGCGGTCGTCTGATCGGTGTTCTTCCTCGTTCTTCATGTTCTTTGTCTCCGTTACAGCAGTTTACAACGAAAAACAAAATAAAATCCTAATCTAAATCGCACCTTATTATCTCGCGATTAAAATTACAATTATATTACCAAACCGGCACCGAAAAACGATTTACACCATGTAAAGCGACATACGACAACATCCATCGATTAAAATCATGCATAATATGAATCGAATCAGCCATAAAGCCGGAAATAGATAACCTTGGCTCTGATATCAATTGAAGGAACCGATCAGCGAAGAACGATTCATGCGCCTAAGGATTCGTTTTCGGTTATGATTAATTCGATTCAATCCTATCATGCTCCTATGAATTTAATACAATCATAGGGTGTTTAATCGATATACCTTTTGGTTTTCGTGTGAGAGCTCGCTTGAAGATCTTCTGATATGTTTCCCTGCTCGAATCCGATGTTGGATGGACAACACGCTATGAATTCAGCCACGGAAGAAATAGCACACGCCGTCCCTCAGCCTTGCTACTGCCGCCGTGCTCTCTCTCTCTCGATCACTTAAACCTAGCCTCTCTTGATTATGAGATCAATGTATTATGTATCTAGAGGCATTAAGTGAGTATATGTAAGAGGAGAATGGGCTTAAGTTGCAGTCTTGGCCCACAGACCAAGACATGGCCGCCCATCATCATCATAGGCGTCCCTCACTGGGCTTTGATGATGATCAGGCCTTTCTTCCTTAACTGTGACCTATTGAGCTTATTGGGCCAGACCAGGGATCTACTAGCTGATAAAACTGGGCCTCCCAATGTTCTGAATTCTCTATATTCAGCCCAGAATAAAATTCAGATCATAAGTATTAAAACATTCCACTAGAGTAATAATACTGAACTACCTCTTTTATCCCTATTGAGCTCAGGGCTAGTATTAGACTTAAATCACCCCCGTATTTAAGATATCTTACATCCGTTAATTAATCTAAAGCTTCTGACTGCTTTTGTTAATTAACATCTTATTAAATTCCTGAGTAGTACCATTCATTCCTTATTCATCATACTGGAACTTAATCCACCTGCAGGGTTTAGTATGATAATCCTTAATGAATTCCTCAGGGGATGTAATCAACCCGTTTTACCAGGATACGGTGCTCTATTGCAGATGCACTAAAGATCGTACTAGTTATAGTTGTTACCCAAGATACGGGTCATTTTGGATTGCAATGATTGAACCCTCAGCCATGGTAAATCAAAGTAACAGACCACAACTATACACCCTTAGTCACTCAATTAGAGTTAAGGTGTTACGTTAAATAACATTTAAGTCCCCGAGGTCTTGATTCTTCTACTTAGGTCAGAATAGAAGAATTCACCTCACCGTGATCCTATCAATACGATCAACGTACTAGCATAAACAAGTAACCAAGACAAGCTACTTATCTATTTATGCTACAGTCTATTCCGATAGTTTTATCCGAAACTAACTCAACTGTGTTAACTGTTTATATCTCAAGAGAAACCGGCTACTACGGTCTTCCGTGATCTACTACACACCATATAGCCTATAACTTTGAGATAATGGATAGATGTAATGCTTAACAATCAATTCATGCATAATCAGATGGGAAATTGTTAGTGAAATATGGAACCACATGTATACAAGCTAAAAGGCCTGCTTTCTAGTATACAAATCCATCAATCTCCCACTTATACTAAAGCAAACTTTTAGTATACAACGTGACAATAGGCAAGTGTCTATATCTAGCATCTATTACACATCTTCTCCCACTTATACTCAAAGTTTAATTGTGTGGGAGGCTCCGCAGCCCAAATCCATCGACATGCTTGTCAAAAACCTTGGCTGTCAAGCTCTTTGTGAATGGATCTGCCAGATTATCCGCTGAAGGGATTTTCTTCACTTGTTTATCACCCCGTTGTATGAAATCTCGCAAAATATGGTACTTTCTGTCAATGTGTTTACTCGCCTTGTGAGCTCTGGGTTCCTTACAGTTTACAACCGCACCAGAATTATCGCAATACACCGCGATACATTTGGGCAAACTCGGGACCAGATCTAGCTCATGAAGGAAGTTCTTGAGCCACACAGCCTCCTTTGCAGCCTCACAAGCAGCCACATACTCGGCTTCCATGGTGGAGTCTGCGATGCACTTCTGCTTCACACTCCTCCAAATGATAGCTCCACCTCCCAAGGTGAACACATAACCGGTGGTAGATTTCCTCTCATCTCGATCAACCTGGAAGTCTGAGTCCGTATACCCTCTCGGGATCATCTCATCGGACCGGTAAGTCAACACATAATCCCTTGTCCTCTTGATGTACTTCAAGATGTGCTTTACCGCCGTCCAATGTCCCTGACCAGGGTTAGACTGATATCTTGCCACGTATCCCACAACATAACAAATATCCGGTCTAGTACATAGCATTGCATACATAAGGCTTCCAACCGCTGAAGCATACGGTGTCTTTGGACACATGTCATTCGAAAGAGTGATGCCATGTCTGAAAGGAAGAAATCCCTTCTTGGCATTTTGCATGCTGAAACGGGCAATCACAGTATCAATATATGAAGCTTGGCTTAAGCCTAACATCTTCTTCTAGTGATCTCTGATCACCTTGATCCCTAAGATGTAAACAGCTTCTCCTAGGTCCTTCATCTTGAACTGTTCAGACAACCAACCCTTTACGCCTGATAACACGTTCACATTGTCGCCAATGAGAAGTATGTCATCTACGTACAGTACTAAGATTACCACGCTTCCATCCGCACTGAGCCTGTAAACACAACTCTCGTATGAACATTGAACAAATCCATAAGATTTGATCACACTATCAAAATGTATGTTCCAGGATCTCGAAGCTTGCTTAAGTCCGTACAAGGACTTCTTGAGCTTCCATACGAGATGCTCTTGGCCTTTAGCCACATAACCTTCAGGTTGGCGCATATAAATATGCTTATCTTTCTCAAGATAACCGTTCAAGAACGCAGTCTTGACGTCCATCTGCCAAACCTCTAGGTCTAAATGCGCTGCCATGGATAAGATAGTTCTGATGGTTTTAATCATGGCAACCGGCGAAAAAAGTGTCCTCATAATCTATGCCCTCACGCTGAGTGCATCCTTTCGCCACCAATCTAGATTTAAAGGCCGTAACCTTTCCATCAGAATCTCTCTTTCTCTTGTACACCCACTTGCAACCAATGGCCTTCTTGCCATCTGGCAGCTCCGCAAGGTCGTACACATCCATGTCTACTATGGATTCGATCTCAGCATCCATAGATTTTTGCCAAGAATCTGCATCTTCGTCCTCCATTGCCTCCTGGTAAGTCCAGGGGTCGGTCTCTTCATGTTCAAGACCAGCGAGAATATCAGTGGACTCGCCTAGAAACATGAACCGTTCGGGTTGACAAACAACCCTCCCACTGCCACTAGGCGCCGGTGGAACTTCAGTGTCGGAAATCGGTGCAGTTACTTGTGGTACATCCTCTTGTACACTTGGCTGAGATGGATCACTGGCTGCCATTGCTCTCAACTCATAGAGCACAATATCACTCCTCGCCTGGTGCTTACTTATATAGTCCTCCTCTAGGAATCGGGCATTAGTGCTCACAATGACCTTCTGATCCTGAGTACCATAAAAGTAGCCACCTTTCGTTCCTTTCGGATATCCAATAAACAGCCTAACCTCAGTTCTAGAACCTAATTTATCGGCCTACTTGTTCAGCACGTGTGCTGGACTTCCCCAAAGCCGAATATGACCCAAGCTGGGCTTGCGCCCTGTCCATAATTCGGAAGGAGTTTTACTTACCGATTTAGAAGGTACTAGATTGAGGAGATAACCTGTTGTTTCCAGGGCATATCCCCAAAACAAAATTGGCAGAGGTGCATAGCTCATCATCGATCTAACCATTTCTAAAAGAGTTTGATTTCTTCTCTCAGCTACACCATTCTGTTGGGGCGTTCCTGGTGTAGTCAATTGGGACGTAATCCCATTTTCTAACAGAAAAGTCTTGAACTCGGTGCTAAGGTACTCGCCACCACAATCGGATCGTAATGACTTGATACTTTTACCTAATCTCTTCTCCACTTCCAATTTGAACTCTTTGAACTTGTCAACGTATTCGGACTTGCGGCGAAGTAGGTAATGTAACCGTATCTCGAGTAATCGTCAATGAAAGTAGCGAAGTACTCGTAACCTCCTCGAGCTTGTGTTGACATCGGTCCACACAGGTCAGAATGAATCAATTCCAATAACTCGGAAGCTCTATTTCCTTTGGTTTTGAAAGGTCTAGTCACCATCTTTCCTTCCAAACAAGATTCACATGTTGGTAATGGTTCCATTTGGAATCCTTCCAAAATACCATGACTAACAAACCTTTGAATCCTCTTTTGGTTGATGTGACCCAATCATAAATGCCAAAGATAGGTTTGATTCATTTGAGAAGAACTCTTTCTCTTTTTAGGGTTTGATGATGAGATTGCATTATTAGAAGAAGAAGGTGCATTTATTGGACAATTTATAGTATATAGAGAACCAGATAATGTACCAGAAATGATAATCTCATTGTTCTTCATGATAGAAACACCACTATCAAAAACTACTAAGTAACCATCGTCATAAAGTTTCGAAACAGAAATCAAGTTTCGCCGAAACTCCGGCACATATAAAACATCTCTCAAAACAAAAGTAAAATGTCCAAAAATAAAATGAAAATCTCCAATTGCGACAGCTGCAACTCTCGATGCGTCGCCCATGGAGATGGTAATCTCGCCTTTACTCAGCTCCCTTTTCTGCAGAAACCCCTGCAAGGTGTAACATACATGGTCAGTTGCGCCCGTATATACTACCCAAGTCTGGGTAGAACTAGCAGCTAAACATGTTTTAGTTACAAATGAGTAAGACGTACCTCCATTCTTCTTCTTTAGAGGGCAGTCAGCCTTCCAATGTCCCGTCTTGTTGCAGTTGAAGCACCTTCCTTTCCATTTCCCTTTCATAACGCCGCCAGTGGCCTTGACATTGCCTTTCGGCTTGATGTCATTCCCGGCCCCCATGATCTCGGCGTCCCTCTTGCTCCCACTGAGCAAAGCTCTCTGCTTTCTGTTGTCTGATCCTCTCTTCCACATCTTTCAATGTTAGAGTGCATCCCAACTATTTTTCCGCAACTTTGACCGCTGCGGAATCCAACTTAATAAGAAGAAGACAGCCGTTGGTGATGATTCACACACGCGATCAGCCGCGCCTGTTGCACACGCGTTGCCTTTTACGGCGGTCGTCCGATCGGTGTTCTTCCTCATTCTTCGTGTTCTTCGTCTCCGTTATAGCAGTTTACAATGAAAAACAAAATAAAATCCTAATCTAAATCGCACCTTATTATCTCGTGATTAAAATTACAATTATATTGCCAAACCGGCACCGAAAAACGACTAACACCACGAAAAGCGACATACGACAACATCCATCGATTAAAATCATGCATAATATGAATCGAATCAGCCATAAAGCCGAAAATAAATAACCTTGGCTCTGATACCAATAGAAGGAACCGATCAGCGAAGAACGATTCATGCGCCCAAGGATTCGTTTTTGGTTATGATTAATTCGATTCAATCCTATCATGCTCCTATGAATTAAATATAATCATAGGGTGTTTAATCGATATACCTTTTGATTTTTATGTGAGAGCTCGCTTGAAGATCTTCTGATCTGTTTCCCTGCTCGAATCTGATGTTGGATGGACAACACGCTATGAATTCAGCCACGGAAGAAATAACATACGTCGTCCCTCAGCCTTGCTGCCGCCGCCGTGCTCTCTCTCTCTCTCGATCACATAAACCTAGCCACTCTTGATTATGAGATCAATGTATTATGTATCTAGAGGCATTAAGTGAGTATATATAAGAGGAGAATGGGCTTAAGTTGCAGTCTTGGCCCGCAGACCAAGACATGGCCGCCCATCATCATCATAGGCGTCCCTCACTGGGCTTTGATGATGATCAGGCCTTTCTTCCTTAACTGTGACCTATTGAGCTTATTGGGCCAGACCAGGGATCTACTAGCTGATAAAACTGGGCCTCCCAATGTTCTGAATTCTCTATATTCAGCCCAGAATAAAATTCAGATCATAAGTATTAAAACATTCCACTAGAGTAATAATACTGAACTACCTGTTTTATCCCTGTTGAGCTCAGGGCTAGTATTAGACTTAAATCACCCCCGTATTTAAGATATCTTACATCCGTTAATTAATCTAAAGCTTCTGACTGCTTTTGTTAATTAACATCTTATTAAATTCCTGAGTAGTACCATTCATTCCTTATTCATCATACTGGAACTTAATCCACCTGCAGGGTTTAGTATGATAATCCTTAATGAATTCCTCAGGGGATGTAATCAACCCGTTTTACCAGGATACGGTGCTCTATTGCAGATGCACTAAAGATCGTACTAGTTATAGTTGTTACCCAAGATATGGGTCATTTTGGATTGCTATGATTGAACCCTCAGCCATGGTAAATCAAAGTAACAGACCACAACTATACACCCTTAGTCACTCAATTAGAGTTAAGGTGTTACGTTAAATAACATTTAAGTCCCCGAGGTCTTGATTCTTCTACTTAGGTCAGAATAGAAGAATTCACATCACCGTGATCTTATCAATACGATCAACGTACTAGCATAAACAAGTAACCAAGACAAGCTACTTATCTATTTATGCTACAGTCTATACCGATAGTTTTATCCGAAACTATCTCAACTGTGATAACTGTTTATATCTCAAGAGACACCGGCTACTACGGTCTTCCGTGATCTACTACACACCATATAGCCTATGACTTTGAGATAATGGATAGATGTTATGCTTAACAATCAATTCATACATAATCAGATAGGAAATTATTAGTGAAATATGGAACCACATGTATACAAGCTAAAAGGCCTGCTTTCTAGTATAAAAATCCATCAGCTGCAAGACCGGCTTCTTGGGGGTAATTATTCTACGAGACTTAGGGCAATCTCTATTATTGGAATGGGTGGGATCGGCAAAACTACTCTGGCCAAACTGGTATATATCGATCCACTTATAATTAATCATTTTTATATCCATTTATTTGTGGAAATAGGTGTAGAATGTAAGTTGAAAGAACTATTCCAACGCCTTCATGGTCAACTAAATTTTATGGAAAGGGAAGAAGTGGCAGCGGACAAACTAGGACTATATCTACTCAAATATTTATTCGATAGGAGGTATCTGGTCGTATTAGATGACATATGGGATATTGAGGCCTGGGATCAACTCCGATTGTTCTTTCCAGATAACTCAAATGGCAGCGCAATCATCTTCACAACAAGGATCGGCGACATGGCTCGTTCTGTTTCTGATGCAGATTATATTATTGAAAAACGATTCCTTGATGATGAGGAAAGTTGGGAGTTTCTTCAGAAGATGGCACTATCTGACATGGAAGAGGTGTGTCCTCCTGAGCTTGAGAAGGTGGGGAAAACCATTGCCCAAAACTTGAGAGGACTTCCCCTCGCAATAGTCATGATCGGCAGACTCCTATCCAGCTCAGAAACAACAGTGGAAAGTTGGATGACAGTAGCAGAGAACACGCATTCACCTATCGAGGAATCAACCATCCCGGCATTTCTGAGTCTATCTTACACTCAATTGCCTCAACATTTGAAGGCATGCTTTCTCTACCTCGGCTTATTCCCACCAAATTCTAAAATCTCTACATCTCTGCTCATCAAACTGTGGGTTGTTGAGGGATTTATCGAAGACAATAAAGTTGGAACCGAGAGCATAGAAGGGTAGGCTGAGGGATATCTGCGTGACCTTGTATCAAGAAGTCTTATAATTATTGATGAGCTGAGATCTAGTGGTGGTATAAAAACCTGCAGAGTCCATGGGATCCTTCAGGATCTCTGTGTCAACGAAGCTCAACAGGATAAATTATTTCATGTTGTTCACGAGGGCACTGCAGCTTTTACACGAGCCACAAAAGACCAACGGCGGCTGGGAATCTACACGGACGTTATACTTGGCTCGAGAAAAAAATGTCGAATGCCATTGCAACAAGGCTGGAAGAATTTTGGTGCAATTTTTCTAAAATTCATAAGAAGAAAATTTGTTAGGGGAGCTAATGCTCCCCAACACTTGACTGTCGATCCTCCCCTAGTTTCCGGTGTACGTTCTCTTGTTATCATCTGCCTACAGAATCAACAACCATTAGAGGTGAATCTGGACTTCAGATGGCTGAGTATTACATGCACTTTCAATCAGATTCTGGGAGTTCCCAAATAAAGTGGTGATGAAGCTAGTTCGGTTGAGATACCTTGCCATCACATATGACAAGAAGCTCCCATCGTCCATATCCAGACTCCAGAACCTAGAATTCTTGATAATTCATCGGAGTCAGAGCATCAAGTCCTATGTGTTTCTGCTTTAGAGATTTGGAAGCTGCAAAAGCTAAGATACCTAGAGTGTATGGGATTTAACCTGCCAGATCCTTCTGCAAAGGAAAATGGCAATGTTCTTCTTCACCTTAAAAGGCTTGTGACACTACTAGGCGTGAGTGCTCGTAGTTGCACTCAGGGAGTTCTTGCAAGAACGCCCAACCTAATCAAGTTGGGGATTGGGTTTCAACCAACAGAACACGAAGTTAAATCATTATGTTTTGGTGTTATTTCTACTTGCCTACAATGCCTTGAGTCATTCAAATGCGCAGTCATAGTCATGAATCATCCTCTTGGATCTCAACATGCATTTCAACTGAATGAATTCCTATATGGTCTTAGAAAGCTAACCTTGAGCGGATGTGGATTTGTGTGGGATGAGCATATGACCATCATTTCTCATTTACCAAATCTTCAAGTACTCAAGTTGCGATGGCGCTCCTTCTGCAGCACCAAATGGGAAGCATGCAAGGATGGATTTGTGCGGCTAAAATGGCTGGTGTTGGAAGACTTGGATTTACGGTGCTGGGAAGCAGATGAGATCCAGTTCCCAGTTCTGGAACATCTGCATGTTAGGCGTTGCTACAAACTAGAAAAGATCCCCGGAAGTATAGGAGACATCCCCACACTTCAAGTTATAGTGGTGGATCACTACAGCGAGTCCGTCATTGAGTCGGCAACATTCATAAAGGAGGAGCAAGAGTGAAGTTTCTAAGTTGTGTACATACTTATGTAATTTCAATGTTCTTTATAATGTTCTTTAAGATGTATTTGAAATAAGAACAATAATACGAACATAAATAAAGAACACAAGGTTTGGTAACCCAGTTCGGTGAAAACACCTACGTCTGGGGGACAAATCCGAGAGAAATAATTCACTATTACGAAGCAGGGATGCTTTAGGATCTTACACAAAAGGACTCCACCTTATATCGCCTTTAGACAACCGTTTACAACTTCCTTTTTCAGCTTGAACTATACCGTGAGAGACACCCACAGTCAGGCTTCAGCCACCGGCAGATGGCACCTGTTCTCTAGCAGCTTCATCAACGAAGTAACAGACTGAACGATACGTTCAGAAATCACACATCTACTAGCACAGACCTAGTAGGAAAAATATGGCAAACACTCTTGATAATACTTTGCAATCTGCAAAGATAATAATTAGCTCCTTTTTCTCACGAAGTGCGCAGCCGCTATTGTGATATTCAGCTCATATAAATATGTGTCTGCCGTAGGAGAATTTCAGCCCTAGAAGATCTCTACCATATCTTCAATAATATAGAAAAATATTCATATATATCTTCTCCAAATATCTTCCATATCTTACCAAAATAAATAATTCAAATAAATAATATTTGAATAACACTTCATGCAATTTGGGTGACGTGAGCAGTACAGCGGAAATCTTTATACATAAATCGCCAATCACACATAATGTATTGCGTGCATCTCATGTAATAACAATCTCCCCCTTTGGCATTTATGTATCCAAAACCAAATTGCATGCACTTCACACAGAAGACCATTGTTCTTCAGCCAAGAACATAACCAAGTACATCACAAAGAACACTGACTGTACTTATCACACCGATCAATAAACATCACAGCTGCACAAAGACTCCCCCTTAGTCCAAAACAAGGAATAACAATTGATCGATAAAGAAGCGCACCCACAGTACCAACATCAAAGTTAAACCCACACAAATCCACCAAACATCAGAACAAACTAAATACAAAATAAAGAAGTAATAGTCTTCTCTCCCCTTGAAGACATGCATGCTACTTCTTCATTTCTCCCCCTTTTTTGGATACAAAAATCCAAAGATCAAATCGGAGGACAACATCCCAACATCAAAAACATACTTTCTCTTAATAGCAGCATCAATAACTTAAAGACCAAAATCAACCATTCCAATTGATGACTCACCAGGAGTTCAAACTAGAAATCCACACGATAACAAGAATAACTGCTGCAAATCAGGGAACCAACACTCACATAACTAACGTGCTTTACTTGCAACAGCACATCAGCAACAAAATAAAAAAACACAACAGCTTCATAAATAACTCCCTCTGGAACCAATCTTGCAACAGACTTCTCCCCCTTTTTATCACAAAAATGTAAAGGAACACCAACAAATTTATGACCACCAGTATCAACACCTATCTCATTAGCAATTCAAGCAATCAAAACTTAATTCTGAGTAACATCCTGAGAGACATTTTGAAGAACATCGCCACACTGACCAGTCTTCACTAATTACTGCACATCAGTACATAGCACACTCCCCCTAAATACACAATTACCACGGAGACCAAGCAACATTGCTGCAATACTCCCTATCAATGCGAACTTCTTTCTTAAAAACACAAGAGCATGGAACAAGAAGTGAATCAAAATTCACCAACTAGCCAAAAGTAACATTCAGCAGTCAATACATCAAACTCTTGATCCATCATCAGAGTATAACCTCCTTGGCAGAGTGTAACATCCTCGGCATTTAATACATCGAACTCTTGATCCAATCTGCGACACATAACATAATGTGTAGAAACTTTTATGCACATCTCCAGCAATACTTTTAAGAACATCAACAGACTCTTCAAAAGTTCTTGGATCATAATCATCAGAACTCATACCAATTACATCATCAAAACATCATGCTGAGATGATATAATACCAAAAATCACATATGAATATACTATCCCCTTATACCTCAAGGAACAATCCGTGCATTCACAAATGCTGGCAAATTTCATACCTTAAAAACCAATAAGCTTTCAGGCACTAATCCATCAAACTTCTAATGCCATGACACATGAAGAGAGCATCACCTTCAACAAACCTCACATAAAAGTCCTCATTAAGCACACAACATCATGACTAATAAACTCGTGAATTGTAGCAACACTAAGATCTGTATAAGCAAAGTCTCTCCTCATAGAAAACTCAACCAGCATCAAATAGGAGGATCAACTAGTATCAAAACGATACAGCAAATAGGACATCCAGTTGTACCAACAAACCGCTTCAATACATAAGTGCACAAGATATACAATACCTCTTGAAGAATCATTAGAATAATTCCATGTGCATTGGAATTAGCACTAAGACATTCATAGTAGATTTATCCAATTTCAACTCTTGAGAATAGAAATTAGATCAGAGATGAACAGAATCAGACGACTCATGAGAATCAGATTTAATTGCAACTGGGTGAATATCATCATTCACACGCTTCACAATATTATCCTTAAACTTTGTTATTGTAGATCAAGTGTTCACATGATAGAAAAACCATCCTGAGTAGCATCACTACGAACCTTCTATAACACCAAACATAAGACTCACAATAGCATTCTTCTGCTTGACAGAGCAAATGGAGTAGAACACTGAGGAACAATCTCAAGAACATGTTCAGGTACATCCTCACATAAGCAGCTTATTCAACATCAAATGAGCTGGATCCACATGGCTTTCTAACATTATCCTCATGCATATCATAATTTAACAGTTTATGAATAAACCTAAAAGCCTTTACAGCTTTCCCATGAAAAACATCAACACCACATTCTGATATGATAAGATCCCATGAATAAGATCTGAATAACCATCTTCTAAATTAGAGATTTAAACATCTCTATCAACGGAAGCGTGATATGCAGTAGCCACCATAATCGAATAATCAACAAGTTGTAAGCGAATGAGCAAACAACTTTCTACCTTCAGACCAAATAGAATGTCCACTTCATGTGATCTTCTTAGCATCAAGATCAAAATCTCCAATAAAATGTTCTTCAACAGATTGAGGAGTATATTAATCAACATGGATACTGTCACCATCAAGAACTCCATCATCTCTAATAACTTTAGTATCCACATCCTCATTTCCAGAGTCACAACAACATTAGATATTTACCATCTCAGCAAAATAAATAGATTGCTCCCCCTCAACTAAACGAGCACTCTCACAAAAGTCCAAATTCAATGCTTTAACAGGACAAGCATTGATACAAGATGTCAACGCTCACAAGTTCTTTTCAAGACATCTTGAAATTCTCTTTGAAAATGCATAGCATCTATTCCCTTTCCAAACATAATACTCAACAAATAACCAAAGTGGGCAATGATGAAGAATAAGTTAAGCACTTGTTGATACCCACAAGAATTTTCCAAGTGAGAATAAGAATTCCAGGGGAACATCAGCACTCTGAAGAACAACTTCATCTACATGGTTACATGCTTAATACTCCTTTTTGGATATAGAATTCCAAATGATAAAATCAAGGAGCAGCAACATTTCTAGGCACAAAACTAGACACTTCAGATTGGCACTAGCATCAACATCCAATATTCCAGTTCTTTTAGGATCGACACCTTCTGGATTAATAATATTCTGAGCACAAGAAATATCCTCGATCGGCATATTTCAGACTTAAGTTCCCTCTGAAATTTAGAGAGTACCATATTCGGAAGTGGCAGGAGCATATTCAGGAACTACTTCAAGAACATTCTGAAAGACATTAGCAGGAAGCTCAGAATCACCAAAATTCTCATCTTCTCTCACACCATCAAAATATAATATCATCAAAACTCCTTGGACTCCACACTTGGTGACTTCAAAATACTGTAGATCAGTCCAGAATATACCAACTTTTTAAGCAACAAAAACCCGAGTCAAGAAGAGAGAGAATGAAAAAAGACTGGAAACAGGAGTTGCAGATCTGAAGCAGACAAAGCTTCACCATCTGAGACTTTTGTGGAGCCACAAGGAGGAAGAATGTGGTAAAGTGTTGGAGTTCTTGGAATCGAATCCGCAACTTCAAGTTCTGGAGCTGATTGGGTATGGAGATCATGAGTTTCCTCCATGGATGCCGAATCTACACTCCCTTGTTAAGCTATTGATAAATGATTGCAGCTACAGAATGTTACCAAAACTGGGCGAGTTACGCCTCCTCAAGGAGCTAGAGCTAAAAGAGATGATCAACATCACTTCAATAAGCCAAGAATGTTATGTAAATGGTGGTACTGATGATCTTTTTCCATCACTCGAGAAGCTCAATCTCCAGGGCATGCCCATCTTAAGCACTTGGTTTAAGCCAAAAGGAACCAATAATCACCACTCATCTTGCCAGGAACCAATAATCACCACTCATCTTCCAGAAAACTTTTCCCAACCCTAAAGAAAATGTTGATACAAGGTTGCCCCGAGCTTCAAACCCTATCCTCACTACCCTTGGTTACAAAGCTCGTAGTTGGGAAAAGCCATGGACAGATCGTACCTTCCTTCACCAAAATCGGATCACCTTCATCCATTGTCATGAACGATATAGACATGAAGGAGTCGTTGGAAGGGTCGACCAGCTTAAAATCGGTGAAAAAATTGATCCTATTGCGGAGCACTGATCTGGACGTATTAGAGTCATCCCATATAAGCAAGTTTGCATCTCTGCAGCATCTGCGCGTCCTTCACTGCCTTAAGCTCGAGTGTGTTATGTTCAGTCACTATCTCAGATCTTTTGAGAAGATGGACATTGTGGATTGCCAGAGTCTGAAGAGGATTGATATAATCACAGTGGATTTTACTCTGATAGAGTTGATGATCGAAGACTGCCCTCAAATCATAACGATCGACATCACCACCTACAATGGCTCTCCTTCGAGCCTTCAAAAGCTGGTGGTTAGAAACTGCCCCAAATTTAGCATCTCGCCTGAGAAAATTGAAGAGCTA
This sequence comes from Mentha longifolia, assembly GCA_001642375.2. Lineage (NCBI taxonomy): Eukaryota > Viridiplantae > Streptophyta > Magnoliopsida > Lamiales > Lamiaceae > Mentha > Mentha longifolia. The sequence goes on along the minus strand of CM038114.1, from coordinate 18,577,232 downwards.
CGAGGACTCATTTTCTTGTTCTTCACTAGATGTCCAAAGATGAAATAAAGGGACGGAATGTATCAAAATTATTTCATTAATTATCATGATCTTGTTTTTGTGAAGTTTAATTGTCGAATGTAACTTCATGTACCCATGCATCTTGATTGCAATTTGTAGTTTGTAAGATTGTAATTTTATATGTGATGGATATATGAATGAAGATATGTGTGATGGATCATACGATGAATACTGCTGAACAGGAATCTGGAATCATGAAGGAAGGCAACAATCAATAAGAAGCCATTGCGTTATGCATGAGTAATCTTAGTTACTTTCTTCATGGTTACATACTTATATTCAGTATTACTGATTGTTCTTTTATTATTTCTTTGGTGTGTACTTGTGTTGTGTAGGTTTATAAACCCTCAAGTTCATTTTTGAAGCCCAAGTTGGAGTCTCGAGCTCTATTGATATGAATCGAACTACTTCGAGCGAGTTCAAACTCCAAAGAAAAGAGAAGAAGGAAGAAACAAACCTTAATGGTTTCCAATTTGATAATTTTATTTCATGATAATCAAGCAACATGTGGCACAACCATATAAATAGGTTTGACACCACATGAGTACAACTAAAGTGGGCTTCTAGACTTAAGCCCACATCCTAGCTAGGCTTTCAACCTTAGACACAAAATAAACTATCATAACTAAACTAAAGAACATGATATAAAAGACTAGTAAATAAACATATCTTCTAAACTAATATTTTTCTCTCCTTTGGGGTCGTATCAACTCCTCGCCCCTTTAAAAGCACCTTGTCCTCAAGGTTGAGACTAAAAGACTCCTTGTAGACTTCTTCGATTGCATAGAGTGTTAAAATAGCACCCCTTCTTCGAACCACAATGGAAGAGATACCACAAACAAATGCACTCTTCTCCTCGAGTACAAGTGTGACACATTGTGGAAAATCTTTGCTAAACTCAGCATCAAGAGGCTTAATTCTTCCTTTCCTAAGAGTCTCAAATTGCAACATATAATTAGTGGCATTCACATCCATGTTGCAGCCAAATTAACATGTAATAACTTCAACAGATTCTGTTTTCAGCTTAGAACCAACCACTACTTCCATATTCTCAATAACCACATTCTCATCAACTTTTGTTTCCACATAATCAAGCAATAAATCATTCTCAACAATCTCTATTGTTGCATCAGAATTTGGAGTGTGAATAGAATTTGGGGATGAATTTGGCTGAGGGGATGGTGAAATATAGATTAATGGGGTGGCTTTGATAGGTTCACGAAATCCGAATTTGAGAAGAGTAGATCAGTGTAATGGTGAAGTGAATCTGTTGGTGGTGGGTGGCCATGAGGGTGAGACAAACTAGGTGGAGAAGAAAAACCATGAGAGAATTTGTTATGTTGGAGAGAAGCAAAATGAGAATCTATGGAAGATTTGAATTCCTCAACAATTTGATTGGTGACTAGAAGCTTACTCTCGAGACAAACTCGGAGAGAGTTGAGGGCAGAAATAATTTCAGACTTAGCCATTAAAGGAAGAGACAATGAAAACAACCAATCCCCAAGAATCCTTAATCTCTTCTCTAACCAAAATTGCAAATCAGACCCGTATGTAATAGATTCATTCCCATCACCACCAACCAATTGCACAACCACAACTCTAATTTTTTTTTTTTCCTTTCCAATTCCCCCAAGCAGAGATGAACCAGAGATGCTCTGCTGCCACAATCCCCCAATTGACCACAGCCACAAACAATAATCCAACTAATTAATTAAATCCCAAATTCACGGCAACCAATTTCACTGAAACTCGACCTCTTTTTTTTTCCTTTTTTTTTTTTTTTTTTAACCGACTTCTCTCCACATATCCCACCAATAAAATGATTTGTTTTATCCTACCCACGCTTCAATTCAAAAATGCAATTGAACAAAAATTCTCCTCCCCCATGGCAAACAACCCTAATTCGACGTCACATTCACCGCACCGTATTACTGATTAACACATATTTTATGTGCATGTCGAGTGTGTTTTGCATGTGTTTAAGTCTTGATTTAGGTGCTTAAATGTTAGAAATGCTAGGGTTTCTTAACTTGTAGCATACTTCTTACTTTTCTCGTTTTCTTTCGGTTTTCGATCCATTTTTTTTTGTAAGATTTGGAAAGAACACTCATATAGCTGAGGATCGAAGCCGGAAACGAGGAAGAATCAAGCTTAATTTGAGTGGAACTTGTGCTTAAAATTGTGGAATTTCAAAGTTAGAAGTTTAGAGTTTCATTAGTTCTATTTCGTTAATGTTTTCCTCATTCTCTCGAGTCTTTTTGTGCCTTTTTGCTAGATAATGAAGAACTCATTTGGCCAATTTGATCATTTCATGTTGAAGAGGAGTTCGTAGCAAAAAGCGGTTTGAGAATCGGAGTTTGAGAATCGGAGAAGACACGCAAGAAAAGAAGATGGGCTCGGACCGGTCAATGGTTGAGGACCGGCGGCTGACTAGCGGTCTGCTAGACCGCCGGCTGAGCTACCAGGCCACCGTGAGGGACAGAGAGTTCGGCGGCCTGGGCTGGCGGTCTGCCAGACCGCCGGCGACCTCCCAGACCGCTGGTTGGCCGGATTCCCTTCACTTAAGGGGCGAGTTCGGCTCGCCCAAACTCGCCCCGGTTTGTCCTGTTTCACCCCGATTCGACTTAAACTCAATTTTCAATGTATTTAATCCCAAAATTCACCCCATTTGGGTATCTTTTGCATATTTTAATATTCCTAGAACTCTAAAAATATTTCCCTCTTTTCTTTTTAGTATTTTGAAGATTATTAAAGATTTATGTTGAAGATTTGAAGATCCTTCCACCATTCTCTTCCTTATTGAATTCTCTATCTTTTGATTATGGTTTTATGCATTTTCTATGGTTTATTTTCCTTAATCATGTCTAGCTAATCTCCTTTGTGATTTCAATTATATGTAGATTAGGGATAAGTGATGGGATTAGGCTTTAATTATGAATTTACCTTCTAATTTCATGTTCATTTCTCTTGGGGCTATGTTTTATTATGTAATTGTGATTGATCACCATAGTTGCATACCAAGTATTTGATCTATAGCTTAGGAGGCTTAGATTAGATACTAGGATCAAGAGATTTGCATGCTAGAGTATAGTAGGGTTAAGGAACTTCATGATCTATTGGAAGTTAATGAATTGCTTAATATCTTAGTAGGAATTAGGCCTTTCATTAATCTACTTGATTTCATTACAATGAATAATTGGGTGAATCATACTTAGGAGGTTTCCCACATGAAATTGGATTAAAATGGCTAATTCTAGTTAGAGTGTCACATCCCTATCACTTAGACCTAATTGAAGTATAATTGGAGTCACTTGCATTACCTATTGATTTTTAAATCATTTGCTACTTGTTGCTTGTTTAGTTAAGTTTTAGATTTGTTAACTGTTTTTTCATTTGTCGTTAATCAATCAAAAACACAAAAATATGTTAGTTGGTAGCTTGAATAGTAGTTAGATACCTAGGTTACTACTTGAAATTCTTTTGCCCTAGCATTCTCTGTGGATTCGACTTGATACTTATCAATTATTATTGCATTTCCTTCACCTCTAAAGTGAGGGGCAATCAATTTTTGGCACCGTTGCCGGGGAATGCTTAGTTTGAGTTTCAATAGTCGATTTGGTTGTTGAGTTACTAATTCAAGCATTTGTTTCTTTTGATTTTTGTGTTGTAGGTTTATGCACACAAGGTCCAAGGGAAGACTTGTTGAACCTTTGATCTTGAACTTTGAAAGAAGACATAGAAGAAGGAATTCTATTGAAGAACAAGAGATGGGAGCTAACATACCAAATATGGAAGCTCTAATGAAGGAGTTTGAAGATATGAGGGCAAGGCTTGATGAGCATGAACGAAGAGCAAATGAGGAGCCTCTACCTCCATTAAACCAAATGTTTGAAGCACCAGTTCAACAATTTCAAGAAGGGGCATGGGGAGAATTTGATATGAAATGAAAGTGACTCCATTTATACTTCTATTAGGTCTAAGTGATAGGGATGTAACACTCTAACTAAAATTAGCCATTTTAATCCAATTTCATGTGGGAAACCTCCTAAGTATGACTCACCCAATTCTCATTGCAATGAAATCAAGTAGATTAATAAAAGACTTAACTCCTACTAAGATATCAAGCAATTCATTAACTCCCAATGGATTATGGAGCTCTTTAGCCCTACTATCCTCTAGCATGCAAATCACTTGATCCTAACATCTAATCTAAGCCTCCTAAGCTTTAGATCAAACACTTGGTATGCAATTATGGTGATCAATCACAATTACATAATAAAATATAGCCCCAAGAGAAATGAACATGAAATTAGAAGGTAAATTCATAGATCAAGCCTAATCCCATCACTTATCTCTAATTTACATATAATTGGAATCACAAAGGAGATTAGCTAGACATGATTAAGGAAAATGAACCATAGAAAATGCATAAAACCATAATCAAAATATAGAGAATTCAATAAGGAAGAGAATGGTGGAAGGATCTTCAAATCTTCAACATAAATCTTCAACAATTAATGATAATACCAAAATGGAAAGAAGGAAATGTTTCTAGGGTTCTAAGATGAATATTCTAGCCTAAGATAACTAATTGGGGAATATTTGGGGTTAATATACATAAATCATGAGTTTTGGGTCGAGTTAGACCGAGTTGGAACAAACCAACTCGGTCAAGAAACAAGAGGGGATGCCTAGCCAGCGGTTTGGCCAACTGTCGTGCAACCCACCGCGGATGCTGCAGGTCAGCCACCCTAACGGCGGTTTGGCCGGCGGTCCAGCCGGCCGCCGTCCAAACCGCCGGTGTTCCTTATCCCGGTCAGTTCTTCTCTCGTTCGGTTCTTTCTTCAATTCTTTCTTTCCTCTCTTCGAACCAGCTTTTGACTTTCGACTCTCACCTCTTGAAGCCCGAATCTTCCTCATTTCCAGCCCTCAATCTTTAGATACTTCAATGCTCTTCAAATTTCTACAAAAATAGATCGAAAACCGAAAGAAAATGAGAAAGGTACAAAATATGCTAAAAGTTAAGAAACCCTAGCAATTCTAGCATTTAATCACACAAATCAAGCTTCAAGCACATACAAAACACACTCAGCATGCACATAAAATACGTGTTAATCACTTCCCCAAACTTAAGTCATTGTTCGTCCCGAACAATGGAACAAACAATCGAAATACTTAACACGTATGGGATGTGCATTTGAGTTCCTCGACGCCTTATATCACTTCAAAAACCATTTTAGTCTAATGAAATTCTCAAGCCAAGCCAAACATTCATGATCAATCACTTTCCTAACTTAGAACTCAATACTCAAGCACATGCAACCCTAGACCTCACAAGAAGTGTGTATCACTCATCACTCTATGTAAGGAACAATGTAATCACTCATCGAAATCATGAAAAACATAACTTAGCCATAAGCTTGCCTATCAACTCAAGTTTCCAATACTACAATGCATGCACAATTTAGGATCAACAAGGTCTTTCATAAGCTTGTAATGTAGGGACATTGGTTAAGGTAGGGAATTTTTAAGCTAAATGACTTAAATTTCCATCTAAGCTCCTTCACCTCTTTTCTTCACCTCTCTAAGTATGAATTTCTTCATCTTCCACCTTATTCAACCCTTTTTCATCAAATGAACCCAAGCTTCTACCAAACATTTAAAGAAACACTCATTTATGCTCTTATTCTTCTATTTTTCTTGTAAGAACTTTGTTCTTACTTTTCTTCTCTCAATTTTTATTTTTTATTTTTTTTTAATAAGAACTTTGTTCTTATTCTTTTATTTTCTAACTTTGAGCTTATAGGAGTGTTCTTTCAACTCAAAACCAATCTCAAGACCCTTCACCATCACCCATTATTTTTCATGAATTTTTAATTTTCACCAAGGTTCCCTTAACCATCCTTCACCCCCTATCATCCGGTTCAAGAAGAAAAGGCTCTATTCAAGGCTCAAAATGTGATGACAATGGTAATGAAAGATAGGTTAGTGTTTAGGGAAAATGGGCTATTCAATGATGGCCTAAGATCATCTCCTAATTATACACACAAGTAGTACTTCTAACATGAGTATCAAGGCAAGTTCTAGTAAAGAAAATGTAATGCAAAATCAAGTTCTCAAGAAAGGATTTTAACTATGTAAAATGCATAGTTTAAGGCTCAAAATCCTCTCAAGCTTTTTTTTTTTTTTTGCCTAGAGTAAAATCCTCCAAACAACACTTTTCACCCACAAACCTCCAATTTCTACACATCACAAACCTAAGACTTCCCAATCAATCAATCAAGAAACCAATAGTACCACCCATGGCATACAAAACCAACCCAAAAAATCCACAAAATCCACAAAGTCATGTAACTAGCAACCAAACAAAGCAAATAACAAAAAGACAAGTAAATGAATAGAAAAGACATAGAAATGTAAGTAATTTAAATTTCTTATCCTACCCCCTTCCCCAAATTTATTTTAGAAAATAAATTCTAAAATAAATTTGGAGGGAAAGATATATAAGGAATTTAAATTACACTTACAAAGGTCCAAGCTATGATGGAGGAGGTAGGGGCCATGTCACCCCTTGAGCAATGTGATGCTCCCGGAAACTTTTCAACAACTCCATCACCGACGTGACTTGCTTTTCTATCTTCTCACTTCTTTTTGTATCTGCAAGTTGTGTAATCCTCATGGAGGTTACTTCTTGCCGCATTACCATGACTTGTGCATCAAGGGACTTGAGTCCACGCTCCATGCTTGTCATCCTACCTTCAAGGGCTTCAAACTTCTCATCATACCCTCTTCCACTTAGAACTTGCTCTCTTCTTGAACGTGGTTCTCCTCTTGACAATGGCTCATCATCTTCTCCATTTCCTCATCATCCTCAACAAAAGGTATTCCCCCACCTACCATGGTATACTCATCATCTTCACCATAATTGAAAATCCAATTTTTTTTATGAACTTATGAGTAGGAGAGTTCAAATGCCAATTCTCACGATCTTGAAGATCGGTGACCATTACGCTCATGGCATTAGGAAGAGGTAATTGTTCACTATCCTCTTGAGTGAACTAAAATGGAGGTCTACATGATGTGAGAAACCTCAAATGTCTTAACTTATCAAAGTCCAATAAGAATGCACCTTTCATCGGAGAATAACCACCAAGATCATCCTTGATTTTCCTAGCCAAAGGAGTGAGCATTCCTCCTATGTTAACCTTTCCACTAGGCGCCTTTGCTTGCTTCATCAATTGAGAAAGGAAGAAGTGAATAAAGCTAATGCGCCTCTTTGTCAATATGGCATGGACAATAAAAAGGTCATCAACCCGGACCGAAGTGTTCTCTTTCCTTGCAACAACGGTGTAGGTGTTTCTTACCTCATTTGACTTTGAGTACCCCGCTCTAAAGTCTTCCATTATGATTAGAGCGAGTTTGTTCCATATGTAGTGCTCAAAGGCTCTCTCAACCAACACATCACCGCCATGTGGCACTCCAAAAATATTGTCAATCTCTTCCAAACTCAACTCATGACGCTCTCCAAATAATTGAAATTTGAGGCTTTGCATAGTATGGATGCTCTCATCTTCCAATGTACTCATGACTTCAAGAACCACGTTCTCATAAGTCCTCCTATCTTCAAGAGTGTTATCTAGGAGACTTCCCCATCCTATGTTATCAAATAGGGCTTTGATATTGTCATAAACCCTAACTTCACCAATGTCTCCTTAGATGGGAATTGAGTTGGAATAATGGTTCTTGTCACAAGAATTGCAAATCTTGCCCTATCCTCATAAGTCTCCAAGTGAATATCATGAGCTTCCGGTGTCTTCGGGTCTCTTCTTGGTAGTTGTGAAGATGAAGACGCATCTGTTCTTCTCTTTTTGAAAGAGAAGCAATCAATTCCTTAGAAGTGATAGTTTCCGGACCTTTTTCTTTAGAATCCTTTTTCCTACAAACCAAGAACAATTCCAAGTAAGATTTGAGAGAATAACCAAAGTATTTCCAAGTTATAAGCAAAATTTCACATAGGCTTCGCCCCCATTTGGCATTCATGCTTCCAAGAAATGAAAATTGAACCAATTTCAAGCAAAGTATGCATATGTCCTCCATCTAAACTCATTCATGAGTGTTCAAATGAAAATGCATATCTATTCACATGAAGATCCAATTCACAAGAATTATGCAATGAATTCCTAGCCTAAAATCCAACACCTTCATCCACATGTGTAACAATTATGCAATACTCCTCAAAAATTCCTCATGTCCATTCCAACATTCAAGAGTCAAAAATTCCTTTAACCTCATTCATGCATGCTCAAATGGAAAGAGGTACAAATTCACATGAGAATTCAATTCAAGAAGATATAGCATAATTCATAAATGCAAGAATTAATGCTATTAAATGCATGCTCAATCCACCATTCAAGATTCAAAACTTCTCCAAAATTCCAAGAAAAACCTAACTAGAAATTCTACTCCAACAATCCAAAATGATGAGCAAAAGTCATTTCAATTCATAAAATGAAAGTAGAATATCCATAGAAGCAAAGGTGTAGAACATCATACCTCATTTTCTTGGAGAATCTTGAAAAAAAAAAATTCACAACCTTGAACAAGAAACTCAAATTTTCGTTTTTTAGGTTAGAGTGGATTAAAAAGTGAGTTTTTGGGCTTAAAATATAGCTTATGTAATGGGTAATGAGCCTATGGAAGGATTTCACAAGATTCAAAGTGATTTGGAAGTAATTAGATGAAGAAAAGCTAGGTTTTTAGAGTGAGAAAGTGGGTTTGTTCTAAGAAAAGAGGATGAAACAAAAATAGAAATAAAAGGGGGAAGAGAGGGGCGCCGGCGGACTGGCCGGCGGTTTGGCCAACCACCGCCCAAGCCGCCAACTATGCAGCCACTCAAACACCCAGGCGGCGGTCTGGCCAGCCGCCGTCGACCTACCCTTGGCGTGCTATTTTTCCGGCCTTTTCCGATGCATTCCTCGACCGATTCCACCCGTTTTCGAAGCACCGGGCCCTTCTCGACCTCCTCTCGACTCTCCCTAAATCTTTTTTAACATCCTTCATTATCAACATTTTCTATTTTTTTATGGTTTTTCTCAAAATTAGATGAAAAACAAAACAAACAACGCAAAAATCGAAAATGAAATAAAAACTAACATAAATGAAAAAGAAAAGGATACGTGTTGAGGTGCCTCTCAACTAGCGCTTTGTTTAACGTCATTAGCTCGACATTGCTTCCAACATCAAACATCATGAAGAAGAATGGTCGACTCCTCCTTAACCCTCTTGGAATTGAAATAGAGCTTGAGTCGATGACCATTGACAACAAAAGTAGAACCATCATTCTTGAGAAGTTCGAATGTGTCATTCTTGAAACTCTTACTCACAATATAAGGACCGGTCCACCTTGATTGGAGTTTTCTGAGAAAAAGACGAAGACGAGAGTTAAAGAGAATAACCTCGTCTCCCGGAATGATAACCTTGCTTTGAATCTCCAAATCATGAAACTTCTTGGCTCTTTCCGTGTAAATCCAAGAATTTTCATAGGCCTCATTTCTCCATTCCTCTAACTCCACAAGATGGTTCTTCCTACTAAATCCGGCCTCCTTAAACTCAAAATTTATCCTCTTTATAGCCAAAAATGCCTTGTGCTCAATCTCCAAAGACAAGTGACAAGACTTTCCAAAGACAAGTTGATACGGGGACATACCAATGGGGGTTTTGTAGGCAGTTCGATAAGCCCACAAAGCATCATCAAGCTTATTAGCTAATCCTTCCAAGTAGTGACTGTCTTCTCCAAGATTTGTTTGATCTCCCGGTTTGCAAGCTCCGCCTGACCATTAGCTTGAGGATGGTATGGAGAACTAATCTTGTGGTTAACACCATACTTTGCAAGCAAACTTCCCAACCATTTATTGTTAAAATGTGACCCCCCATCACTAAGCAAAGCCCTCGGAGTTCCAAATCGAGTTAAAATGTTCTTCTTAAAAAACTTGATCACCACCTTGGAATCACTAGTCAAAGTTAGAATGGCTTCGACCCATCTTGAAACATACTCAATAGCAAGAAGAATATAGGAACAACCACAAGATTTGGGAAATGGTCCCATGAAATCTATCCCCCAAACATCAAATAGTTCAACTTCAATCATGATGTGTTGAGGCATCTCATCCCTCCTTGTGATATTTCCCATCCTTTGATACCTATCACAATTCTTCACAAAGGTTTGGCAATCTTTGAAAATCAAAAGCCAATAGAATCCACTTTCAAATACCTTCCAAGCTGTAGGATTAGCCCCAAAATGACCCCTATTTGGTCCCTCATGACAATCTCCAACAATTTTGAACCACTCACTCTCCATAGCACATCTCCTAATAAGGCCATCGGCACACCTCCTCCATAGATATGGATCTTGCCAATAATAGAACTTAACATCTCGAAGGAACTTTGCCTTTTGATAATCCGTGAGATTTGGTGGTAATTCTTAAAGCACAAGGTAGTTAGCGAAATCGGCAAACCAAGAATCTTTGCACTTCAATACCATAATCTTCTCATCTGGAAAACAATCATTGATGCTCAATCTCAAGTCTTCACCTTCAACCGGCTTCTCAAGCCTTGACATGTGATCGGCTAACACATTATCACAACCTCTTCTATCATGAATCTCCATGTCAAATTCTTGGAGGAGAAGAATCCAATGAATTAAACGAGGCTTTGCATCCTTCTTTGTCATGAGATGTCGGATAGCCGTATGATCCGAATAGACAATGGTATGATTCCAAACAAGATAGGACCAAAATTTGTCAAAGGTAAAAACAATGGCCAAGAATTCCCTCTTTGTTGTTGTGTAGTTCCTTTGAGCACCATCCAAAGTTCTACTAGTATAATGAATGACTCGCAACATATTATCTCTCATTTGTCCCAACACCACTCCTAAAGCCCAATCACTAGGTCAAAGAAGCATATGCTAGGTCAAAGAATCAATATGAAAGAAATGGATGGTTGACTCATAACAACCTTGGTCAGTTAACTCACAACCAATAATATTCAAATTAACAATAAGCGGAAGCATGCTTGCACAGATTAGTTGACCCTTATAAATATTGACTCGGAATGATTCAATAAAAGTGAGTCAACAATATAACGAATCTCATTGGTCCACGTTGTTTGCCTGCCTCCGAAGGTTACCTGAAAACATTTTTAAAATATTTAGGCTGAGTGTTTGAACACTCAGTGGTAGTTCGTAACATGCTTCGTCCATCATAAAATAAAATATTTATTTTTAAAACATAATTTGACCAAGCATAATATTCATCATAAGCTCATGATTCGTAGTGGAGACCGACCTATGTGATCACATACTAAGCATATCATATTTCATATTCGGAATTCCTCATATTGGTCAAGTCCAAATCCACAATGAGCTATTCAATATGCATAAATTCATTTGCGTAAAGAGGACGGAAGCAATTAAAACATATTTATTTTGAGTTTAGTAAGAAAAACCCACCTCAGTAGCTATAGCATGTCATCCAACTTTCTTGTGCAGGAAGTCCTTGGGTCGACGTCGTGATACGATCATAATGTAGCGTACAAGTCATATGCTTGATTTTTTGTAACGGGCCTACAATATAAACTATATTTATAAATCATGGGATCAATCTAAAAATATAGGATATCGTAAATATGGGCTTAAGAATTATTAACTTATAATTTGGGCTCATTCCGATGTCGTTTGGAGGTCAAACGGGCCAAAATTGAGTAATTGGGCTTAAATGGGCTAGTGGGCCAAGGCCCCAAATAAATTAAACGACTTCCAAACTGAAATTGAGCAAAAACCATTTGTTGAAATCTGAAATTGACCATGCCATTGTGCTCGGAATAATTTTTCGAGTGAAAATGGACGAACTCAAATTTTTAGAGCTAGGCCCTATATTTTTTGAAAACTATATTTTTACCCCAGAATACTGCCTAATTCTCAAATGCATACCCATGAACTTTTGAAAATTCTGAAACTGCCCCAAAATCTCAAGAAAGATGATAGTTTCATCCTAAGACCTTGGGGATGACCGGCAACTCACCGCCGGAGAGCCCTGTCGCCGGCTACCACTCACCAGAGCATGGTGACCCCATGCCGGGCTCCGACCGACTAGAAAAGTGGCCGGAAAACCACAACCCGGCAGCACGCACACACACACACAAAATTCAAATTTCAAAAACATTCAAAACTCAACCAAATCGGACGTATGAACACTCAAATCCAATTATTTCGAGCTAACGAACAAGAATATGAACCTCGTTTCTGAAAATAGGCACCGGAACGGCATCGGCAAAGAAGTGGGTTTCTTAAAAACTTTGACCTCTTATACGGTGGCCCAAACGACATGAAAGCTTAAAAATAATTACATATCTAGAATCCTTACATCAATGCCTTTAAATTCGTGTATGGGTTTGACCCCTTCGTCGCCGGAAAAATGTCGCCGGAGTTGGTGGAGTAGCTACAGTTTAGGCCTTGCATGGCTGGCTTCCGGCCATCTTTTTGGAAAACCGACTTCGGATCTGGAATCTACACGTCAGAATGGAGCTTGAGTGAAAGTTTGGTGGAAATTGGCCATTGAAAAAAATTTCCGGCGACGGCCGGCGGCAGTGCGTGGCGGCGCCGGTGACTGTTCCGGCCAGGCTGAAGCTGGCTCCTTCTCTCTCTAACTCTCCCTCTCTCTACCATTATTAGAAGTGGAAGAGATGTGTTCAAAAATAGTAAGTTAAGGGTATTTATAGATGTGAAATTTGGGTGCGTTTTTCGTTCAAGATTTCGAAAAATTGTGGAGGCCGCATACGAAATCCGATTCGGGAAATCTTGGTGTCTACGGACTTGTCTCAATGAGAGCTATAATTTAGTGAGGATACAGAGCCTCATAAAAATATATTTCAAATCAAAATCTTTTGAATACACATATTGGGCTAACAAACCCATTATTTTGGGCCCCCATTTTGGCATAACCTCATATATATATCATATTTAGGCCCAATAAATATTATAAGCCCATTTTTAGATTTTGGGGTGTTACATTTTTCTTCAAAGGCATTTTTCTTTGAATCACCGCACTAACCTCTTCTGTTAGACTTATAGTTTCAAATGATCCAAATTTTTTTTTGTTAGCAACGACATCCTTAAGGAACTTCACATATACGGGCATATCTCGAAGTGCATCAAGCAAAGGTATGTTAATTTGTAAGGAATCTTTTCATCTTTTTATCCACCTTAGGCTTGGCTAGACGATGAGGGAATGAAGCTTTTGTGATTACATCCTTAGTGGGAAGAGGAGCTTCTACTAGCACTTCCTTTGGAATCTCTTTTTGCACTTCTTTCCTTGATTCCTCATCATTAGTTGAAGGCTCTTCATAGGGTATATCTTTCACAAGAACTTCCTCTTCTTTACTTCCGGATGTGGCTTGATTCTCATAAGTTCTTCCACTCCTCAATGTGATAGCATTGCACCCTTTAGGATTCATCTCTGTGTTGCTTGGAAACTTGTCTGGTGTGTGTTGAGTGATAGCTTGGTTAGCCATTTGGCTAATTTGACCCTCCATCATCTTCACTTGCTTTGTCAAGGAAGTGAGAGAATTTTCCAAGGCACTCACTGTTGGTTCCGGGATCTCTCGGATGTAGATTTAATTAATTAAAATAATTATTAACATATGAATTCAGATCTTGAAAGAGGAAACAGATCTAGAATCATATACCTGTTTGTATAACACCGGTGGAATCTGAGTCAAGGAAAAGATCTTCCACGCACTAGATCTCTGCACACGAGATCTAGCTCTTGATCGTAAACCTCGAGATCTTCTAGAGTATTCCCTAGCAACGAGAAAAATTTTGAGTGGGCGAAAATCTATCTTCTCTGCACTACCCAAGAAACCGGCGCCCCCTTCTCCAGATTTATGAATCTGTGAAATCACGTTATTTCATTCTCCACTTATCCCTTATTTATAGATAAGAAGTGGAGTGGTGGAGAAGTAAGGGTTTGGTTAATGGGTCAGGCTATGCTCTATTGGGCTACTCCAGCGATCTTGAGGAGAACATGGACTGGGCCTTCCAATATAATTAAATAATCCAAGTATTCTCTGGCCCCGAATACTCTATTTAATTATATTAATATTATAGCCTTTCCACTATAGTAAAATAATATTACATCGCCGTCCATTCCCAAACTACTACATATCAGGCTCCTCTTTGAATTATATTATTTCCCGTGTTTAAGATATCGCATGTCCATTAATTAATTTAAGCTACTGACTGCTCCAATTAATTAATATCTTATACCGAGAGTAGTACCCGTTCGACCTCATTAATATATCGGAACTTAATCCACCTGTAGGGTTTGATATAATAATCCTTAGAACGCCTCAAGGGGACATCATCAACTCGGCGCACCAAGACACGATTTCTAGCTATAATATTAATTATCATATTTATAATATTATTACCCAAGATACGGAGATTCTTTGAGTTGCGATAACTCTCACTCATGGTAAATCAAAGTAATAATAATTATAAATACATAATTGAATATTATGACAACTAGAATTAAGAAATAATAATCGTCCGAGATGTGATCCTTAATAAGTCAGTATAAAAGGATTTATCTCACCCTCGATCCCGTTCAATGCAACTCTGATCGTATGCACTAGTATAAGCTAATAGCCAAGACCAACTATTATCCAGCATTATACTACAACCTTAACAAGTAATTTGTCCAAGATTACTTTCGGTTGCGAACACCATTTAACTATATAAGAAAATGATAATATGATCTTCCGTGTGACCACCCACACCATATTATCTATAATATATAGTACCGGATATTTATTTGCATAACCATAACACGAATTAATATGCAAATCATATGACAATATTTATTTCCATAAAATAGGAAGATACAGTTAATATACACGCATAAAAGTATGCTTTGCAGTATATAACCCCAACACTCACCTTTTGTCCGGTTTGAATAATGAATGTGCCTTGTTGAGAAGACATTTGAGCTTGATTTGCCAATATTTGTTGCATCATTTGCTCCATTGATGGAGAATTCTTCTTTGGCTCTTCAATAACTCCTTGAGAAACGGAGAATCCAGGAGGTGGAAATTGAGCATTGTTGGGATTTCTGTAGGAGAGGTTGGGATAAGTCCGGTTGTTGGGATCGTAGGCTTGATAGCCTCCTTGATGACCATTGGAATTACCTCCTTGTGACTTCCCTTGAAATCCCCCTCGATAGTTCCCTTGGAATCCTCCTTGAGTTCCTTGAAAATTTGGCTTGTCGAAATTTCTATAGGGTCTTTGGTTCACAAAGCTCACATCTTCATTCCCATTATATTCATCATTCTCTTGGACTTGAACCACTTGAACATCTCTTTTCGATCTTCTCTCTTCTTCAAATTCCTTCTTTAGAAGGGTGTATTGTGTAGCCAACTCATCAATCCTTGCATCTTCAAGTATAGAATTCACCTTCTTCGTATGACCTCTCTCCAATGGCCATTGATAACTATTGGCTGCCATCTCTTCTATGATCCGTAGGGCTTCCTTTGCATTCCGGTTCACTAGGCAACCCCCGGATGTAGCATCAACTATGCTTCTCATGTGTGGAGAGAGTCCACTATAGAAGTTGACTATTTGTTGTGCTTCACTAAAACCGTGTTGAGGGCACTTACGCAGCAAGTCCCTATGCCTCTCCCAAGCTTCAAATAGTGTCTCATCAATATGTTGGGAAAATTGAGAAATTTCAGAGATGAGTTTTTGAGCCTTTGAATGAGGGAAGTACTTGGCTGGAAAAGCTTTGCATAACTTTTCTCATGTGGTGATCTCGCTCTTGTCAAAATTTTTGAATCACTCATTTACACGATCCCTTAGAGAAAAGTTGAAAAGATTCATCCTTATAGCATCCTCCGGTACTCCATTGTGTTTCACCGTATCACAAATCTCCAAGAATGTGCTCAAGTGTGCATTAGGATCCTCATTTGGCCTTCCCCCAAATTGCTCGGATTGGACCATTTAAATAAGGCCGGTCCTTATCTCAAAATTATTCGCATTGACACGAGGTCCCCATGCTCCATCTTGAAATTGTTAGACCGGTGCGTCAAACATTTGGTTTAATGGAGGTAGAGGCTCCTCATTTGCTCTTCGTTATGCTCATCAAGCTTTGCCCTCATATCTTCAAACTCCTTCATTAGAGCTTCCATATTCGGTAACTTAGCTCCCATCTCTTGTTCTTCATCAGAATTCCTTCTTCTATGACTTCTTTCAAAGTTCAAGATCAAAGGTTGAACAAGTCTTCCCTTAGACCTTGAGTGCATAAACCTACAAAACAAAAGTTAAAAGAAAAACAATGCTTGAATTAGTAACTCAATAACCAAATTGACTATTGAAACTCAAACTAAGCATTCCCCGGCAACGGCACCAAAATTTGGTTGCTCTCACTTTTGAGGGTGAGAAGATGCAATGATAATCGATGTGTATAATCGAGTCAAATCCACAGGGAATGCAATGGCATATGAATTTCAACTAGTAATCTAGTTACCTAACTACTATCCAAGCTACCAATTAACATGTTTTTGGGTTTTTTTGCTTAACTAATAACAATAAAAAGTAAGTAACAAGCTTAGAACTTAACTAAACGAGTAACAAGTATGCAAATAACGAGAATTGAATAAGAAATGAAAGTGACTCCAATTATACTTCAATTAGGTCTAAGTGATAGGGATGTAACACTCTAACTAGAATTAACCATTTTAATCCAATTTCATGTGGGAAACCTCCTAAGTATGACTCACCCAATTCTCATTGCAACGAAATCAAGTAGATTAATGAAAGGCTTAACTCCTACTAAGATATCAAGCAATTCATTAACTCCCAATGGATTATGGAGTTCTTTAGCCCTACTATTCTCTAGTATGCAAATCTCTTGATCCTAATATCTAATCTAAGCCTCCTAAGCTTTAGATCAAACACTTGGTATGCAATTATGGTGATCAATCACAATTACATAATAAAACATAGCCCCAAGAGAAATGAACATGAAATTAGAAGGTAAATTCATAGATCAAGCCTAATCCCATCACTTATCTCTAATTTACATATAATTGGAATCACAAAGGAGATTAGCTAGACATGATTTAGGAAAATGAACCATAGAAAATGCATAAAACCATAATCAAAAGATAGAGAATTCAATAAGGAAGAGAATGGTGGAAGGATCTTCAAATCTTCAACATAAATCTTCAACAATTAATGATAATAATAAAATTGGAAAGAAGGAAAGTTTCTAGGGTTCTAAAATGAATATTCTAGCCTAAGATAACTAATTGGGGAATATATGGGGTTAATATACATAAATCATGAGTTTTGGGTCGAGTTAGACCGAGTTGGAACGAACCAACTCGGTCAAGAAACAAGAGGGGACGCCTAGCCGGCGGTTTCGCCAACCGTCGTGCAACCCTCTGCCGATGCTGCATGTTAGCCACCCTCACGGCGGTTTGGCCGGCGGTCCAGCCGGCCGCCGTCCAAACCGCCGGTGCTCCTTGCCCCGGTCGGTGCTTCTCTCGTTCGGTTCTTTCTTCGATTCTTTCTTTCCTCTCTTTGAACCGGCTTTTGACTTTCGACTCTCACCTCTTGCAGTCCGAATCTTCTTCGTTTCCGGCCCTCGATCTTTAGATACTTCAATGCTCTTCAAATTTCTACAAAAATAGATCGAAAACTGAAAGAAAACGAGAAAGGTACAAAATATGCTAAAAGTTAAGAAACCCTAGCAATTCTAGCATTTAATCACACAAATCAAGCTTCAAGCACATACAAAACACACTCAGCATGCACATAAAATACGTGTTAATCAGTAGAGCTTTTAAATAATAGCATCTCGATAGATCTAGGGTTTGGAGTTGAGCTAGGGTTGTGAAGGACTTTAGGAGTTTAGTGAGGGGAGTATGAGAGATATTGAGGTACCTTAGTTTCCTTAACATACATACATATTTAGACAAGCTGTGGATTCCACTCTTGCTCAGGTCGAGTGATCGCAAGAGCTTCAACTCCATGAAAGAAGGGTTTTTGATAGGGAGAAGATGAGGATTAGTTTTGGTTGGAAATGAGAATAGAGTTTGCAAGTGTTTAGGGTTATAATGAAATTCTTGATCAAATGGCACAGCCGTAGCCATAGGCATAGAAAGCCGTAGAGAGTCTCCATCTACACCGAAAGAGTAAGCTACCTTATCACCATAAACGACTCAGCAATGATCTGAGCGAGTCCATGGATGACCTTAGGCATCTGGGCCTGAACAATTTCACCATAGTCATTGCAAGTTACGTCGGTGAAGAATGACCTGCATAGCAGTTGATGGAAGTAAGCTTCCCCAATTTCCTCATGCTTCACGACGTCATTTGCGATCCACATCTTTGATGAGCTTTTCCTTTTCCAGCACGTAACCGTAGGGGAAGATACCGCAGAAAGTGAAACAGTTTAACAAATCATTGGGAATGGACAATTCCTTGATTACCAGAATCAAGGAATCATCCTCGAAGGAGGAAGCAGCGTTGATTCTTTCCATGAAATTCAAAGAGTAAAGACTCCCTTGAAATCTCATCAAGCTTCCGATGAGCTTCAAGGAAAGTGGGACCCCTCTACAGCGCTCAGCCGCTGGCAATGGCATCGTCTTCTCTCTCATGATCTCTAGATCTAGAGAGAGAAAAATGGTGTTTGATACGAATATTAATTATTAGTATTCTATATTATTTCTTAAATAGATTAGTAGCCAATAAATTGTAATAAACGGGTATTGCGATGTTTATCAGCCCGACTCCTTTGAGTATAAACTCATTTTTCTTATTTCTTCATTGATTCAAAACCTAACTTATAACTATTTAAATAGATAAACTAGACGCACCCTACTGGGCTCAACTCGACTACGGGCCGACGAACATCGCAATACCCGTTTATTATAATTTATTGGCTACTAATCTATTTAAGAAATAATGTAGAATACTAATAACTAATATTCGTATCATTCCCAACCCCTTCAAAACCACCTTGTCCTCAAGGTGGAGCGTGTAAAAGTCTTCGAGCGAATTCTTAAACATTTCCTTGAGAGCATACAACTTCATCACCATCTTCTACTTAGCATTGCTGACAATTTTTATTCCAACATTGTTTTCTGACGCATTTGATTCATGTTTCGTGGCACCTATCACTTCCATCCAAGTAGCCTCAAAAACATTATCCTCTTGTTTGGAAGCAAGAACAACTTCAATATTTTCCTCACAAGGAAAGACATATCTAACTTCTGATTTGAGACACAAATTTCTTTTGAGATTTTCAACAAACTGCTCATGCTAGTTTTCAAATATTTCATCATCTTGCCCCAAAAGTGGTTCGTCTTCTTGTTCTTTCTCTTCTATATCACAACTCAAAAGTAGAGACACTTCAACTAAGACTTGAGATCGTAGCGTTGAATCAACCTCAATCTCGAAAGATGATTCATCTACTTGCTCTTCAGGTGGCTTGGTCTCTTCTTCAAGTTTGTTTTCTAGTTGAGATTCTCCGAATCGATTCATCACCTTTTCTTTGAAATCCGCCCAAGTAGACAACAACATGTTACTCTTCATTAATCTATACCACTCAGCTCCTTCTCCTTTCATGTTGTATGCTACGAGCCTCACTCGTTGTTCATCATATATATAATTACATCCAAAATATTCTTCGGCCCGTAAAATCCAATTAAGTGGATCAATTCTAACAAAACACGGCAAATC
This sequence comes from Mentha longifolia, assembly GCA_001642375.2. Taxonomy (NCBI): domain Eukaryota; kingdom Viridiplantae; phylum Streptophyta; class Magnoliopsida; order Lamiales; family Lamiaceae; genus Mentha; species Mentha longifolia. The sequence goes on along the minus strand of CM038114.1, from coordinate 18,557,377 downwards.
AATAAACTTTCCTGTATACTTCGATGTATTTTTACTTAAAATCTTATCTAATTTATCGAGAATCTTCTAATATAATTGACATGCCTCCATTTACGATCCAATAATGCACGGTAACAATAGATCGAAACCAAAGGAATTACGGATAAAAGCAAAGACAATACCAATATTTACGTTTACTGGCTTCCCCCTTGCACTGATCCCCAATGATACCAACTTTTTTTTTAACGCGTTTATCTCCAGCAAATTAAATCCAACCACCAATCCAATCGAATAGAATTCAAAACTCAAACAAGAACATGAGCACATCAGTTTCCAAACAATACAATAAATCCAAATGATGTAGTATCACCTCCTCCTTTTTTTTTTTCAAAAGCAAGTAAAGGATAGATTTGATACTTTCAAAGAGATCTCACTTCGATATCTCTCAACGAAAGCACCAATTGATACGAACGAAATTGCTCATATCGATAAGATTGCGCCACTTCGAGCGAACCCAGACTCCTTTGAGTATAAACTCGTTTTTCTTATTTCTTCATTGATTCAAAACCTAACTTACAACTATTTAAATAGATAAACTAGACGCACCCTAATGGGCTCAACTCAACTACGGGCCGATAAACATTGCAATACCCGTTTATTACAATTTATTGACTACTAATCTATTTAAGAAATAATATAGAATACCAATAATTAATATTCGTATCAATGTTGCTCCATCGACTTGAAGGTCACGTGACGTGACGACGACCTTGGACCCCACACCCACGAAACGGAACTAGGAATCTTTGAGATGCCGCCATAGCTCCTCCTCCATGAGGTCGAAGTCGTCGAGCACGATCAACGACCTGTGGGAGAGCAGAGTGTCGACCACCATCTCATGCATCTCGACCAGATTGTTGAAGGAGCAGAGCATCCCCATCGCGGACTTCAGCAGCTGCCTCGCGACGTCGAACAGCTGGTGATGGCTCCGTTGCTGGCCGTCGATCTTCACCCACGCCTTGAGCTCGAAGTGATCCTGCACCGTTGGATCGTCGTAGATCTGACGGGCGAGGGTCGTCTTCCCGATCCCGTCCTTCCCCACGATGGGAATCACAGAGAGCTGCGGCCGCCGCAGATCGGCGGAGAGCAGCCGGGATAGGAGCCGCTCCTTCTCCGCTTGGCGGCCGAAGACATTCTCTTTCTTCACGAGAGGCAAGAGCTCGTCGACGGCGCGGGACGAGTCGTCGTTCATGCTGGCGTTAGCTGGTTGTGGGACCCATTCAATCTCCGACACGTCCACGTCGGACTCATCTGCGCAGATCTGAGGAAAGCCGATGACGTGGTGAGGCTTCTCATCGTTTTTGTCAGTGGAGGTGTATGTGGAATGGACTCTTTCAATGAGTTTTGAGAGCAAAAAATGAGTGGGATTTTCAGCCGATTCAAAATTTGAGACCAATTCCCACAGCGGAGCGGCTGATGTTGATTCTACTTGGTGCTTACGGAGATAATGAAGAGGTAAATCGATGAGGGTTGGATGTATGATTTGAGAATTTCATAAACTGGTACAGTATGATTAAAGTATGCAACTGCAAAATTCAACCGCTTGGATTGCGGATGAAGATAAACTGAATCTCCATGGAAACTCTGCAATGTTTGTGTGTGATAATGAAGAAGACAAATTGATTGACGTCATGTTTGAAAATCTCTTGATATACATATGATTCTGAAAACAATAGAATGCAATTTTTTTAATAATTATATGTTGGATATGAAATGTAAAACTGAGAGAACAAAAATCATTTTTTTTAGTTTCATATTAAAAGTTTGTATTCCTTATTGTCATGAGCCAAACATCATCCTATCATCTCTTTCCTTGCAATAATAATAATAATAATAATAATAATAATTACTGGTTTCTATTCTCCTCTAGATGAGAGAGGACTGTTCCTTGAAAAAGAAAAAGAAAAAGAAAAAGAAAAATAAAAATAAATTAATAAATCCTAGTAAATAATTATAAAAATAAACTAAATTATAATATATTAACAAAAAGAACAACATAATCCTTCTTATATACACTAAAATAGAACCTTGTGATTTTCACCAATATAAGGACTACTATTTTGTTATACAACACAAAAAAAGGACGCAATATGTCATTTCTTGAAAGATAAAATATCGAATGAATTTTAATAACATATTTCTTTCCTTTTTATTGTACACTAGTATTACATCTAATACATTTTTTACTCTAACACTCAGAAAAAATAATAATAATAATAAAAATAAAAGGAACTAATTTATTATTTTTGAAAGATAATTTATACTCCCTCCGTCCCGCCAAAATAACATTGTTTCTATATTTTATACCTCACATATATTCAAGAAATTAGGTCATTTCGACGGGACGGAGGGAGTAAAATATATTTTAATAAAATATAGTATATATTTTTTCCACATTCAATATATGGCCTCAAAAGCCTTATTTCTTTTTGAACTTGGAGCGACCTGATTGGCCTCAAAAGCCTTATTTCTTTTTGAACTTGGTGCACCTATGATTGTGGTTGCGGATATCTAAAAGGAAACCTACAAACCACCGCACCGGTTTTATTAATCAGGTGAATCAATATAATTAGTAATTTAATGAGGTTTGATGATCTCAACACATGTACACTTGTGAAATGAACTCAAACGTCCGTTACAAGGAATCTTCCGTGAATTAGGAATCTTTTGCCATAGACGAAATTAATAATTGTTCTTTTTTTTAGATTCAGAAATCAATAGTTCTTTTTTAGTCTTCCTAATAACGTGGGTTTGGGTGGAGTATTATTCTAGAGGGATGACTGACGTATTTTGCATAGAAAACTCCGCTTTAGATTATTATGCTTATAACGTGACTTGAAACCTACTCTTTCTTCTTCTTCTTCTTCATTTTTTTCTTTTAAGACCAAAAAAAAAAAAAAAAATTATTAGACCATCTGTTTCTTTTTTCGGGTTTATGTAATACGTTGTACAAGTCTTTTCTTTTTTACTGCGTCTTACTATATCCGTCTCATTTTTTTAAATAGAAATATATATCTACTTATTATCTACATCAAATTCTATACGCATTTGAATATAATTTAAATTAAAAATTTTAAATTATTATAATTTTTTCATTTGTCTTCTGATTTTTATACCAAATTGAAGATCTTGGTACGATCTTTTATTTAAAATCAATCGTCAATATATTTTTATGAATCTATGATGTTCTTTGAAAAAAATAAAATATGCATTAAAATTGTAAGTGACATCATTTTCTATCTGTGCTGTCTCACCATAAGTGACCCCTTTTTAAATAAGAAAATAATTAGCCACATAAGGGTACAATTAGTAAATCCCTTATTACATTTAACTTTCTCTAATTAAATCTCATCATTCACTCACCTCTCAATACGTATCTCAATGTAATTTAAATTCTAAAAGTTTAAATTATCATAACTTGCACATTTGTTCTCCGTTTTTTATGAATTTTATATCAAATTAAAGGTATTGATCCGATCTTTCATTTAAGATTAGACATCAATATGTTTTTATGCATCTATGATGCTCTAGTTTTAAAATATGCCTAAATAAATAAACAACACTCTCTCCTTAAACACAATACAATTTATACCTTAAAGACTTCCTCTTAAAAACCCGCGTCAAAAAGAAATGGGTTGCTTAGGGTGGGACAGAGGTAGTATATTGTATCTTTAAATAAAATCTTCTAAAATACCGTATTGAAAATATTTGGGACTAATATAGTGGGACAACAGGAGAATTTTACATTTCAATTGTAGAAATATTTTTAGTTATTTATAATCCTCTACATCTCGCATGATTTGCAATTATACTCCATGGCCTTCACTTGAGATCCTCTTTCACAATTTTGATATTTCATCCGTGTCACAAATCTCAATTTTTATTAATTTCATAAAGTTTTCTTAGAAAAACTTAATTTATAATGATTTAGTTTAATTTTATGATCATTTATATGATTTACTAATTTAATTAGGATTTATAATTATATTTTAGCCATTAATTCTACTTTATTAGTTATATTAGAGTTGATAAATCTAAAACTAGGGTATATATTTATTAAATTTTTAATTATAAATATCTATGATGATTTGTTATATTATATTACCTTTTATTTTTATGTAAATGAATATAAATAATATAATTAAGATTTGCGACATGGTTATGACATCAAAATTGGGATAGCGAATCCCATCCATCAACTTTTACACATATGATCATTTATTTCGACCTTAGTGTCCCTACTATCACTAATTAGTTATATGTAATTTTTTCAACAATTTTAATTTATTGTAATTTAATTTGATTTAATAATTATTTTCTTGGGATGACTAATTCCACTAAGGGTTTATAATTATTTGTTAGCATTTAATTACAGTTTATTAGTTAAATTAGGGTCTATATATCCAGAACTATAGCATATAATTTTTAAAAATTTTATCTTCTAATTATAATGTTTATTATGATTTATTACAATACACTACTCCCTTCGTCTGCAATGATTGTAGATAAAATCTTTTGAGACAATGGTTTTAATATTTATAATGAGTGGATGTTAAAGTTATTTTTGGGTCACACTTGATGCCATGAATATTGAGGTGAAGTGGATATCGAAGTGGACTTTAATTGACTTTTGTATGATAAAAAGTGAATAATGGGCATGAGATCCACATACAAAAATGGGTTGTGCATAGTTCTCACGGATATCAGTAAAAATTTGTAAGCACCTCAAGCCAGTTACTTCATCAGCTAATTAGTTGATTGAAGTCCCTAAAATATCATGAGTTCAAGCTTCTTCAACTCTATCCATTCTTACGGTAAATATTAGTTGCACCCTATTTGGCTAATTGAAATTTGTAAGCAGTTCAAGTTAGTTACTTCATCAGCTAATTAGTTGATTGAAGTCCCTAAAATATCTACGAGTTCAAGTTTCTTCAACTCTTTCCCTTCTTACGGTAAATACTAGTTGCACCCCATTTGGCCAAATAAAATTCGTACACGGTTCAAGTCAGTTACTTTATCAGCTAATGAGTTGATTGAAGTCCCTAAAATATCGATGAGTTCAAGCTTCTTCAACTATTTTCCTTCTTACGGTAAATTAGTTGCACCCCATTTGGTCAAATGAAATTTGTAAACAGTTCAAGTCAATCACTTCATTAGCTAAATAGTTGATTGAAGTTTCTAAAATATTAACGACTTCAAGCTTCTTCAACTCTTTCCCTTCTTACGTTAAATGGGAAAGAAAATGACAACCATTCTTATATATACATTTTAGACCGACTAAGCTAGAGATATAATGTAACAGTGATGTTATCCTTTGTTCAATGCAAGTCCAAATGCAAATGTTTTTCATATTGCTAAAGAACATATTTCTAAGTGACACCAAGTCACTATCACTTAGTCTTTATAATTTTTTTTAAATTTGAGATGCATATTTTTTAACCGGCCGGTAATTCAAAATTGTTACTGAATCGTCTGGTTCTAATTGGTTCTTTCTCATTGAGGGAGTTCAAAAGCGACTACCAATTTCAATGTGCTAATTGGAATAGTAATGTTCCTGGTTCACAGTCCAACCTATTGACCTCATTGATCTTGTCTAGTTTTTAAAATATTAGTTGCACCCCATTTGGTTAATGAAATTTGTAAACACCTCAAGTCAGTTACTTCATCAGCTAATCAGTTGATTGAAGTCCCTCAAATATCAAGGAGTTCAAGCCTCTTCATCTCGGTCCCTAACTTTTTAGTCACTTGGAAACAAGGTCTTAATAAAAAGACACTTTTTCTTTTCATATAGGAGGTTATACGCTTTTTCAACATGTGTCAGATCATTTAAGTTTGCAAAGTTCCATCCGGAAGTTGGTCAGTTCCAAGTAGTGTTCAGTGCTTTTAAAATTAACTAAATGTAGTTTCTCCAAACACCCAAGACAGTCTGTTTCTTTTGTCATTTCCACAATGCTAACCATCTTTGCACAGCCTTTCACAACACAAACTTTTAATGCTCCAGCATTTTCCAAGTCAAAGTCAGTTGAGCTCTTTACACTAGAGTGACCAACTAATTCAAATGAGCTGGTCTGCCTTAGTAACTCTTTCACAGAAGACGGAATTTCTTCATTGCTGGAGAATCTCAATCGCCTCTCTTGTGGAATTCGAGAGATTTATGAACCATATGGGAGTCCAATCTCACAACACCCAATAGAAATATCAAAGGTCCTTAAAGTATTTCCATACCAGTGTATGATAGTGTCGGTTAATGATTTGCTTGGAGCATGAAAATTTCTTAAACTAGTCGCTTTTGGAAAGTGAATGTTATGAGAATTCGGCATTTTCAAACATGCTAGTTCTTGGGCTACTCGATCCCACAAAGAGCATCCATATTTGAGTTCCACTTTTAAAACATAGAGTTGACCAACAAAATAGTTGAAGAAAAATAATAAGAATTAAGTGAATATGGATGCTCTCTGTATCAGATAGATGGACGGATCGATGGCAGAGGACTATAATTATTAACTTTCTAGTTATGGGATCGTGTTTGTCAAATTCATTGATGGCTTGAGATTTGTGAAGTTAAGAATAAGTTGATTTCCTTGATTCTCTCCTTGAAGATAATGATAAGTTGTTTGACTTTTAAAACATAGAGTTGACCAACAAAATAGTTGAAGAAAAATAATAAAAATTAAGTGAATATGGATGTTCTCTGTGTTAGATAGATGGACGGATCGAAGGCAGAGGACTATAATTAGTAACTTTCTAGTTATGGGATCGTGTTTGTCAAATTCACATTGATGGCTTGAGATTTGTGAAGATAAGGATAAGTTGTTTGATTTTCTTGATTCTCTTCTTGAAGAAATTAGGGAGAAGAAATTGATGGAAAATAGACCAATTTTTTACCGGATCCTTGTACATCCCACTGCATATACTTGATGCTTGAAGAAACTGGGAAAATTCAACTAGTTCATAAGATAATTTGAAGGGGTATAAGTCTTGTTGGCTATATTTATAGCCAAACCAAGTATTTCAGTTTGTTGAAGCATTTCGCAAATAAAAAAGCATTGGTTACTAGATTCGCTACATCTTTTCTATCATGAGAAATGATTTATAAAGAGAAAGATAGCCTCAGAAAGATGTTCACTTCTGATGAATGTGTACAGAACAAATTGTCTTTGGGGAGTTAAAGAAAATGAATTATGCTCTAACAAAGGCAACTACGACTGCTTGGAAAGTACTTTGAGACCGACTACCAACTAGAGAAAACAATATTCAATGTAGAGAAATGCTACAATTTGGAGATAAATCGAAGTGCTCATTATGTGGAACTGAGGAGGAATCTGCTGCTTATTTGTTCATAGATTGCATAGTGAAATCCATTTGGTTAGTGATATATAGGTGGTTAAATTTTATGTGGCTATTCACTTTTAATTTAAATATCATTTTCCTCAAAACTTGGGCATCCTCTAAGGGGCTTCTAGGAGAAGTTTGCTATCACTGTGTGGATGAAATAAGGTTATGTTTGAAAATGCAAATTGGAACAAAGAAAAGATCATGGATGAAATTAAATTAATGTATGAGGTGCATAATGTGTTCTCTTATAATTTATCTTTTAGAGACTGATAACTAGGTTAAGGCTTTTTTTTTTTTTTTTTTCTGGTGATCAATGATGATGTAATTATTTTGACACTCTTTGGTACAGTACTTTGCGTGCCTGAGTTTCCTTTTAATAACACTTATTTTTTAAAAAAAGAAAATAAAATATAAAATATGGGTGATAATGTTTAGTATATATTTGATATATTTTTCATATCTTAATTCTATTAATTTTAGATTAGTTTTTGTTATATTATATAGTTTTAATAAGATTTGTGATTGGCAAATTATAGGTGAAGTGGCAAATGATTGGAAAGAATTGTAGCTGAGTTGATGGCAATGAAATTTAATACTGATAGGATATGGCCCAACTACTAGGCCCAAGCTCCGGCCCAACATAATTGGACCTCGGCAAATAAGCTCGGCCTAGATGAGCTCGGCCCACTGAAAGGCCCAGAAGACACTACGGCCCAATCCAGCAGCGCAGCCCAAAGACCATAGAAGCTCGGCCGACCCACGATCTTCAACCCACGATCTCCAGCCCACGACTGCTGATGTGGCACCCCACGACCTCGGCTATAACCGCCACGACCTCGGTTGTAACTGCTGTTGTACACCTATAAATAGTGATGCTAGGATAAATTGAAAGGGGGAGATTCTGTAAACTCGAGAGCAATAATACACATTTCTTTATCCGTGGACGTAGATCAAATGAAAAGATCGAACCACGTAAAACTCTTGTGTTCTTATTCTTGCAACTCTCACTATCGTACAAACACTTAAAAACCCACGATCGATCACTGGCGCCGTCTGTGAGAATTAAATTCTTGTGAAACCGATCAAAGTTTTCGAGTAAAATGATGGTAAAACAAACTCGCTCCACCACCACCGCTGCTGTCGCCAAAGCAAAACAGCACCAAACCGATCCGGCCACCAATCCACCTCACAATGAGGAGGACGACGTGAGTCAAGCTCGGCACACCGCTTCCCAAGTCCGTCTTGAAGAGCGCCCGACAATCCACCGAAATCCTGAAGGCCATCTGGAGGACATCTCATTAGACCAGTCTGGCGGTTCAACTGGTAGCGGTAGCCAAGGCCAAAGCGGTCGTCGATGTGTAAGCGCCGCACTCCAACCCGAGCTTGGAGATGCACTGAAGGCGTACTTGGACCTCTACGAACAAGACTTTTGCAAGTTCGTGGATCAACATCGGCAACGAAGTCAACACGGAAAGAATGAAGCCGAACCGTCACATCGGCGATCCCCTAGTCTCTAAATCATTGGGGATAGGATGGCCGAACTTCCCCGAAGGCGACAGAATAATGATCGCCATGGGAACAACCGTGCTTCACCGCAGCGCGGGTCAACGTCACCTTGTCAAAATGTCATTCCACCTCGGTGTGACGAAGGAAATAGTTATCAGGGGAGATTCACCATTTACGGTCGAATCTCGACTCCCTTCACTAATAGGATACTCTATACTCCCCTCCCGTCGACGTATAGAGTACCTCCTATCCCACCTTACAACGGGTCACAAGACCCCAACAACTTCCTATCCCGGTTCCAGTACAACATGATGAACCAGGGACTTGCCGAAGACATTTACATGTGTAAAGTCTTCCCCAAACTGCTAGTGGACAACGCTAGAAGTTGGTTCGATAGCTTGCCTAATGGCAGCATAGGGTCGTATGCCGACCTACTCGACGCCTTTCAGCGTCGCTTCTTTCAAAAGGCTGAGGCTAAAATCAGCCCATCCCAGCTCCTAACCTTAAGGCAAGGGCGAGGAGAAAGGATCAGTGACTTTCTGGCCCGTTTTTACAATGAAAGCCTTAAAGTCGACCGTCTCTCCGACGACGTGCTCATCTCGGCGTTTCAAAACGTCATTCAGTCCGGAACTCTCTTCAGAGAGCTCGTAAAGGCACGCCCAATGACCTCCAGGCAGTTATGGAAGATTGCCGATACATTCGCGGAGACGGATGAGGCCGATCGAAAAAAGCGGGCTGCAGATCGACCTAAAAACAACGAGAAGAAAAAGGAGCGCAACGACCACGGGCAAGGTCGACGAAGTGCCCTTGAAAGGTTACAGCGAGGACCCCTCGAGTCCCGCTTAGGACCTCGGCCCAACCAAGACCGAAGTCAGTACACACCGCTAACAAAGTCTAGGGCCGAAATATACGAGCTTCATGCGAACTTGTTCGAGAAGCCGCCACCTTTGTCCCGAGGAGGATCGAAACGCCGATCCAAAGAAAAATACTGCAAGTTTCACAATGACTACGGTCATGCAACCGAGGATTGCAGGGATCTTGCCTCGGACATTGAGCACATGGTACGCGACGGTACCCTTAAACTGTACCAAAGTCGCAACCAACAAGAGGCCCGACCTCAAGAGAAGGGCAAGAGAAAGAAAAATAGGGGAGGCAACAACTGCGCCCCCCATCACGACAAGAGACCGAAGCACGATGATGAGGATGAGGACGAAGACCAGCCTCAATACGATGCGGTCATCACTGCCATCACCGGACTGCCCGAAGGCTCGATGAGGTCATCATTGAAAGCCGAGGCCCGGAGTCAACAGCGAGAAGAACCTGCCCAGAAAAGGTTCAAGATGGATGAGGTCGTCACCTTTTCCGGCGATGACCCAGTCCCCAATGATGTACCTCATCAAGATGCCACAATAATCGAGGCCGTGGTGGCCAACAAATTAGTCCACCGAGTATTTATTGATAGCGGAGCCTCTGTGAGTGTGCTCTTTAAAGACTGCTTCGATAAGCTCGATATCGAAGAAGCACATCTAAGGCCGGCACCCATGCCGCTAAAAAACTTCACACAACAAGAGACGATGATGGAAGGCATAATTTCACTGCCCGTGACAGTTGGAAAGAGCCCATTGTCCACTACGAAGATAATCCACTTCTTCGTCGTAAAAGCCAGCTCCCCCTATAACATCATCTTAGGAAGGGATTGGCTAATAGCGACAAAGGCGATCTGCTCGGCCTACCACTTGACGATCAAAATTCCGTCTAAAAACGGAGTGATCACGCTTCGGGGAAACCAGCAGCAGGCTAAGGAGTGCATGCAGGTCGCACTCCGAGGTGCTAGTAATCAGCACCCCCAAGCATAGCAACTACAGAACCCCGAAGAGGTGGAGCCGACGTCGCCTCCACCCGTCGAGCCGGTCAAAGACGTCGCATTGTACGAGGATGACCTTGCCAAGGTCGTCAAAGTAGGGTTCGTCGGTGAAAACGAGCTCTGAAGTCAACTTATCCGGCTACTTCAGGAATATAGAGATGTCTTCGCTTGGTCACCGCTAGACATGACTGGGGTGGCACCAAGTGTCATCACTCATCACCTCAACATCGATCCCGAGGTGAAATCAGTTCGGCAGAAGCAGTGAGCCTTCACAGCCAAAAGAAATCAAGTGATCCATGATGAGGTTCGGCAACTGCAAAAGGCCGATATTTTATTCGAAGTGAAATATCCGACCTGGCTGGCTAACCTCGTGATGGTGAAAAAACAAGGAGGCGGGTGGCGGATGTGTATTGATTACACTGACCTCAATAAGCACTGCCCAAAAGACTACTACCCCCTCCCTAACATCGACAAGAAGGTCGAAGCTCTTGTTGGCCACAAGATGTTCAGCTTCTTGGACCTATACAAGGGATACCACCAAGTCCTCATGAACGCCGAGGACGCGCCAAAGACCGCCTTCGTCATAGACTTCGGCGTCTACGCATACAAAAAGATGCCCTTCGGATTGAAAAATGCTGGAGCTACATACCAAAGGATGGTCGACAAGATTTTTGAAGCCCACATCGGTAGTATTGTCGAAGTGTATGTAGACGATATAGTCGTAAAAAGCAAGGAAATTGCCATTTGTGTAAACGACCTTAAAGTTGTTTTTAGCCTACTTCGTGAAGTGAATCTAAAATTAAATCCACAAAAGTGTACTTTTATGGTCCGATCTGGAAAATTTCTAGGGTGTTAGGTTTCACGCGAAGGTTTAAAGGCTAATCCATCAAAAGTACGAGCCATCCAAGAAATACAAGTGCCGAAGTCAATCAATGACGTGCACAAGCTGACGGGCTGCATAGCTGCACTAAGTCGCTTCCTATCTAAGGCCGCCGAAAAACAACTCTTGTTCTTCAAGATATTAAAGAAAGCGCCGAGCTTCGAATGGAACGATGAGCACAAAAAGGCTTTTGACGACCTAAAGAGGTACCTCGCAAACCTCCCCACTTTTTCTGTACCAAAAGAGGGCGAGGTCCTCTCCCTATACCCCGCTGCTTCGGACGAGGCAATCAGTGCAGTCCTAGTGCGAGAAGAAAAACGTCGTCAGCTACCCGTCTATTTCATAAGCCAAGCCCTAAAAGGACCGGAGACGAGGTATCAACCTTTGGAAAAGGTAGCACTTGCATTAGTGAATGCAGCGAGAAGACTTCGACCGTACTTCCACGCACATCCAATACAAGTGCTAACCGACCTCCCACTTTGGCAAGTGCTTACAAAACCGGAAGCGTCCGGGCGAATCGCTAAATGGGCCATAGAACTCGGCGAGCACGCGATTTCCTTTGTACCTCGCCAAGCCATTAAAGGGCAAGCCTTGGCCGATTTCCTAGTAGAAGCCAAGTTCACAGACACGCAGCAGTCTACCATACCTACTGAGGATAAATCAAAGGCCGAGGCACCGAAGTCACCGCCACAAGACTGTTGGAAGATCTACGTGGATGGGGCATCAGGCAACAAAGGAAGCGGAGCCAGAGTCTTGCTCATCAGCCCAGAAGGAAAGGAGACCATCTATGCACTCTGGTTCAACTTCCTAACCACAAATAACGAAGTGGAGTACGAAGCTATAATCGTTGGACTTCGTCTAGCCCAAGCTCTCCAAGTACAAGCCATCCAGGTTCACAGTGATTCTCAAGTCGTAGTGAGCCATATGCTAGGTAAGTACGAGGCCAAGGGTGAACAAATGAAAAAATACCTCCAAGCGGCCAAATGCCTACAACAAAGCTTCTCATACTTCAAGTTGGTGCGAATACCAAGGGGAGATAATGGCCGAGCTGACGCACTAAGCAAACTCACATCGTCGTCAACGACCTCCCCGGTAGAAGAAGTACAACTCCGAAGTATTGATGAAGCCGAAGTCAATATAGTAACTGAAGATGGACCGAACTGGATGACTCCGCTTCGCAACTACCTAGGGAGTGGCGAACTCCCAACTGATAAGGTCGAGGCTAGGAAGCTCCTGGCTAAGTCCACCAAGTACGTCCTGGAACAAGGAGTGCTGTATAGGAAATCATACCTCCAACCTCTCCTAAGATGTGTGGGACCGAATCAAACGAACTACGCACTGCGCGAAGTCCATGAAGGCTCCTCTGGCAGTCACATCGGAGCCCGTGCCCTGTCCAAAAAGATCATGAGGTGGGGATACTATTGGCCCACCATGTTCCAAGACGCTATCGACCTCGTCAAACAGTGTCCGAAGTGCCAAATCCATGCGACGGTTCCAAGGTTGCCGCAAACCGAACTGGCCAGCATGCAGAGCCCTTGGCCGTTCATGCAGTGGGGAATAGACATTGTCGGTCCGTTCGAAAAAGCTCCCGGCCAACTACAGTTCCTCATTATAGCCATCGACTACTTTACAAAATGGGTTAAAGCCGAACCACTGGCACGGATCACAAGTAAAAACGCCCTAAACTTTATTTGGAAGAACATCGTTTATCGCTTCGGCATACCTCACATCCTTGTCTCAGATAACGGAACCCAGTTCACAGACAGGACGTTCAGAGAATGGTGTGATGAACTCCACATCCAGCAAAAGTTCACCTCGGTAGCCCATCCTCAAGCGAATGGTCAAACCGAGGTTACGAACCGAACGATAGTTAAAGGGTTAAAAACCCGACTCGATAAGGCCAAAGGAGATTGGGCTGCCAACTTACCCCAACTTCTGTGGTCGTATCGAACCACCCCCCGGACATCACACGGTAAAACACCATACAGCTTGGTGTATGGAACCGAAGCGGTGATCCCGGTAGAAATCGGTTTGCCGAGCCCCCGAACACTTATCTTCGCAGCCCAAGATAACGAAGAGAGACTTCGAGCTAACTTAGATTTGTTAGAAGAAAAATGGGAACAAGCCTACATACAAGAAGCTCGATACAAACAACAAGTAGCTCGGTATTATAATAACCGGGTGAAGCATCAGCAGCTCCAAGTAGGTGACTTCGTACTTCGGAATAACGAGGTTAGTAAGGCTGAGAAGCTTGGCGAATTAGAAGCCACCTGGGAAGGACCATACCGAGTTCAAGAAGTCCTCAGAAAAGGGTCGTACAAGCTCGCCCAATTATCTGGTGAGCCCATACCCCGTACATGGCACATTAATCACCTGAAGAGATACTTTGTATAAATGGAGAATAATGTTCAAGTTCATCTAGGTTGTAGGAGCCGGGTCGTTTTGTTTAAATTTGTCTTATTTTTAACTTCATTTAATTAAACTTTATTTTTTTCATTTACTTGTTTATATCTTTTGCATACATTTTGCACGTCTCTCTCTCGTTTATACTGAGTATCTCGATTTTAAAATCCTGACGAGGATAACATAAATAAACTCCACTTCGGAGTAACACCTAAACGCGCGTAAGGGGACCACCCCTATCGATAAATTCGACAAATAAGGAACCTGAAAGCCTTAACTTCATTTCAGACGAAGTGGCTATCTGAAAGCCTAAACTTCGTCACCCGACGAAGTGGCTACATGAAAGCCTTAACTTCATTCTCGAATGAAGTGGCTACCTAAGCCCAAACTTTGTCTTCGGACGAAGTGGCTAACTGGAAAGCCTTAACTTCGTCTTCAGATGAAGTGGCTATCTAAAGCCTTAACTTCGTCTCCAGACGAAGTGGCTATCTGAAAGCCTAAACTTCGTCACCCGACGAAGTGGCTACATGAAAGCCTTAACTTCGTTCTCAAACGAAGTGGCTACCTGAGCCCAAACTTTATCTTCGTACAAAGTGGCTAACTGGAAAGCCTTAACTTCGTCTTTAGACGGAGTGGCTATTTAAAGCCTTAACTTCGTCTTCAGATGAAGTGGCTTTTTAAAGCCTAAACTTCATCCACATACGAAGTGGCTAACTGAAAGCCTTAACTTCGTCACCGGACGAAGTGGCTACAAGAAAGCTGCCTTCATTTATATAAGGGAATCTACCTTAATAAAAAAAACGAAGATGAAAAACTCAAGTAAAATGCAATAATTTTTGTTTTATTCGAATGGAAAGAAATGTACAAATATTACATTAAGAAGACGAGGAACCCGGAGGTTTTGGCTGGCTAAAGCTGAGCCAATCTCTAGCAAAATCCCTGCCAGAGTTACAGTTCAGTATATCGTCTATGCTAAGCCTGTCTCCACCTCATCCCGGAGCCGAACTTCGACCTCTACCTCGACCACTTTGGCTAGCTTGACCCCGACCTCGTCCAGGTGCCAACCGCCACTCTTGACGGTAAATTTCTCGAGAATGGCGTGTGACAATCTTCGGATCTGGATCAACAGACCTCGAAGATTCACCTTCCAAGAAATCTCTAGAAATACTGTCAAGCAACCTCGGATCTGTAGCATGGGTCGAAGGTTCAGCTTCTGACAAAATACATCGCTTCAACTTCGGGAAGCGATCAAGGACTGTCTCGTAGATGCTTGCCACACGAATGAGTTCTTCAAATTCATCCCGAACCTGTAGGGAGTCCTTCCCATATTGGTCCCTATAGCTTCGGCACCGAGCCTGATGTTCCTTCACTCTACTATAGGTCTCAGATATGGTGGATCCCCCAGATCGGTGAATAATAGCCTCATACTCCTTGTGCTCCACGAAAATCTCCTTGCATACTTTGATGTCGTCCAAAGCTTCCTGGTATTTGTCATTAAGCTCCAGATACTTCGCATGTATTTCATCGAGCTTCTCCTGAGCAGTTCGAAGCTTTACTTCAGCCTCGACCTCGATGTTCTCAGCTTGTTTCTTCCAATTTGAAGCATTGAGCTCAGCTACTTCTACAGCTCGGCGAAGCTCGGATATTTCTTTAACGAAGTGGGAAGCATCATAAAAATCAGGAGCAGACTACAGAATAAATACAAGCAAGGTTTAACAAAAAGCCTCTTTATTTATAGCCGAACACGGCAAATGAGACGCCACCCTAATGGTGACGAAGTACAAGGCTACAAAAAAAAACAGAAAGAAGGAAAGAAGCCAAAAAATCATGAAAAGTGTCAATTGACTCCATCACGATTTTCTACTTCTAGGCCGACCTCTGGTTCGACATCAGGCTCCTCGGGGTCGGCGCATGCGGGCTCCTTGGTGGTCTGTGTAGCCTGCCCCTTCAGTAGGTCGGCAATGACCGTCTCCAGGAGTTCGTACCTGTCAACAGGACATCGCCGAATAGCCCCTTCGTTGAGCGGGCTCCTCTGCGCGGCGAGCTGCTCGACCACCAGAATTGAGGTAGTGTGCTCCAGCAGCACCCCGGCGAAGTCCTGCAGTGTCTCCTCCTCCGTCGTAATAGCATACCCGTACTTGGTTTTGTCTAAGTCCGGGATGTCGGCGGCGATATAGTCGAGCATTGCTGAGACGATCGGGGTGCTCAAGGCACTCGCCAGCTGAACGGCCATCCGGGAGAAGTGTTTCGACCGGAAGACTCATTCCACCACAGCACGGAACACGTCCCCCTGTCCAGCCACCACCCCGGCGACTTGGGCCTTCAGCCACCCACTTCTGCCTCCAGCTTGGCATTCTTCTTCTTCGCCTCTTCGGCGGCAACCGAAGCTGCCGCCTCCCTCTCCACTGCTGCCTCCGCCGCGGCCTCGGCGACAGAGATCTTAGCCATTAGCCGATCCTCCACCGCCGTGAACTCGGCATTCTTCCTCTGGAACTTGGCAACTCCACTCCGGATGAAGTTCGCCAAGCCCTGCAGCCCGTCCAAAGCCACTTCGGCTTCCTACAAAAAATCGAGGAAAAATTTATATTTCGGTTCAATCACCACAAAACTAACTCCTGTTTCACACGTACCTCAGGAAATGACATCTCCCGTGCGTGCCCTTGGCCCGAAGTCGGGCCACTCTCGATAATTATTACTTCGTCATCCGACGGAAGTACCATCCGCCGACATCGCCGGTTCACCAACTCTAATGGAGGGGAACTAATGAAGGGAGCCTCCGGCTCCGAGCTCACCGACGCCGATCTCCTCAGGTCGAGTGTCCTCTCCAATGACGCAACTGAAGTTCCCTTGTCCACCACGGAGGAAGAGGGCTTCTATCTCTTCCTCTTGTTCTTATTCTGCAAAGCGGCCTGGAACGATTGGGCATCCACTACACAAAAAAATAGATCAATGTATATATCAGTAAAAGCAAAAAAGACTACGGAACACAAATCAGTGAAGCAGAGCCTCACCCAAGTCCGCATTGGACACGGAGTTATATGGGCTTAGCCCATAATTTGCGAGCTCGGCCTCGGCATAATTCCTTTCAATGAGGCTGAGGTTCACTAAGCTCGTCTCAAGCTCACCGGTTGGTTTCCCAGTGTCTCGAGGTGCGAACTTATCCTTGGTCCAAGGATACAACGGCACACCTTCACACCGGCAAAAGAAAAATTTCTTCTGCCAGTTCGGCACTTTCGTGGGCGTCCCTAACTTAAATCTATTTATAGGGGAAAGGTATGCCCACCCCGTCAGACCCAACTTCGGTCTAAAAAACCGAAGAAAAGAATCTACCGTGGGCGTACCACCACGGCGGCTGACTTCATAACAGAAACCTACGACCTGTTTGATGGAGGGCGGTGCCAACTGACCTAACGACAGGTGCAGTTCCTCCAACAGCTCGACAATAAAAGAATTTAGAGGAAACCGTAGACCGAAATAAAATTAATCTTCATATACGGTGAAAAATCCTATGGACGGAGAACTACCTCTATCGACATCACGCGGGTACCAACAGTTCGACTGACTCGGAAAACAAAAACCTATGAGCCAATCCTTGCATATGAGACACAGACATGGTGGACATACAAGCAAGAGCAGCGTTAGACCCGACCAACAGTGAAAATTCAATTTCTCAAATTGCCGGCGGGACCAACGCGCGAGTATACACATTTAACCAAACCCTCACCGGAAATCCCTTAACCGGCGACGGTGAAATCTCTATGTTTGCCCTATCGGTACCTACTGGGGAAGAAGAAGAAGAATCCATTTAAAGGAGAATACTTACTTTTCAACACTTTTTCCGACTACAAATCAACGGGAATTGAACTTGACGGCGGCAGCGATTGCAGAATTTCGGTCTAGGGTTTTACTCTCGCTTAAAATTGGAAATGGATTGAAGAGGAAAAATGTTTTCTAGCGTACATTGGAAGCTTTTATAAGCAAGGCACGCCTTTTCAAATTCCGCCTCTTCACCTACTCCAACAAAAACAAGACGCGTGTCCTACCTACACTAACACCAACAGTCGCGCCCTTCAACTCACCAGTATTTTGCACGACCTCGTATTTACGAGGCGGCATACATTTCGACGGGGCAATGCAATTCAAGCTCGACCTCGTATTTACGAGGCGGTATGCATTTCGACTTCGCCGCACTCTCAAATTTGACGGGG
This sequence comes from Mentha longifolia, assembly GCA_001642375.2. Taxonomy (NCBI): domain Eukaryota; kingdom Viridiplantae; phylum Streptophyta; class Magnoliopsida; order Lamiales; family Lamiaceae; genus Mentha; species Mentha longifolia. The sequence goes on along the minus strand of CM038114.1, from coordinate 18,539,142 downwards.
CAATGCAATTCAAGCTCGACCTCGTATTTACGAGGCGGTATCATTTCGACTTCATCGAAATATCAATTTCGACGTGGCACTGCAATTCAAGCTCAACCTCGTATTTACGAGGTGGTATACATTTCGACTTCGTCAAACTCTCAAATTCGATGGGGCCATGCAATTACCGCAAGACCTAATCCAACTACGCGGTATGCCACTACCCTACGTCCCAGCAATCACTCTTGTCCTCGCTTCTATACTTTTGGGGGGGGATGTGATAGGATATGGCCCAGCTACTAGGCCCAAGCTCCGGCCCAACATAATTGGACCTCGGCAAATAAGCTCGGCCCACTAAAAGGCCCAGAAGACACTACGGCCCAATCCAGCAGCGCAGCCCAAAGACCATAGAAGCTCGGCCGACCCACGATCTTCAACCCACGATCTCCAGCCCACGACTGCTGATGTGGCACCCCACGACCTCGGCTATAACCGCCACGACCTCGGTTGTAACTGCTGTTGTACACCTATAAATAGTGATGCTAGGATAGATTGAAAGGGGGAGATTCTGTAAACTCGAGAGCAATAATACACATTTCTTTATCCGTGGACGTAGATCAAACAAAAAGATCAAACCACGTAAAACTCTTGTGTTCTTATTCTTGAAACTCTCACTATCGTACAAACACTCGAAAACCCACGATCGATCAAATACTATGACTGCTGAATTGCTTGACGTACGTGTATAGTATTTAGAAGCTCATAGGAGGAAAAGGAAGGCCTACTTCGTGGCCCATGAAAATATCGCAGATTCAGTACGGATGACACCCATGCACCAAAAACAGTGGACTTTTTAGTGTGCTTCAGCATATGGAAGATTTGGTTATTCGCAGTGTTCTTAATTGTGAGAGCTCTGGCTCAGACGTGGACGCGTGAGTTTGGGTTGGGAAACTAGGCAAACTCAGCTTGTTTATGTTCAAGCCTCTTCATCTCGGTCCCTACCTTTTTGGTCATTTGGGAACAAGGTCTTAAAAAAAAGACACTTTTTCTTATACTTCTTTAACTTTTCATATAGGAGGTCATACGCTTTTTCAACATGTGTCAGATCCTTAAAGTTTGCAAGGTTCCATCTCGAAGTTGGTTAGTTCCAAGTAGTGTTCAGTGCTTTTAAAATTAACTAAATATAGTTTCTCCGAACACCCAAGACAGTCTGTTTCTTTTGTCATTTCCACAATGCTAACCATCTTTGCACAGCCTTTCACAACACAAACTTTTAATGCTCCAGCATTTTCCAAGTCAAAGTCAGTCGAGCTCTTTACACTAGCGTGACCAACTAATTCAAATGAGCTGGTCTGCCTTAGTAACTCTTTCATAGAAGACGGAATTTCTTCATTGCTGGAGAATCTCAATCGCCTCTCTTGTGGGATTCGAGAGATTTTTGAACCATATGGGAGTCCAATCTCACAACACCCAATAAAAATATCAAAGGTCCTTAAAGTATTTCCATACCAGTGTATGATAGTGTCGGTTAATGATTTGCTTGGAGCATGAAAATTTCTTAAACTAGTCGCTTTTGGAAAGTGAATGTTATGAGAATTCGGCATTTTCAAACATGCTAGTTCTTGGGCTACTCGATCCCACAAAGAGCATCCATATTTGAGTTCCACTTTTAAAACATAGAGTTGACCAACAAAATAGTTGAAGAAAAATAATAAGAATTAAGTGAATATGGATATTCTCTGTGTCAGATAGATGGACGGATCGATGGCAGAGGACTATAATTAATAACTTTCTAGTTATGGGATCGTGTTTGTCAAATTCATTGATGGCTTGAGATTTGTGAAGTTAAGGATAAGTTGATTTCCTTGATTCTCTCCTTGAAGATAATGATAAGTTGTTTGACTTTTAAAACATAGAGTTGACCAACAAAATAATTGAAGAAAAATAATAAGAATTAAGTGAATATGGATGCTCTCAGTGTTAGATAGATGGACGGATCGAAGGCAGAGGACTATAATTAGTAACTTTCTAGTTATGGGATCGTGTCAAATTCATTGATGGCATGAGATTTGTGAAGATAAGGATAAGTTGTTTGATTTTCTCTCCTTGAAGATGAGGATAAGTTGTTTGACTTTTAAAACATAGAGTTGACCAACAAAATAGTTGAAGAAAAATAAAAAGAATTAAGTGAATATGGATGCTCTCTGTGTTAGATAGATGGATGGATCGAAGGCAGAGGACTATAATTAATAACTTTCTAGTTATGGGATCGTGTTTATCAAATTCATTGATGGCTTGAGATTTGTGAAGATAAGGATAAGTTGTTTGATTTTCTTGATTCTCTTCTAGAAGAAATTAGGGAGAAGAACGCTTTCCAAGTAATAATGGACAATGACAACAACTATGTTTCAGTTGGGAAGAAATTGATGGAAAATATACTAATTTTTTACCAGATCCCTTGTTCATCGCACTGCATAGACTTGATGCTTAAAGAAATTGGGAAAATTCAACTAGTTCATAAGATAATTTGAAGGGGTATAAGTCTTGTTGGCTATATTTATAGCCATACCAAGTATTTCAGTTTGTTGAAGCATTTCACAAATAAGAAAGCATTGGTTACTAGATTCGCTACATCTTTTCTATCATGAGAAATGATTTATAAAGAGAAAGATTGCCTCAGAAAGATGTTCACTTCTGATGAATGTGTACAAAACAAATTGTCTTTGGGAAGTTAAAGAAAATGAATAGTGCTCTAACAAAGGCAACTACGACTGCTTGGAAAATACTTTATGACCGACTGCCAACTAGAGAAAACATTCAACGTAGAGGAATGCTACAATTTGGAGATAAATCGAAGTGCTCATTATGTGGAACTAAGGAGGAATCTGCTACTTATTTGTTCATTGATTGCATTGTGAAATCCATTTGGTTAGTGATATATAGGTGGTTAAATTTTATGTGGCTATTCACTTTTAATTTAAATATCATTTTCCCCAAAACTTGGGCATCCTCTAAGGGGCTTATGGGAGAAGTTTGCTATCACTGTGTGGATGAAATAAGGTTATGTTTGAAAATGCAAATTGGAACAAAGAAAAGATCGTGGATGAAATTTACGGTAAATTAAAGTGTGAGGTGCATAATGAGTTCTCTTATAATTTATCTTTTAGAGACTGATAACGAGGTTAAGGATTTTTATTTTTTTTTTCCCTAGTGATCAATGATGATGTAATTGTTGTGACACTCTTTGGTACTGTAACGCCTCGCTTTTTACTTAACTAGTTTAAGTTAACTAATCTCAAATATTGAGTTATATTATTAACTTCTACGTTCACGAATCCAAGAGCGATTGCTTAGAGAGCAATAATAGAAACGAGTAGCGACTCGACTTCTATAATTTATCAATCGAGATATAATCGATTGAGCACTCGATTAAATAGGTGGTTGTTTAATAACCTCTTTAGCAAATAAATGTTGATCGAATGAGAATCGCTGGAGTAAGAAATAATCGTTTGGACCAAGGCCCAATTCATGCATTAGTGGGCCATGCCCATTCTTTTTTAGATTAGGCTCGGATATATATATATTCCTCATTTATAAACCATGAAGAAATAGATTAACTATAACAAGAATCTCTATTACACAAAAAAAACAAGAAAATAGCTAAATCCCTTTTTCATTATTAAATGGGAGCAAATCACGTGTTGAGCTAAATAGGCAGATTTTGAATCCCTACAAATCCCTACTACAACTTTACAGTAGGTAAAACAAGTTACAAGAATACATTAGCAAACAAATAGCCAAACTCCTAATCTTCTAAACAGGGAAGGAAATCTGCAACCCTTTTAAAAGTTAGCTGCACAATTAGTATCCCTCTAGCTACCTACAAAAGAGGAAGTAAGGTCAGCAAATAAAACAAGAGGAGAAGGATTTCAAATCTGTAAATGAGACAAAGATCCTATGTCTAAAACAGGAAAGAAAACCAGCCTTGAAGGAAGCCTAGCACAGCTGCATAGGCAGCAGCTTCATCCCTTCTTGATACCTGCAAGAAGGAAGAGAAATCAACCAGGAAATCGACAAGCATTGAGGGCTAAAAATCTGCAATGATACAAGAACCAAGACCTGCAATAAGGCAACAAAATAAACTCTGCAGAATTATTCAAAAGGAAACAAACTTAGTATGGAAATAGAAGCCTTGAAAGAATACACCCTATCAGCCAAAGTCAATTTTCCCTTCTAGACTTAGAACTCCAACCGATTTCCTATAACACCACCCCTTCCTCACTCATTCAGATTCACACAATCTCAAAACACCAACACTTAGAACAACTAGAGAATGAGAGAGAGAGTGAAGGAGAAGCAGCTAGGACGTATAGAAGAGGGGAGGAGCAAGCCACTACAGCTTTCTTCTTCAAGGTAACCAAAAATCCATAGACATGCTAATATTCTCCCTCAGTAAACCAAGCATGACAGTAATCCAGTTTCCAGTTTTCATTACAAAAACCTAAACCCATAAGCATGCTACAATTTCACACATGAACACCACACAGATTTTAAGTAGAACTTCAGCCTATAAACAAACATCCTACTACTTCAATTCATAACCAAGCGCGTCTACTCCCACAACTTTCAGATTCTGTAAATTTGCTTCGACACAAAACTTAAACCAAGGGTATAAAAATGCAGGAATCACACACATACTTGTTCAGTTTTAGAAACCAAACCTAAGATAATAACTAAAACAAACAAGGAAGAAAAACTTAGCTTAATTCCAGAAAGTTAGAGAGCGAACCTCCGTCGAGGAGCGATGCCCCGACGGCGAGGAACTGAACCAAAAAAATAAAAAATAAAAACCCCCACCCACAGCGGAAAGCAGCATCGGGCAGCGGCGGTGTTCCGACAAGCAGCTTCGGGCAGCAGAAGTGTCCCGTAGTCGTCACCATTGTCGTCCCTGAACCTGCAGCAAGAAAACAGAGGACGAGAGTCAGAAAGTACGAAAATCAAACCCTAACTTTAATACTGAACCGAATAATAGAAAACAAGTTTTAAAAAAATAATAAAAATAAATAAAAGAATAGCAGTAGCAATCGACGGCGGTGGCCGCCCAACTCATAATCGGAAAATTCGGGACAAATATCCCCTAGTCCTTTCGTACTAGGGTTTTTAGTTTAAGGATCGAAATCCCAGAGCAGAAGAAGGCGTGGGAGCTGTGGGAGTTGCAGCCGGCGTCGGGAATCACCGGAGCAGTGAGGAAATTGCCGGTAAAGGTGAGACTCATCGGATCCGTTCGAGACCACCAGACGCCTTCCCACGCGGCGCCCTCTCACTGCAGCAACAGAGCACCCCCCCCCCCCCCACCAAAAGCCGTAGACAGCGTCGTTCGACCGAAAATGGTGGAGGAATTTCCCTCTCACTCATCGACGGCGGCTCATTGATTGAGGCGCCGCTCGGAGCCTCGCTGGTGTAGTGAAGAAGATGACCGGAAATGGGAGGTGCGAGAGAAAGGAATCGGTGGAGATGAAATCGCGAGTCAGAGAAAGAGAGAAATAAGTTCTCGTCAACTGAACAAGAGAAAAGAGGAGCTAGGTTTCCCTTTTAAAATCGGGCCGGGTTTTGTCAAGGCGGGCCGAATCTTGGGCTGAACAGAAGTGGGCCGAGCCCAACCAAGTGGGCCAATTTTAGAATTTAAATAATCTTCGAGCCCAATTTCTAAATAATTACGGACCAAGATACCGCTAATTAAATCATACCTTACCCGAAATTAGATTGCGTTAATTCGTAAAGAATTATTGTGTAATTAAAGGAATTAACTTTAGATAAGTTAATCAACCAAGAATTAATAATTTAGATTAATTGATTTGGATAATCAATTTTTGGAGCAATAATTAGCCCAATTTAACGATAAACCGGAAAATGGTTTATCAAGAGATTAAGCGAATTATTAACTTATGGTTATAAGTTAATTAACCAAAATTTAAGAATTAAGCGTAATTGATTAAGTTAATCAAATACGCGAATAGAATTAATCGAGTTCAACAATAAACCAAGTTGACTTATTAATAGAAATCTTACATGAACCATTCACAAAATGAGATTCATAACCCGAGCTTAGATAGCAGTAATCACGTTACTGAAGCTGGAATAACCTCCGATGAAATTTAAGATTAGAATCCTAAATAAGATCGTATTCATTAGAATATGAATCTACCTCGATCTCAATCAAAGGTCACGCGAAGGAGGGACAATAGCTGAGGCAGAGATCAAGTCTCATAGCAGTTGAGAAGAACAGTAAGGTGGGCTTTCTATAAAACAAAAGGCATGTTTTATTAGACGTTAGCTCTTTTACTATTGTCATGCCATAAATGTTTTCAGTTTTTGTATGATACCTATCTGAGTTGGTTATGCCAATTGTTAATCGAATTCAGGTCCGAGTAAGATGTCTATCTTACAAGGGCTAGTGTACACCGTGCGACTATGCTCAACGGCAGTTGACTAGTCAGGTGTCGTGGAAGGTGGTCACCTTCTCGGTACTTATGTTTCAAGATATGGTAGAGTACAGATGAATTAGCCTGCGCAGGCATCTTTGAATCATAAAATATTTTGGTAAGCATAGGCTCTTTAAAGTAAAACCCTATGCATTACCGTTTAGATGGCTGACAATAAGACAAATGTTTTGGGCACATGTCCACTGAGTGCTTTGTACTCATACCCTGTACATATTTCTCATGTGCATGTTGAGCAAGATGAAGCGGAGTGGTCAAACGGTGTTTTGTCGAGAAAGAAGTAGTCATAGTAGTAGTGTCGAGAAGTCTCTTGGTAATACATGTCTCCATACATGTATTTCATTATTTTCCCTTCCGCTGCAAACACTCAAACTTGTCATATCCTTTGTGTTTTGGTTGTAATTTGAGTCAGGCTGTCAACATGTATGTTGTACCTTGGTCGGGTCCTAAATATTAATTTTGTCTTCCTTATACAGTGTGATTCAACATGATGAATGAGTCAATCCCCCACCAAATACCTTTCTTTATTATTTATTCATAATTAATATCTATAGTCACGAATTACCGAGCTTAGTAATCAATTAGCAAAGTGTGATCGTGACAGGTATGGTACTTTGCGTGCCTGAGTTTCCTTTTAATAACACTTGTTATTTTTTAAAGAAAATAAAATATAAAATATGGGCGATAATGTTTAGTATATATTTGATACTATATTTTTCTTATTTTATTTCTATTAATTTTAGAGTAGTTTTTGTTATTTTATATAGTTTTAATAAGATTTATGGTGGTGATTTATGATCGGCGAATTATAGGTGAAGTGGCAAATAATTGGAAAGAATTGTGGTTGAATTGATGGCGATGCTATGACCGCTAAATTGCTTGACGTACATGCATGGTATTTGGAAGCTCATGGGAGGAAAAGGAAGGACCCGCTTGTGGCCCATGAAAGAAAGCCCACTTCGGGCATGGTTTTGAAGATTTTCGTTGCTTACCGTCTTATTAAATCAGATGGGATTCTTTTTCTTTTCTTATAAATAGTAGTACACTACTTATTCATAATTTAGGGGAGAACAACAGACGAGAGGAACTAGGAACAAGATTCTTTTTATTTTTCTTTATTTTATTTAGCTTTTATTTTATTTTGCTTTTACGTTGGAGAGACTTAGAACTAGGATTTGGATTTATACACTTTCAGAATTCTTCAATTAAAGTAAGGTTTTCTTCTTCTTTGTATGAGAATGTATGGGAAGATTAACTTGCTATGAATTGTTTGCATGATGATGAGTGGCTAGATTCGTTTTTTAGGATTCAGGATTCAGAAATTAATAATTGAGTCTTATAAATTATTACATGCTTGTCTATTAAATTGTGTTTGTTTAATTTGAGCAACTTGGTCATTGTTTGGATTTATTGGATATGAGATTATTGTTTAATCTGAGCAACTGGTTATTGTTTGGATTGATTAGATATGAGATGAGATTGTGAGATAATTCTAGTATGTGATCTAGGTTTAATCGACATCGATCTTGAATCGAGATTGCTTACTTGTTTATCATTGTGTTCTTATTTGTGCAACTTGAATATGAGAATTATGGTTGTAGCCTAGTTATGAATACGAAAGTTATTAATTACCCTTGATTGTTCAATGTATTTAATTGTTTCCTACTTATGTATGGATAGGATGGCAATGAGCCGAATTTGGACAGGATCCGGCTTGTTCTAGATCCTTTTTTTTTTGTCCATATCAGTTGGGTCCAAAAAATGAGATCCATGTCACGGGTCTACAGAATCTAGAGCCGGATCCATAACATTTATCCCAAAAATGAATTTTTGAAAAGAAAAAACAATAGCGATACAAATTCTAAGGCCCGGCTCTTAGGCGGCCCAAGCTGTTCTTAAGAACAAGCCCACAATTTTGTAGGGCCCCAAATTAAAAATTATGCAGCTCAAATTTTTTATTATTATTTTTTTATTTTCTTTCTCCTCTTTTTTTCCCTCACTACCTTTTTTTTTCCCGCCTCTCTTCCTGTTTTCTTCCCTTTTTCTCTTTCTTTTTTTATACTTCTTTGATTAACGTTTATACGTAAGGATGAACCGGTACAGTATATTGAAAAAATTCGTTGTACCGATACAGTACCGAAAAATTTTCGATATGTACTTTTTCATACCTTTACCGTACCGTAGATTTCGGTATACCGGAAATTTGGTATGGAACAAAATCCATACCGATACCGTACCAATTTTTCGATATACCGTACCGAAGTTCGATATTTCGGTATACCGAAAAATTGAATATTATACCCGACAAAATTTATATTCAAATTTTTTCATACAATATTGACAACATAAAAATAATATCATACCACCAAACAAATAAAGTCAAACGACGAACAAATAAGTATTGTACATAATCAAGTATAATAGACCAAAAGTGTTTATGAAATATTATCTTAATACTATCTATATGCATTATTCATCTTTAACAAATGTAGATTAATTTTGCAAAACTATTTATATTACTCTATAATACGATACATTTGTTATCTTTGTTAGTATATGTATTCTCGTATTTTTTATCCCTAAAGATTAAAAAATAAATTACGTATGTTATATTTTTAATATTTTTAGATAATTTATCATATTGAAAACTAGTTAAATAATTAAAGATTTATTAAGATTGTATTTAAATTTAAAATATTCTCAAAATATAAAATAAAATAGAGAATAATTAATATTAAAAAATGCAATTTTTTGGTATATACCGAAATTTGATATGTACCGAACATTCGGTATCTCGGTATAATCGGTATGTACCGAACATTCGGTATAACGATGTTTGGTACATACCCAATGTTCGGTATATACCGAACTTTTCAGCATACCGAATCTTCGGTATTGATCGGTATACCGCGGTACAGGAAAACTCATACCGTTGCCGTACCGAAAATCTTCGATAAATTTGTCCATCCCTATTTATACGTCTTTGAAAGCAATTACTCTGTATAACCTAATCAAGAAAGTATTCAATGAAATGCAACCAACTTCTTTCCCACAATAGTCATAGTAGTCTTCTAGTGTATATATATTTATGACAAAAACTTGGGTGATGTCGGCAACATAGTGTGGCCGGGTCAAAGTGTCAATCTTTATACAAAAAAGTATTAATCTATACGAATAAAATTGTCAATCTTTAACATAATTATTTTACGAATAAAATGACAATTTTTGAAAGTGTCAATCTTTATACAGAAAAGTGATAATCTACACGAATAAAAGTGTCAGTGTTTTAGCCGTCCGCACGGTGCCTCTGGCTGACCCAAGTGTATCCCTTATTTCGAATCTAATAATCTAATTCTTGGGACTCCTCGGTACCGAAAATTTCCCAACTCTGGAAAAATATAAATTTGGTAATTGACATATACTAAAATTTAACTCAATAATCGAGCACATGGAATATGATATGTAAAAGTGGGATCCTATGTGTATATTACGGTAATCATATTTTTATAATAAAACCTATAAATATAAGGAAAAGTAGCAAATGTTGGAATCTATCCTTAAATTCCATCTCTTGGTTTTTTTTTCTTTCTTTCACTTGTGTTTCTTGTTTGTATTGTGCAGGTTTAATTCAAGAGAAAAGCTGGATTAAGGGGGAGATAATTTGGGCCTTGTGTTCGATGGGTTTGGGCGACGATTGAAGACCAAATCGCCATTGGGCTTTTTGGTGTGGAAGGAAGATTGGGCTAATCTAATTACAGCCCAATACGCAACAACTCATGCCTATATTTAACGAAGAGATTTACTTAGAGTTTACTGTGGCCGCATGAAAACTAAGTCAAAAGCAGAATCTTGGGTTGAAGTGTTGAGAGAATAACCGTTCCCACTAACTCCATCATGGCCGTGAAACGGAAGGACGTGGAAGTTGAAGATCAAAGAAGTATAAACCTAGAAAAACTTGGAGGAGGTTACGCTTTTTGGAGATAGAGAATAGAGTTCATAGAAATATCCAAATAGTTAATTTGAGTTGAGTAATACTAGCGATTAAGTTAGTAGCTTTTCATAGTTTGTTTCTTCAACTCTAATTTGTAATTCAACGTGAGTTATAGTGTTTGTTTCGCCTTGAGACACGCAAGACATCATCACGATATCTTGCAAAAACTATCTCTGTGTGTTTTTATTGTTCTTCATCGTTCGTCCTTTTTCGGTTTTCCGCTGCGTCAGTACCATAGAGGTGCTCGCAGGTAGGGATGGCAACGGGTCCTGGACCCGGTCCAGATCCGGTGATCCAGATCCGATTTTATGGATCTGGATCTTGCAAAATTGGACCCGATGGATCTGGACCGGATCCGGATCTAATAGCCAATTTTTAGATCTGGATCTGGATCTGAATTTTTTAGACCCAGATCCGGTCCAGATCCGATCCATGGATCCATTATATAAATATTTTATATATATTATATATATGTTATAAATATTATATATATTTTTTCTGATTATTTTAATTTTTAGAAATTATAGATTGAAAACTTAATTTGAAACAAGCATACGGCGACCCTTTATCACACTTACCCGCTCAAAACTCAACCTCTCCTCTCGACTCTCCACTCTCCCTTCACCCGGCGGCCGGTCGCTATCTCCCTCTTCTTTCTCCGACAGTCCGAGGACCTCAGCTCAACCTTTATAATTTGGAATTTGTACTTCAGTATTTGGGAGACATTTTACTTTTGATTTTTATCTTTGTACTTGAGATTTTTACAACTCGCTTTGATATATTGTATAAACTTATTATGATTATTATTGTACTATAATTCTTTTTATTATTTTAAAATTTTATTTTAGGGAAAAAGACTATGGATCTGGGTCTAGATCCGTAGACCCGTGGATCCGATGGATCTGGATCTGGATTCCGATTTTTTGGACCCGACGGATCTGGACCGGATCCGGACAAATTTTTTTTTTACGGATCTGGATCTGGAGTAAGCCGAATCCGGTCCAGATCCGGCCCATTGCCATCCCTACTCGCAGGGCAAGCCTCTGCGGGTACCTCTGTGCTCACCCCCGCCGAAATACCAACAACAAATGCCCCTAACGTTGCCACTCTGGAGCAAAAACACCCCTAACGAAACGTTTGGGGCTTTTAAGTCCTGAACGTGCACTTAATTAGTGCAAATATACGCTCCCTCACGGAAAGCTTAACGGCTATTAACGAAATTAAAATTTTCATATATTTTATTTTAATTTCCACTCATATTTCCTTTTTCTTTTCTAATCCGACATTCATATTTTGAGTGAAGCAAAAAGTTCATGTTTCCAGTTATCAGCATCATCGCTCCTATTTCTTATGTTCCATCGACACCTCACCTTCCACCAAGCTTGGCAAATTTGGTGCACCAGATTAACAATCAATCAACTAATGGGGAGAGATCCGAAAAGCCGATAGTAATACCACCGCCGCTCCCACAGCGGCAAATGCCGCCGTCATCAGTTATTAATTAATTGTTGTTTTAATTTGGATTTCAAAATTAGTGGAGTGGATTGCACAATAAAAATAAAAAATACAAAAACATTAATTTCGTTAACTGCCGTTAAGTTTTTCGTGAGGGGAGGGTTTATTTGCACTACTTAAGTGGACATTGAGAGCTTGACAGCTCCAAACATTTCGTTAGGGGTGTTTTTGTTCCGAGATGGCAACGTTAGGGGGTATTTGCTACTTTTCCCATAAAAATATAAAGTTACCGCTAAAAAACCCATTATATATTTAGAATAGAATACATTAAATATTTAGAGAAACGAAGAAAAATACATTATATTAGAGATGACATGATTTTATAAAATAGTAAAAAAAACCAAAATATTAAAAAAAAATATTTTTAACACATGGTAATCATAGAATGGAATAGAAAGTACATTAGGGAAACACTGATCGAATGAATTAGATATCAAATTTCATATATTTTCTGGAGTTGCGATAATCTTGATAAAGTTCCAAATGTTTGACCTAAAAATTACAACATAAAGTTAATACAGTTATATCATGATAAAACCTATAAAATAAGTATAGCATGAAAAATCAAAAACTGTTAGTATCACTAGAAGGAGTTAATTAAAGATTTTCAAGTGCAGTTAGAACCTCAGACATCCCTGGTCTTAATTTTGGATCTATACGTAGACATTGCAAAGCTAACATGGCAACTTTATGTGCTTCTTCATGAGGGTATTCGCCTCCTAATCTCCTATCCATAGTTTGTGAGAATTTCCTTTTGTTTCTTAGATAAGGTCCTGCCCAAACTCTCAAATTATGCTTTTGCTCGGGCCGATTATCGTCGAAAACTCGAAGCCCCGACATTAATTCTAACAAAATGACCCCGAAGCTGTACACATCCTAATTCTTGTAAAATCGACCTGAACATAGAAAACGACTTTTTAAGAGTATGCATTTTTTTTTTTTTGGCACGGAATTTAGTTAAATATTAGATGGAAAATGCATAATATTGGGGACGTTTGAAAATATAATTTGTGCATATTTTTAAAGGATGATTGAAAGGAGTAGTGTTTGAATATGCAATTACTAACATGTCATAATGTACTCCGGAGAAACATGCGCATAGCTTCGAACATCAATAGCTCTTGCAGTTGCACGGTGTACATTATCATATGCGAGCCCTTCTTCTGGCACGGCCAATGTCTGAGAACTTGGGGTTAAAGTCCTACAATCCTCATAAAGAAACAAATTAATTGAATTTCATCTTTATTTATGAATTAAATTTGAGAACTAATTAAGTCAATTAACTTAATTAGTTTGGCGAATTGAATTTACATAATCCAGAAGAATATCACTACTGCCTACAGTTCCTAGTATGATTGGTTTTTCCAATCCATGCAAGAAGACGAAGACTCTAGCTGCACCTATAGCCACTTTGATTCTGGTTGCCCAGGGAAGGGGTTGATTATTTTCTATCAAACTATCAAACGGGGAGAAATGAAGAATCATTATTAATCTATATATGGAATAACCAACACTTATAATTTTGTAAGTTAAGTGTAAATATTAATTATATATCGTAATTATTTTTAATGTAATGAATCGCAATTCATAAATATGGACAATATGAAGAAGTAAAACGCCTGTAAAAGCATGTCATCAGAATCCATCAGCTTCTTCACAGCTACAGCTATCCCAGATCCAGGCTTCGTTGCTGTGAGCTTCTGCTCGTCGATCCATCCTTTATAAACACGACGATTTCTTCCTTCTCCCAACAGAGAGTTGGGGTGAAATTTCTGGGTAGCCTTTATTATTTCCTCATATTTTATGGCCTTCTCATCATTAGAAAGATCTGCATGCAGGAATGAAGTTCACAAGTAAAAGAAAATGTGATTAAATACAGAGACTAAAAAATGGCTCATCTATTTATTAATTGGAGTTATGAATGTATAAGTGGTCATTAATTGGGCGATCACTTCTCAGGATTTATTCTAAAATTATTAGGGTTATATCTATCTATCTCAGAAATGCTCCCCTACCCACGGTGGGCATACTTAATGTGCCCACCGGTGATGTGGCAGTGTCACGTCTGCAATTTTTCCTTTTAGGGTTTAGTTTTTTATGTTAGGGTTTAGTTTTTTATAGTAGGGTTTAATTATTTTTGGTAGGATTTTTATTAATTTCCTTATATATTCCAATGTCACGTCATCCGTGGGCATATTAAGCATGCCCACGGTGGGCATTGGAGCATTACTCCTATCTATCTATCTATACTTATATAAAAATAGCCTTGAGTACTTAATGTAGATTGCCTATTATATCCTTATAATATTTTAAATTTAGGGACAATTATGTAATACACTATATTATACATTTAAATATAGTATGTATATATATATATGTATATAAATTTAAGTATGATATTTACCTTATTTATTATTTTAGTTTGATTTAATACCTAATACCAATTCTTTGATTTAATAACAATAATAATTATGGTAATACCTAAATCATATTATATGGCCTATGACCGCTGCTTTCAATATTTATTCAATATGTATAATATTGAATATTTTTGCTATGAGTTATGTTTTTTCTTTGAGTGATACTGAATTGATCAGATTTTTTTTAGTGATGCGAATTGATGTAATAATTTTGAATCAGAAGCTTATCCATGCCATTGTACAGAGTCGGTGCTTTGTGCCTATGTAGATTTTAAAGAATTTAAAATATAGATTAACATGCAGCCCTAATTTGAGATTCAAGACTGAAACTTTATATCTGATCACAGCGATTAAGTTTCCTTTCTAATATCTAATCACTTTCTGGTAAGATGCATTTAAATATTAATTTTAAATAAACTTTAATATCTTTATTTTATCGATGAGGCATAAATTTCGATAATAAGTATGTCACCAAAGTTCGAATTTGATAGATTAGATAATCATAATACTATCCTTATTCTTTAATCAAATTTACCTTCAATTATTAAATCATTATACAATACTTATTAATTAGAATAGGATACTACGTACTAATTTAATCTTGGTTGCCTTATTTTGTTGTTTTACACAATTAGTCATGTCTAAAATAAAAACAATACACTACACACAATAAATATCCTCAACATACTCTTGTATTACACAATATGTCATCACGACCCACCAATATTAACTACACTTTATTCACAATTTCTCATCATAACACCTAATTTAACTTTAATACCCTTGAAAAGTTATTTTTCCTTTTTTTCTTATATTATAAAATATTTTATTTATTAACGTCTATGCCCGTCTCTACAAAAGTAAATGTATGGGACGGAGGTAGTATAACTTATTACGTCAATACCCTTGAAACTAATTGTAAATATAAGGATATTGTAGACATAAAAAGAACATATCATTCATCTATAAATATAAACATAACAAATTAATTTTATATTTAATGCTATTTTTTTAGGGAAAATTTAATGCTAATTAGCAACACCACCATGACACCATGGTGATAGAGTTTCTATTAATTTGAAACAGTGAGAAAAAAATGTTTAAATTAGTGTGAGAGTCGTTAATTAATTGCCACAAACAATAGTTATATTGTACATAACTATGGTTAGTTTGTAAGAAGGAGCAGTTGTGGCAATTGTTTTCATGATGATTCATCAATGCATATCTCGCTTTTACAATTGGATTTTTTTTTAAAACTATTAGAAATGGCGTGTCTTTTACAAGTTAAACCTCTATTCCAATATGAACAATTATTTTGAAGATATTATAATTATCGATCAAGACTTGCAATATTATCAATCATTAATTGTCATTTTCGTTGTAATTATATTCAATTTATTAATCTTTGTTCTCAATTATGTATTGAATTTATATTTCTAACAAATGTAGAAAGGTTGGCCAAATATGCAAACACCCTTTTCGATCTTTTGATGAATAAGAATTCGGAAAGTTATATCTATTTTAAGAATAGCAGTGTCAAATTTTTACTCTTATTTATACTTTTATTATCAAATTATTCATAATTATTCATGATGGTATAATTAGTTATGTTGTTTTTGTGAACATGGTTTATAGGTGAAATAATTATATAATGATATGACACTTTCACGAAACATTTCACAAAATGTCAAAATAAGAAAAACAAAATCCTTAAATTTAAGATGAGATTCGACCACATTGCTATGATCCTTGACAAAGTAACTATTACTTATTTTTTCTTATTTGCGTATATATTAATCAATAATGTTTACGCAAGTTTTTCAAAGGATTTATTATATGCCATGCAAGTATATTCTTTATTTTATAAAATGTCAGAAAAGTATTTATATTTTTCACTTTCATTTTAATAGAAATATTTTCAGTTTCTATATATTCGATGGGCTGCAAGTTCTAATATATATTTTGACTTTTCAAAATACAAGCACTATGGGATGAAAAATATACTAATATTACATATTTTGATGCTTGAATTTTTATTTTTATTTATTTTCCGTATGATTGCAATTATTTTTGTTCCCTAAAACTAAGTTAGTCAATCAAAAGAATATTTTCAAATTTCAATAATTTCTTAAATGATTAAATTACTCTTATTCAACAAAATAATTGGAGCAACATCACATTCTTTTTCATAAGAAGCTTCCTAAAGTTAATTCAATGAGATAAATGTCCCAATTGATATCAATTGTCAAAAACTAAGATATTAATGTCTTATTCTTTTAATCATGTATAAGTAGTTTGTTATTTTTAATAATATGTTTAAAATTGCATAATGCATAGCCACAACTAAAAGCAAATTAATTGTGCACAAGGAACAACACTTGCATAATATTTATTAATATTGATCATTAATTTGCATATATTTCCGAACAATGAATTAAACATGTGACACTGGGGAAAAAATGGAGATAGTTTTCTTTTTAGTAATAATCGTTTATAGTTAATTATCCAAGTAATATTCTTTTTTTGATGGTTTTTACACGAATTATTGTGAAAGTAATTATTTTTAGTTTATAATATTATATCAAATTAATTTATTGTGTGAAAGTCTTATTAATGAACACATGATTGAATTTATGAAAATTGTATAACTATTTATTTAAAAGAAAGTATGAAGAACGATATTACTACAAAAACACAAGCGCTAAAACTCGACTAACACTCGGGAAACTTAGAGCCTAAATCTTCTCCCAAACTTCAAAAGACATGACAATCTTACAATGATCAATTTACAAATCACATGCTAAAATTCGACTAACACTCGGCTATAAACATTTTAAGAGTTACAATGTGCTTTCGACTTTGAATAATTCTTTACAATAAAATCAATCGTAAGGGATTAGATTACTTGACTATGGCTTGAGATATGAAAGTTAAGCCTTGATTAAGTGGATCTCTATAAATAAGAACATTAGGAATGATTTGCTCTAATTTGAGTGTTTTTTGCGTACAATTAATGCTAGAGATATTTGAGAATCACAAATGCTTGAGAACTTGAGAAAATAGTTGGTCGACTTTGAGCACTCATAACCTTCATGTGGTTGAACTCCATCATAAAACTATCTGTTGGGAGGTAGTTGTTTGAATCTTCATTTTTTGAGTGAACTCTGCTGCAATTAATGTGATCTCCATATTTGGTTAGGCAGTAGGCATTCCTTCAATCAATGTACTTATTACTTTTGTAAATCTTTGCTTTCGCCAGTGTTCGATTCTGCAAAGAACATATGATTCTCTTTGGTTGAGCACAAAACACAACACAAAAGTATCTGAATGACCTGTGATATAAGATGCTACTAATAAACTATCTAAATTCGCGATTTAATTTTTGAGAGTTTCATTTGAAGAGTTGTATGGTTAATTGTTTCTATTTTTGATACATGGTTGAGTTTTTAATGAGTGAAGGAAGTTTTTTAAAGATAAACATCTAAAAAATAATAAGTGTACAATATATTTGATTTTTCACATTCTTTAACGATAATGATAAAATTACAATTAGTGATTTTCATCTATATAAATTTACTCAAATTCAACAATATAGATTACACGTGCAACGCACGTTACATTTTCTAGCAAA
This sequence comes from Mentha longifolia, assembly GCA_001642375.2. NCBI lineage: Eukaryota > Viridiplantae > Streptophyta > Magnoliopsida > Lamiales > Lamiaceae > Mentha > Mentha longifolia. Next base: position 18,521,106 of record CM038114.1, on the reverse strand, counting down.
TAGTAAATGGAGGACTATATATGAATTAGTACCTGTATCATTAATCAAAGGCTGATATAGAGCACCCCTATTGCTCGATCCTGCTTGACCCATTTCTTAATCAACACCAATATATCCAGATTCTAGAGAGAGAGGGAGAGAGAGTTGTTTAGAAGGGGATGGACTATTATAATTTAAACAACACGAATTATTTCTTAGCTTGTTGATAAGAGTAAACCAACCAGCAAGAATTGCAGGTTTTCATGGCTAACTTTATTAAAATAATAATAATAAAAAAAAAAAAAAACTAGAATTGCTTCATCTCTATTTGTGAAATTATTAAAGCCAAGAAATAAAATATTATTCATAGAGAATGTAAAAACTGAAAGTGAGATCGACGGCTGAAGCTCATGAAGTTGCAGGTGTTTCTCTCTCTTAACAAAAGCGCCGACCAGCTTCTACCAAACATCACAATTAAGTCCACGGCATTAATTGTCATAAATTGTAGAAAAGAAAAGAAAAGGATTATCTTCCCTTTTTCAAGACAAGACTAATTACCAAAATTGGAAAGTTTAGTAGTAATCACCTTCACTTTTGTTGGCTTTTTTTGGATTATTCTTTCCCGCGTCCCGACTCCATCCTCGGTTAATAAGGATTTTATAAATTTACTCAAATTATTATACTGTATGTAACACTTTTGGAAAAACATAATTAAATTAAATTATCATACAACAATTAGTTAGTACGGAGTATAATTATGATACTGTTTTTGGTGTGTTGCGCACGTATGTATTATTGTTTCCTATGCCAATATAATCGCAGAGAGAGAACTGAATAATTATTTTCTATGGCACTAGCAAAATTAAATGACAAGCGAAGCCCTATAACATTGCACCATGTCTTCTTAGCTCCTCTAAATTCAATTTAATTACCTTTACACATTTTACATCTTCCACTTCATCAATTACCAGTGGAGTACTTTTTCATCTATATTCTTAATTTGACTATTTAAATTTTTTTATCGTCCTATATTTTTTTTTTCATTTTATATCTCACGTAAATACTTCAAATGAGACGTTACTAACTATAACAGGATGGATGGTGTATGATTTAGTTTAATTGTACAATTTTTTTTACTACAAAATTAAATTAGCCTTTTAAGACACCCAAAGATATCCTAACTCGAAATCATTAATTTGAAAAACTTAACTAATCAAGTAGACAAAGAAAGAGAAAAAAACCCTTATGCTGATTCACTCTTAAAAAGAGGAAAATGTTTGAAAGGCTCAGCTGTGATTTCACCTACGTACATACGAAACAAAATGATGCATAAGGTCAAAAGTAAAATCTGGGGATAAATTAAACAAGTCGATATAGAAAATAGAAATTTGAACAAATTGTAAGCACAAAAATCTGGAATCTCACCCCAAAAGAATTAATTGGCCGCAATAGTCCATAATCAGACAAACCATGCATAATCCTCATATTTATTTGGAACATGAATGTTCACCTACCCACCGTGGCCATATTTAATGTACTCACCGCTTACGTTGGGCACTGCCACGTTAATGATTTTTTCTTTTAGGATTTTGATTGTAAAGTGTATGTGCAAAGTTTAGAATTGTTTATGATTATATTTAATATTAAATTTGTTTGTAAATCATTAAGGACACAATTAATTAGGTTTCCTAATTTTTAGTAATTCTACTCTTATTTTTCTGAATTATTTGATGCTCTTTGATGGTACGACCCAAAAAGGAAAACGAGATTCTTTTGGCGGGACGGAGGGAGTATTTGATTAATGTCACTACCACAAAAATGACTTATTACTACACTCCTTTTACGACATGACAAGGTCTGTGTCTGGATAATAAGTCTATTGTGACATCATAATTTTAATATGAATTCATTCCAAATTATTTAACTTTATCTATTTCTTAGAGTAAATATTTAATGTTAATACGACATAAGAAGAAGGTTGCTTCAATACCATGTCAATTGTGACACCATATAGTGTCCCAAAGCATAACACGATAATATTTTTAAAATATATATATATAAAAAAAACACTTCAAAATAAATTAATATAGCGGCAACTTTCCCACCAAAATATTAGTATTAACTAGAATTTTGGCCTGAGCGATGCTCGGAAGTAATAACATTTAAAACTTTATATATAGTTTGTGAATAGTGGGTAAGAGAGCATTCCTCTTGATAGCATATAGCTTTATAGAAATTTGTGTTCCAATATTAGAGATAGAGTATTTTTTAAGAAATTAAAGAGACAATATTAGAGATATCGGAGAGAAAATCCTTTTCAATTTGAGCGATTCTCTGTCCCGGCCAGTTTTAATGTCTCAACTGCGGTTCAAAATTTAATTTCTATTAATCTTAACAAAAATAATTATTAAAGTTTTTAATATTTATATAACTAATAAAAACTAAATTAGATCATAAAAAATAATTATTAGAATGAACTAAATAATTGTTAATTAAAATTTTCGAAGAAAAATGGATAAAATTAATAAACCCTCGGCTCCCATGGTAGGAATTGTCCTATTGATTGTTTTTATATATTTTTGAATTCAATATTGGCCAAAGATGATGAGAGTTTTCGGAAAAAATATATCGTTGGCCATATCATATTAATTTTATGATTTATCGTTTCTTTTGAAGAGGTGTATTTATTTGGAGATCACAACTGTTGGAATATATGAATAACCGTCATCTTATAGATTTTACAAAATGTAGAACGTTCTCTCCAAATATTTTTTTTGAAAAACTGATCGAATTTACTAAATTAAATATCCATTGTACTTTGTTTTCGCAAAAAAACTGATCGAAAAACGACTAAAACCACTTTTGCATAATTCAATGTTTGTACATACATTTAATCAGCTAGAGATTTGTGGAACACATTATTTAGAGTCATCATCCACAATTTATCTTATGCTCATATAAAATAAAAGCTTGGTTAAGCAAATAATGAAACAAACTGTTATTCTTGATATGAATCATATATATGTAAGTCATGGGAGATGAACAATTGTATGACTTCAATCACCAAAGATAATTGTAAGCAATTGTATGACTTCAATCACCAAAGATAATTGTAAATCTTGAAAAAATCATATAGTATAGCAAAGAAAATATATTATGCTTCATCGATTATATATATCTCTTTGGTAAATTTAAACAAATCACTGAATTTGGAATCTCTAAGCAAATCCACAGAAATAAACACTCACAAATGCATATCTATATGATAAATATTTGATCCAACATTAATTTTTAAAAAAATGAAGAATTATAATACATAATCTATACCCTATTATAAAAATGTCTTATTTTATAAAATTTGATTTGCTTATTATATCCCTATCATATATCTATTTTAAGGTTATTATGGTCATTTAATATTATATAATAAACTTAATAAATATTTTTAACATAATAACTAGATTTGTAGTATAGTCCTATGATAAGTCTTACTCCTTCAGAGAGATTATGACGATGTCATATAAAACCAATACCACGTTTAGTATACATAGTTGGATCAAATTTATTTATCAATTAAATGATGATTAACTGAATTAAAGTTAATTGATAACTGTATTTGTAATTTGTGAAACTAAAATTAACAAATTTAACATTGATTGGATTTGATCTTTCACTCGATGTATGCATATCGCCCCATTGTATACATATTTATATATTAATCTACTGTAAAAGTATAAAATTCGACTTTGAAATTCATAGCAAAGCTAATATTATAATTCGTTTTATATAATTTTGAATTTTTTTATTTTGTTTCGACTAATTATTTGCTCAACAAAAATGTTATTTTAGGTTAGGTTATGTTAGAGTTTTTGCTGCCCAATTAATTTTATCCTAATCAGACGAGCTTTGCTGCAAAACTATCGATTTCTTTAATATAAGAAACTAAAGTAAATCCCTAAAAGCTCAAATCTATATGATCGTGATATTGAAGAACAATTTAGTATATGTAATATGGCATATAACTAAAAACTCAATTGTGTTACAAAATAGATATAGGGAAAAGGTGACTTTATGGCCCCAACTTTCATCCCTTGGTTACTTTATGGCCCCAACTTTGATCTTAATTATTTTATGGCCCCAACTTTTATTTCTTAATTATTTTATAGCCCCAACTTCGATCTTAATTATTTTATGGCCCCAACTTTCATCACTCGGTTACTTTATGGCCCAATTTTTTTTATGTTAATCATTAGCTTGAATTTATTAATTTTTTTGATATATTGTACATTATTAGAGTATATATTACATGGAGGGAGATCATATAGAGTACATTATTAAATTATTGTATGTTTTTTTAGCACCTTTTATTGCATGTTATGCATTTCATTAATTTTGTGTTTTAATAGAGCATTTTTTATTGCTTATTTTAATATTTTTCATTGCATATTAAAGTATATTTTATTGCTTATTAGAGCATCTTTTTATTGTACATTTTCGTAGCACCTTTTATTGCATGTTATGCATTTTATCAATAATTTCTTTTTTATTGTTTCTTGAGCATTTTTTATTGCTTATTTTAATATATTTCATTGCATAATAAAGCACATTTTATTGCTTATTAGAGCATCTCTTTATTGTATATTTTCTTAGCACCTTTTATTGCATGTTATGCATTTCATTAATAATTTTTTTTATTATTTCTTAATAGAGCACAATGGTGTAGATTTGTTTTTAGTTATCACAAGGATAACTATTTTCAATATAATCATTCCCTATATTACATTAATCATTATGTTGACAATGCATATATTATTTTTACTTATTGCATGCATCAATTTTTTATTTTTTATTTTTAGTGTGTGCAAATAGTCACATAAATATATAGTTTTGTTATATAATCTTTTCCATGTATTGCATGCCGTTTAATATTTTTTTACAAAGTATCACTTTGTAAAATAATCAAGAAATAAACGCTTGGGTCATAAAGTAATCAAGAAATAAAAGTTGGGGCCATAAAATAATCAAGATCAAAGTTGGGGCCATAAAGTAACCAATAGATAAAAGTTGGGGCCATAAAATAATCAAAAAATAAAAGTTGGGGCCATAAAATAATCAAGATCAAAGTTGGAGCCATAAAGTAACCAATGGATAAAAGTTAGTGTAATAGCCGTAAAAATCCGTATTTGGAAAAATTGAAATTTCGGAGGAGGAAATAAATATTTTCGAGTATTTGAGATCGAGCACGGACGAAAATGAGCTTATGGGAATTTTTATAATATGTTGGAATTTTTTTTTCCAATGAATCTCGAGAATTTTTGAGAATGAAGGAATTTTGGCAAGGCAAGAAATTACCCGAAATGATTTTCGGAGAATGTTATTCTGTAAATATTTTACGGAAATAAGATGAGATGTGTGACTTAGAAGTAAGATTACATATTTATAATAGTGTAAGTGGGAGGAATTAAAAGGAAAAGAAGGAAGAAATTGTGTAAGTGTGCTAGTGTGTGTGTGCGTGTAAGTTGAGTGAAAGAGAGGGTGGTGTTCATCTCACCACCACTCAACAAGTTATGCAAACCACCACACCCACATCACCCTCCTCATATCTCACCACCCAAACTTAGTGAGAGAGAGATAAGCTCTCCCTTCTCTCTTCATCACCATTCCCGCAGGCCACTATTGCCGTCACTTTCAAGCCGCCGCCGGCGACTCCTCGGGTCTCAGATCACTCCCAAAGTTCGCCCTCCCCCATATTTCGACCCATAGAACAAGAATCCGAGGTCAAAATCATGATCAAGAAGCTCTAAGTTCGACTTTCAAGGTTCGAAAGTTGGGTGATCAAACAAGTGTTCGAATTTCATCAAGCTTGAGGTAGTTCTTGTTTCCTCTTGTTGGTTTGAACTTGATTTCATGTTGTATGATATGATTCGAACTCCCCTCATCATGATTAAGATTCGGCCTTCTCAAGAAAAGTTCATGAATGATGATAATTCTTTCATATTTGTGTTCCTCTCATCATTTGAAGATCATCTATGTATGTATTGTTGAAGCTCCCTTCGATTTCCTTCATAACCAAATGAGTATAGCTATTATATGAACTTCCTTTATGATGTTCTTGACAAATCCTTGCTCAAATGATGGTTTAAGATGAGCTAGAGCCGAACCCGTAAGCATTTTTCACGTTTTTGATTCGGATATTTTATCGAATAGTTGGCGTGCACGTTTTGTTCAGCATTTTCGAACCCTTTCCCGACTCTATCTCATTTCGAGTCCTAAATGAAAGTTTTAGCTCATGTTCTCAGCTATCCGTAGCTAAAATTTCGTCTTGATCCGAGTTCATATGCATCAGTTATGACAAATTGAAATTCACATCTCATTTCTTTTGAAATCTGGAAAACAGCCCACTTGCGGGCTAAACTGAGAACAGCTCGTTTGAAATTCGACATTTATTCTTCATCCATGTCGAAGTACGTTCCATTAGCGTTCTATACATATCTCGTTTACTTGAAACGGAGTTCGTATGAATTTACTATGATTTTTCAAAGTTTGTATCTCCAATCTGGAAATTCCGACGAACAACTTCTGTTCCGTTTTTCCAACCACGTTTTGACCACTTTCCTTTGATCGAATGAAAAATAGTACAACTAGAAAGTTGTTCCTTGTTTTCTGAACTTCAGTTTTGATAGCTCATTCATTCGAATCCATTAAGAAACGAGTGAGAAATCCTCACTCAAAGTTAGTACCAGAATCTGCCAAATTCCCGATTTTCAGATTCCGAGTTCTTGGAATAAATGCTTCAATCTCCCAACTCACTCACGGGAAAATTCTGAAATTTAAACATGTTGTAGCCCTATGTGTTATCTTTCCAAATCAATATCATATGCTCTGTTTCGATTTATATTGAGTGAGAAACAATTATTTTCCTAGAGGGTCGCAGAATTTCTAAATTCTCTTAGAATGTTGAACTTGTTTTTCATATGACGGACCTTCTATTGCTTTGTTAAGCGTCTTGATCGAGTCTTGGGACTAGTTCGAATGGAGAAATTGAGTTCTCATTTGAATTAGTCGAATTTAGCTGATTTTAGATAATTTAGAATTATCGGGTATACTTATCGAACGTCGAGGGCATGTCGAATTTTCCTTCTCGATTAATATATTTCTAATACGCGATATGAGTTAGAAGCGATGTGAGTTCCTAAAACTCTAATGAGAATTCTAGTAATAATGTATTTCTACTGAAACGAGATTTTTCCCTAAAGGTCAAGCAAGGGACGAGAGTCGAGGAACGTGAAGAAAAACCAGGAACCGATCTATCACTTTGCAATCAGGTGGGCGTTCTAACAAAGAAAATTATATTGTTGCTATAATGAAGCATGTTTTGAAAATAAAGCAAGTTGACTCAAAACTCTTTCATGCATAAAATGTTTTTGGTTTTATGTGTGATGTCTATCTGTGTTGGATTGCCAACGTTATATCGATCGAGCCTGAGTTAGACAAAGGTCGCTAGCCAGGTATGTGTACACGAAGTCGTGACTGTGTGCTCCAAAGGTGGCCGGTTATGCATGGAAACGTCCGGTGAGGTGGCCACCTTGCCGGCGTACTTACAGATATGGATAATACAGATGTGGAAGAAAACGGGGAGTGCACTCCAATTGTTTATGGAAATAAAGTGGTTTTAGTTACACAAGTATTTTGATAAAACCTTGTGATAACTGTGAAATGCATGATTGGTGATTATTTTACTGAAAATTATTTTTGGGCATAACCTCACGGAGTACATCAAGTACTCAGCCCTGCTCGTGTTTTCAAAAACTTGCAGGTTGAGCGAGGTGGCAAGGGTGGCAGTGTTGAGAGGAGATTCGTTCATCTTTTGAATTTGGTTCAGAAAGAGATACATATCTTCATATATGTATCTATTTTGTTAAAGACTTCCGCTGTATGCTTCTATTATCTTATTTAGTAATTATGTTCAACTGACTTCATGAACCAGTAAATCGAGAACTACTCTACTCGTATTCCTTCATGAAATTGGATTATGTTCAACCGGTTTCTTCTCATGGATAACTATATTATATTTGAGCCATGAGCTTTTTCATATCTTCATTTGCCTTCTATTTATTCATTGATCGAGTCTATTCAATTGTTCATTTTGCTAATTACTGAGTTACAAGTCGTTTCCCCTTTCTTTTCCGCTTCTTATATCCAACCCCTAGTCACGGTTTCCCGTCTTAGCTATCCTTAGCAAAGTGCGGTCGTGACAGTTAGGGCCATAAAGTCACATTTTCCCATAGATATATCATGAATTTTTTTGAAAGAACATTAAATTTAGTGCGAAAATAATAAATTAAATAACAAAAATTAAAATATTTTTGTAAATAAAATATTAATCACTACGAAGCATATGTATATTAAATTCTAACTTTCATATATTTTTTTTGTCATAGTTAATTATTTGAGTATTTAATTCAATTTAACATGGTGTTTTTTGTTAACTTGAGAACATAGGAGAATTAAATGTCTTTATTGTTGTTGTATTAGAAACTCAATAAAAGAATTATAGCTTGCAATAGAACTAAGAACTAGATTCTTAAAAGGTACTTCATGATAATATTACTCCATTTCACTTTCAAAGTATTGGTAACTATACCAATTGTTACTTGAAGCCATATTGTAACAAATGGATTTATGACATAGACATATTTTATGAATTCACCGGATGGGGCTTTATGTGATAGGAGCAACTTTTTTATACTGTAATCCACTATAATTCACTGGGGCTGAATTATCACTATCACTACCATATATGGAGTAAAATTTTGAGGGACTAAATTTTACACAAAATATATCATAAAATCCCGCTTCGTCTTTTGTCTACTCATTAACTTGCTAAAATGTTATTCAAGTCCATATCATCAACAATTTATATAATATTAGTATAACTTTGATATACATTACTAAATATAATAAATTAATTGAATTAAACAAGAAGTTATACGTGCAACGTACGTAATCTCTGCTAGTTCTTAAAAAGATACAGAACTTTGCTTCCGCTTTTCTCCACCTTACTTCTCCATTTGTAGTTTTCATCTTCTCCATAAGATAACTAAAAAGAAATGGCATCTGAATAAGAACCTGCCTTCATCTTCTTCGGAACTTTAAAAAAATATATAAAAAAATACAGTGATTATTAATTAATATAATTTTGTTCCAATTGTTACAAAAAAAAATCTCAAATGGCCGACAGAAAATTAAAAGGTATGTACATTGAGAGTGTGTATGGGCCTAAAACAATATATAATACAATAACACAATTGTCGTTTCATACACACGTTTCTTAAATTCTGATTTTATCGATATTTATTTTAGATAATAAATTAAATAGAAGAGAAAGCACGAATAGAAAACGAACTGGTAGAGAGCGAGCTAGGAATTTAAGCCTATATATATTGAATTTGGAGTTTTCACATAAAGGACATGTTCACCATATGATGGATAAAACTCTTCATAGTGACGTTTCAAGAGCGAAGAGATGTAGAAGAATAACCGCAGCACATTTTTCTTGTGTTTGGTGGATATGATGAACCAAGATGAGGTAAATCATCTTGGTTCATCTAAGTGTTTGGTACCGAAATAAAATAAATTGGATGGCTTGAGATGAAGCCCAAACCCGCTGCTATTTTACTATTTTCGCTTGTTAACTCATCTGATATTTTTGGTCGGATGACTCCAACTCATTCGAATAATAACACAACACTTTCTCTCTTTTACCATTTTACCCTTATATATTTATACGATTTCAAATAATAATAATAATAATAATAATAATAGTAATAATTATAATACTAACAAGAATAATAATAATAATGAAATAAAATAATAATAATAATATAATAAATAATAACAATAATAGTAATAATTATAATAATAACAAGAATAATAATAATAATAATAATAATAATAATAATAATAATAATAATGTAACAACAACAACAACAATAATAATAATAATAATAATAATAATAATAATAATAATAATAATAATAATAATAATAATAATACAAAGTATTAAATGACAAATAATAAAGGGTATTATTTAATCCCAACGATAAAAAGTGAAATCGGTAGGAGTATTTAATAAGGTAATTTGGTCGATCTAAATTTTAATCTAGAGTTTTACAATTTATACCAAAGACAATATGATATCATTCAAGTCTGAATTTTTTGCTATCAAATAGAGATATGAATAATTTATCTTGACACTATTCATATGAGTCATCTTGAGATGAATCATCATTCCTCATCTTAAGATGATTACCAAATGCAGCCTTACAATATTATTTAATTCTTATAAAAATTGACGATAATGCCCTTATATACTCTCTCAGTCCACAATCTTGAGACATTATTACTATATCCGGACGTCTACCATCTTTAAACAATTTCTTTTTTTAGTAATGGGTCCCACAACTTTAACCATTTAACATAAATTTTAGAGGAATCCATAATTATCTTACTTTAATATTTTAACACATTAATTTATTAATATATCATCACATTATATTAAAACTTGTGCCAAAAATTTTATCTCTTAAGATCATGGACGGAGGCAGTAGTATATAGATATAGATATATATAGTATATTTTTATTTCTCTTGAAACCTCTAAAAATCAAAGCAGTCTCTGCGTCTCTGTTCTTCTGGGTTCTCGCAGCCATGGGATAATCGACGATTCGACGGTTCTGTGCCGCGATAACTCACCGCCGTGCTGTCCCCGTTGCCGCGAAGACCGCCACCGAGATGAAAGTAGTCGCCGTTGTGATTGCACTTTCCGCCGTCCAATGCCTTCCGCCCCGGAACGGTTCCCCCAAACCCCCTCCTCCTCCCCCTCCCCCAAGACGAGGCATTCAATTGGGTAAGTTTTTGATTATTTCCGACTGCATTGAATGATATTGAAAATTCAAATTCTCATTTTTGTTAAATTTTCAAACTTTTCATTTTTCCTATTACATTAATTTTTTTTTTTTTTTTTTTTTTAAGTATTTGGAGCAGAGATCTGTTTAATCTTATAGTTATAGTGAGCTGTTGATGGCATATTCAGTTTGGATTGGATGGAAAAGTAAAGAGACAGTTTTATCTTTTTTTTTTATTTTTTATTTTTATCACTTCTAGGAAAAAAAGAGGGTAATTTTATATATTCAAGTTTTTGTTTGATGTGATTCATATTGAATTGAATTGGTTTTATATATTCAAGTTTTATTGTTTAACAATATCCATAGAATATGAGTATAAATATATGCTATCTCTATAATTAATGTCCGTGTGTCATATACAATAATTAGAGGTTTAATTTGTATTGACTAGTGAGTGCTATCATATATACATAAGATAAGATGCTTTACCAGATTGCTTGAGGCAATTAACTTTTAGCACTGCTATGTTAAAATACTTAGGGCATGTTTGTTAGGTTTGATTAAATAAAGGAGGATAAGATAAAAAATCTCAAAAATTATCAAGCCTCAATTTTAACTTGTTGTTTGGTACATGACATAAAATAGTTAGATATCTTGACTCAACTGTTTGGTAGGAAATATTATATCATGATAAAAATATAAAATTATACACTTATCCCTAGAAGTGTAAAAAACATTTCGTGTATGCCCTCTTCTCTTGCTATATAAACTTCCAACCTTAAAATCTTCTTACTCAATTCTTGCTGATACTCAATCCTTGCTGATATTTGGGCTAGCTGATTTTCGATCTTGTTGTATTGCTGTACTACTGTGCAATTCTTGTGCCTCTTTGTGTTCTCAATAAACTTGATTTTCCCATAAAAATAAAAAGAAAAAAAAAACTTTGTTTCCTTTGTTTCCTTGTTTCCTTTGCATTACAACAGCACAAAATATTTTCACATCTCTACACATACAAGCCAAATATATACGATGAAACAGGCAATCATTAAGAACCTAGCAAGTTTCAAAAGAATATAAATCAAGATTCCATCTTGAATAACAACAATGCAGCAAGCGAACACAGAAGCATCTCAACTCAAAAACTAAACATTTCCATTTACTTCAAGATTGCATTGCATCAAAAACCAGTAAGATTCAAAGCTTAGATCTAAAGAATAAAAATTACATAATAACATTTCCTAATTTCCATAAACTTAGATGAATTGGTGACGGGATGCAGAGTAAGGATTAGACATCGGGGATGTGATTTCTTCATCATCTGAAAGCTGAAATTTCACGGAGTGTTGGGAACCCTGTTTAGTTTAGTTTTGATGATGTTATTAGAAACCACACTTAGTTATAGGACTTAGTTATAGGATTGATAGGAACAGACTGATCTGTGTGTTTGGATCAATCAAGCTTAACTCGGACAGATTGCTCCATGTAAAGATCAAGGTTGGTAGTGCAACCTTGTACCTAGTTAGATCAATCTGTCAACCTGTTCCTTAGCCAACCTGCATAAGCCAACCTGCATGCTGAGGCCAACCTGCCTGCTAAGGCGCCTGCTGAGGCCAGCATGCTGAGGCCAACCTGCATGCTGAGGCCAACCTGCATACGCCAACCTGCATGCTGAGGCCAACCTGCATGCTGAGGCCAACTTGCATAAGCCAACCTGCATGCTGAGGCCAACCTGCTGAGGCCAACCTGCATGTTGAGGCCAACCTGCATAGGCCAACCTGCTAAACCCAAGTCAAGCTGCTATTAGTCAACAGCTTCTCAAGATGAAAATTCTAATACAAAGGTCAAGCTTGAAGACCACAGAAAACAAAGACAGCTTGAGGTACAAAAGGTCGACCTTCCCAGTCCGACCTAAGCTGTACCTTGCCAACCTCGATGGTTCAAGCTGTACAGAAAACCTCAATGGCTAGAAGTCCAGTCAGCAGTACGGTTCTGACACCTCTGCAACTCCAACGACTCTAATTCAAATTGGAGTCATATAAATACTTCAAGTCATCCCAGAATTGGTAGAAAAGAGAAAAATAGACGGGGAAGAGAGAAAAATAGAGAGAGAAAACCAGAGTTTCAAAGCCAAATCTATCCAGAAATCTTTACACTTCAAAGCCAAACTAAACACTCGAATCCAAGCCATTTCCCAAGTGTTGAGACCTTCAAGATTTCAGATTCTGGAACCTCACAGAATACTCTCCACAAGCTTACTACATATTCGTCCAAGTAAAGAAGAATTTGTCAGTTTAGCTAGGTTGTATGTAAGAATGTATGAAAGGTTGTAAGGGTCACGACCCAGAACTCGTGCTCGGCTCAAGTCTAAAGATTGACGAAGGTTGAGGCTAGTACTCAGCCAGTATAAATAAGAGAGAAGTAAGGAATTTCAGATACGACGGTATCTGACGTGGATGTAGGGACGTTTCCCGAACCACGCTAAATCGACTGTCTCGATCTCTCTCTCTCTATCTTTTATTTACAGTCGACCTTACAATGTTCAACTAACCTTCATTACATTGCACTTCATTGATATAATCAACCAGCACTAAGATCCAAATCAAAGAAAGAATTTTCTAAGAGGTAGCCAACCTGTCCACCAAACTTCCGCACACAGTTCGGTTTAACAAGCTCACCAGTTTACTGTCTGAGCTGGATAAACCGAGCTGCACTGATAAGCTGAGCTGACAACTCAGTAAGATTGATTTTGTTTGTAAAGTCAAAACTGTTGGCTAATTGGTGTATTCCCCCATACACCAATGAATACTTATCGGGACCTACACGGAGAGAAGGCCCTTGGCCACGAGCAAACCTTGTGCAGGAATATAGTCCTCGCCAACGGGAAAGTTTGGCTTCTCTTTGATGAGGTTGCACAACAAGATATCATCCATTTCTGCATTCCATATTCCATTGTAGAGGAACTCATCTTGGGGAGGAAGTTCATGTGCCATTATTTAGAGGAAACTTGCAAATGAAATGAGGGGTAGCAAGAATAATGCATGCAGAAACATTACCATTTCATAAAGTGAAGATTCCACCACATAAATCCAAACAACAAAATACAAATGATACATCCATCACTACATCTCATTTCAGCCACAACTACGTAGAAACATAATATTATGGTTTCAGTTCCTATAGCTAGAATGAAAGCTCAATATTCATCATTAAATCAGATGAACAACAGAACAAGTAATTCCAGAAGGATTCGCCCAATATATATTTGGTTCCCAAAAGAATTCCTCATTTATGCGAAAAAAAGTATAAACTTAAAAAGCACCAAATGTCCGCAGCTAACGTAAGGAAATTACTTCATATAAGCTTGAATCATACACTACAGTTTACAAATGAGTAGCACAAAATATGAATCATAGCAAAAATAGATGAAAGAAGGCAAACTACACACAAATTCGATTATGATTCATCCTTTTGCACAAAATAAAATATGAATCAAGGCATATTGGTCAATCTCAGCCACTACAAAAAAACGTGTTTGTTGTGACAACTTTCTTAGTGACGGTCACAATATCATCACAAGAAGGACATATATTGTGACAATAATTTTTATCGTCACAATATAGCATAACTGTGATAAATTTTATCGTTGTCGATATTTTTCGTCACTATATATCAGTGACGATAGTTTGATTATCAATATAAATACGTGTATAGTGACAATGATTTCACTTGCCACAAATAAATAAAGCAGCGATAGATTTTGATGTTGTCACAATTTCTTATCACTGCAACTATGTAAATAGTGACTAATTTTTATTTTGTCAAGTATAATTTGACAAAGTATGTTAGTGACAAGTATAATTTTTATCACTATAACTGTGTAAATAGTGACTAATTTTTATTTTGTCACTAAAAATATACATTTGACAAACTATATAATTGTCACTAATTAATGTCACTATATATTTGTAACAATATTATAATTGTCACTATATGCATTACATATTGTGACAATATTTTTTGTCGTCTCAATAAAATGGAGTAGTGTCAAATTGTTTCTTTGTCAATAGTTGTTATTGCTATATGTTAGTGATGATACTATGTATGCCACTGTATATATAAAAGAGAGGGGGAATTATTCTACCTAATAATAGATAATGAATACAAAATATATTACAAATTAAAAAACCTACAATTTCTACCCAATTTTTCAATTTCTTCCCAATTTACCCCTAATTTCCTTCTCTCTCTCCCCCATGTGCTCATGTCTACTTCTTTCTCTTCACTCTCCCCTTCTCTCTATTTTATGGGAAGAACACATTTTTTTTCCTTTATTCTCTCATTTTATTCTTTTTTTTTTTGTTAGAATTTGTCATTATTTTTTCTTTTCTATTTTATTCTCTTTTTATTTATTTTTACTACTATGTCTTCTTCTTTTTTTTCCTTCTTTTTTTCAATTTTTTTTTCTTTACCTTCTTGCTTTTCCTGATTTATGTTGCCTTATTAAGTTTTTTTTTTAATTTTATTTTTACTACCATCAGGTTTTGCATAGTTGGTAAGATATCGATGAAATCTTGTCATTCATAGTAATATAGTTGGCAAGATGTCAATAATTATCTATGATTACTTTCTACCGAATAACTTGGCAAGATATGATACACTTCTTACCATCTATATGTATGATTTGATACATTTCTTGCCATATATATGTATGAATATTAAGGTAATTTCAAGTTATATTGGTATATGATTCTGTCATAAATGATACAATTATTATCATCTGTATGATGAAGTGATATATTTCTTGCCATCTACCAAAATCTTATCAGTCATTTTTGTCAGATGGTAAGAAGTTGACTATATCTTGCCAAGTATTTGCAAATTACTTCCCTCCGTCCCACTTATATAGGGATAGTTGACTGTCTTTTTGTGAGACAAAAGTGCAGTCAACTATCCCTATATAAGTGGAACGGATGGAGTAATAAACATGATGCAGATTGCTTGCCAATCTTTTTTAAATTTTTTGTTTTTTTTTCTGAATTGTTTTCTTTGTTAATTTTTCTTTTCTTTTTTAATTTTTCTTTTCTCTTTTATTTGTATTTCTCTTACTAACTGATGTCAAGAAATGGTTAAATTATTGCCTTGATAAGACAAGAAATGGAGTAATATATTACCATTAACTACAGAAAAGACGAGGCAAGAAATTACATAATTTCTCACCTATTGATGGTAAGAAATTGTTAGTTAAACTTTAGATTTAGAGAGAGGCTAAACAAATGATACGAACCTTGCTCGATCCGTAATTCAACACGCACGCGGAAGACGAGAACTGAATTTGTAACCGATGGATATCTCAATATACCTAAAGTCTAATCCCACAAATGATATAGAATCGGCCTAAACCCCCTATACCCCAAGTGATGATCGCCTTAGTCACACGGAGACGATGAATGACACACAACGAGATTTGATTGGCTCGTTGATTCGCCGGATAAACGTTCGTCTTCGACGAACAAAGAGAATAATTGAAATTCTCAAAAGAGAGATAAACTCACCAAAATAATAATAATCAAGCTGATTTTCGTCCATTACATAAAGACCATATTTATAGGCTTCAAAAAGTCCTAATTCTATAAGGAAACTAGTTAAAAACCTATCCTATAATATACCAAACCAAATCCTAGTTTAAAAAGGAATAAAATCACCAAAATAAAGCTGAAAATAGCCCTACCAACTAGAGAACTAATAAAATCCGAAAATAATAAAAATAACCATCTAAATAAACAACTAAATATTAATATTACTCTTCAGCCCATATCATCATTAATTCTTGGCCCATGAATTGAAATCCACGATCTACAGCCTGCATCAACAAACTACAACAAATACATATGAAAAACTAAAATAGCATTTCAAATTTCCAAAAGCTTAATTCAAAAGCAAAAAATGCAGGTGCAGAGAAGGGCCATCCGCACTCGATAATTCCCAAAACCCTCTCCCCATCTCTTAACTTTATTTTCCATCCTTTCAGTTTGAGCTCTCAAATTCACAAACCTCCCAAAATCTCCTCAGAAAATTCCAATCTCTCACAGAAGAAGGATATGGAGAAGGAAAATGAAATCGATTCCAATGCTTCAGCCGTTCAAGTAAGAGGCATTCCAATCCATTGTGGAAGCTTCATTCAGTACAACGTCCTCGGCAACCTCTTCGAAGTCCCCTCCAAATACGCACCGCTGATTACTCCCTCGGCCGCGGCGCTTACTGCCTCGTTTGGTAAACTCACGATGGCGTGATCCAGCGGGGAGGTGGCGGCGGCAGCGTGAGAGGCAGCGGAGGATGCATCGGCGGTGGATGAATTTTGAATTGAGAGAGAAGAGAGAAGAATGAGAGGGAGAGAACACAAACATACGATCTGGACAAAAGAGAGAAATAAATGTGAGGGAAGATAAAGCAAAAACAAAAGAAGGGTATTTCTATCCATCCATGTAAAAAGTGGGTAAAAATTGTACATTATTAAGTTTGTGATATATATAGGAATCCTTAAATGATCTTAGGCATATTGGGGTATTTTCTCTATATAAAATGTGGTGGCAATATTTTATGTCGTCACTGAAAAATATTATAGTGAAGCATATTATAGTTGTCAATAATTTTTGTCACTACTCGTTAGTGACAATCGTATGTTTGTCACCATAAACGTACAATATAATGACACAATCTTAATGGTGGTGTCACTAATGTTTTAAATTGCTTCGTATTATTTTCATTATTAACTTCTTCTTTTTTTGAAGTTCGATCAAAAAATTTAACCTTTAAAACTAAGTTTAAATTACTTATAAAAAAAATGATAGAAGAAATGGGGCATGAAGAAGAAGAAGTGGGTCAGCTGTTTCTAAAGTACGTAGGGTTTTTATTTAGGCTGTTCTTTTTTTTAGGCGGTTCTTTTTGACTTTTTGTTAATAATTATTGTTTTGTTTTATTTTTTATTTATTTGCAAATCAACATTCCATATTTATGTTCCAATGTTCTCACCAAAAAATCTGAAACAAATAAATGAGATTAGATTAAATGACACTTTAAATTTAGATAGAGGTCAGGTTAAATTAAATTAATTCTGGTTTCTATGATAAAATTCAAATTATATATTGCATTTAAAAATTAAACTTACATTAATTATAATTAAAATCATAATTGGGAAAAAGTTATAAGATAAATTTATTATATTTAAATTTCAAATTCAATCGTATAATATGATATTATTGAACCAAAGTGAAAACTATATAAAATTTATGTCATATTATATTTAAAATCCAAATCTAATCATATTCTATAATATTAACCAAAGTGAATACCATAATATAAAAGTATACTATCATACTCTTTCTGTCTCGTCTGTTTATGCATCAGATATATTTATTGAGTCTATAAAAATATAATAGAATGAAACATAAATAAACAAAACGGAGGGAATATTATATTTTAAATTGAAATTCAATAATAAGTGTTAATATTATTGAACCAAATAAAAAATTATAAGATAAAAATTACATTATACCATAGTATTTTTTTAAATTGAAATCCAATCATATTCTATAATCTTATTGAAGAGGAGAAACTATAAAATAAAATATATAATATATTATTATTATATCTATAACTCAAATAAAATCATATTCTATGCTATTATTGAATCCAAGAGAAAATTATAAGATAAACTTATATTATATCGTGTCACAACAACTTTAACTACATTATATTTCGATCACATTGCAAAAACTATAAAACTTAGATTATATTATATCATGTCAACTTTAATTATACGTGAATCGATCACATTGCAAAAACCATTATAATTATATTATATTATGTCACGATACCCGTAACTATTTGCAAATCGATCAGATTGCAAAACTATAATATAAAACTTAGATTATATTATGTCACAATAACTTTAACTATATGCAAATCGATCAGATTACAATTAATATAAGATAAATTTGAGATTATATTATATCACGACAACTTTAACTATATGTAAATCGATCACATTACAAAACTATACTATAAACTTCGATTATATTATGTTACAACAACTTTAATTATATGCAAATCGATCAAATTGTAATAACTATAAGATAAAATATAAGATAAGCTTAATTAGCAAAAATTAAGGGCACTAACTGGGCCCTTATTTTACTTACTTAAATCTTTTTTTTTAACTTGATTTTTTCCCTACTTAAATCCTTTTTTCTGAATCTGGAAGTATTATCTCAAACCTCGCCCACCCAGCAACCCTTTCTCTCTCTCTAACCCTCCTTCCCTGCTCCGCCCTCCATTTCACAGCCGCCGCCAACTACACCTCACTCACTCTCTCCTGCCTCACCCACGATGAAGAGCGCATCACGCTCCTCCTCCGGCATTCGCTGGCCCTCGCCGGTCGCTCAGTCTCGGAATCTTTGCCGCAGCAATAATAACTGCATCGACGCTTGCCTCTACCAGGTCTCCTAAGGCGGTGGCTCCAACACCGTCAGAAACTTCACCAGCGAGAGTATGTCCTTCGGCGCCTCCAGCTCCGTCCCCAACGTCGTCGGCGGCTACAACCATCACAATGAGGGCTTGGAAAAAACTAATAGAGTATTTTGAAAGTGAAGCTTTTCAGGTAATAGTGTTTTGCAATTTTCTAATTATATATGGTTTGTGATGTTGAATGGAAGGCGAGGATGCATTTGTATAGTTTTATTGAATGTATCAACTCATATGATTTAGAAATTCGTATTGTTAGTTTTATGGTGTTATTGATTGATGAAAGCTGATAGATCTGCTTTGCTAATTTAGAAATTTACGTGATCACATTTATGTCGTTATCGGTTGATGAAACTGCTTTGTACGTATATACTATCTTTTGCAATTTACGTGATCAAGTTTTTTCCTATACTATCTTCTGCAGTGAATAATGAATATAAAAATTGATGTGGCTTGCTGATTTGGAAATTTACGTTATCACATATATGGCAGTACTGGTTGTTGAAACTAATTGATAAATAAAAGTGATCATTTTTTTCTTATACTTTTTTGTTATTGGATGTAGATGCGTATTATTGAAAGTTAATTAAAAAAAATAAGTATATCATATATTTTTATTTACTCGGTTCACTAATATGTGGATTTTGTTTCCTTTTTAGAAAATCAGTCAAAGGAACATACAAAATAGAGATAAGCTAAAAATGAGTCATTCATGTGGAACAAAGTACATTGTTCAAGTTTGCTATGAAGAGGTACGTGAATGATTCTATATATTTTTTAGTTAGAATAATATGAAATGCTTTAAATCATTTGAATTCTTTAAATTCTTAGCGCGATCCTGAAACTGGAGAGGAGCCTACTTTTACAACTGTTTAGAGTTTGAGCTGATATAGCAACCAAAAAAGTTGATTGATGATGCTTCAAAACAAGCTTATGTAAGTGAAAAAACAAAACGAAGAGTTGACATCTCGCTTTGAGTCCTTACAAGCTCAAGTCAATAGCCATGAAGTGAACCTTCAAAGTCAAGTGGAAGCTCTTTTGAGAGCTCAACTCCCAAGTCTCATTCAAAGGATCAATCAAAGTAGTGAAATTCCAAATTGAGGTGATAAAAGTGCCGTTCAAGAGTAGATTTAAATAGTGAGTTATTTATTTTAATTTGTACATGACATTTTCCCTTTCGACTCTTAATATCATATTACATGTTTTGATGAATTTAGATTATTATGTAGAAATTTCATTTATTGAATGAATTGTGTTAAATATTTAATTTAGTATTATTTGTATTTTCATTATTATTATTTTCGTATATTGGACGAATGAGAAAAATAACAATTTAATATTTATAATATTTAAATTTTAAAAAATTAATAATAATGTGATATTAGTGACAAATTAATGGTCGCTATTGCATCAGAATTGTGACAACTTTTAAATAATATTTTATTGCTAAATGATCATCTAATTGTGATAACAATCACCCGTGACTACATGATCAATACTTCAGTGACAGTAATAACGTGTGACTATATTGTGGATATTCTGTGACGATTTTAGTATGTGGCTACATCAATTTCATATAGTGACGACAAATATTGTGGCTAATTTATGATATTCTAGTGACGATAAACACATGCGACTATAGAGTGTTCCGGCTGTGACGAATAATTTACGTGACTAAAAATACGAATATGTAGTGACAAAAATCATATGTGGCTAAAAACAACGACTTCAGTGACAATAATCATTCGTCACAATAAATAAATAAATATAGTGATAATATATTTTTGTCACAAAAATAACGACTCTAGTTACAAGATCGCATGTCACTATAATCCCATTTTTTGTGATGATATTTACTCATCGTCACTATAACTTATAGTGTCGGCACATATAGCTGCAATTTGATGACAACCACAAAAGTCGTCACTGAGTACTTTTAGTGACGATTTTGGCACTTATAGTCACAAAAATTGTCGCCACTAGAAGCATATTTTTTTGTAGTGAGCACAAAATATGAATCGAAGCATATTGTAGAAAATGAAAACCCATCCTTTTGCTAAATATCAAATTCGATGATGATTCCGCTGAAAGTTCGATGCAAGCTCCTTCACATTCATCAAATAGTTCATATGAAACCAATACCAAAAATTAAAAGTAGTTCTCGCAAAAATATAAAGATAAAAAAGCACCAAATGTCAGCTGCTCTCAGAAGGAAACTACTTCATAAAAGCTTGAATCATACACTACAGTTTACAAATGAGTGGCACAAAATATGAATCATACAAAAATTGATGAATGAAGTCATACAACACACAAGGCATCAAAAGTTCAAATTCAATTATGATTCATCAAAAGTTCGCTGTAGGCCCCTTCACATTCATTGAACAAATATGAAACCAAGACCAGAAATTAAAAGTTCAGACTAACCTTAAAATCGAATGACTCGTTTCGATTCAAAGCAAAAATCGATTAGACATAAGTAGCATTCATTTCTCAGACCACGATTTTGTGCAAAAACATCCGATGAAGCTATGCGTCTACAGAAGTTGTGCCGATGAAGGAGAGGCGAGAATTTGAGAGGATATGAACTTTTCGAATCTCAGATCTGCTTTGAAGATGAATCTTCGATTGAAGGGTAATATTGTAGATTTGCTTTTGAAGCACGACTACTGTTCAACGAGGGCACCGCTATCGGAGGGGAGTGACCCGATTGTTCATATAAAAGGAAACAATGTTTTTTGTCCCGGGTCGGAAGGTATGCCCAGGTCTTCAAGATTAAGCATCACGGATACCAAACGGTCATATTATCCCGGTGAACTTTTTTAAGCTCATGATAACTGGACAACCAAACATGCCCTTATAATATATGTTCATTTAAATTTAATTTTGCCTAACATTGATGATGTATGATGGAACATTTGGCTTTTGTGATCACTTTAGTTAAATTATTAAACCAATTATTTGGATTACATATCTTTTCAAACTTTGATTATAAGCATGAATATTGTTTCATTTGATTCAGAATAGGTAAAGGGAATTTGGTTTGTGAATGAGTTGTGGGAATCATTTTTTTAATGGATGAACTATACGTTTTAATTTATTTTGCTGTTATGGCAGAATGTGTTGGGAATTGGTATTCATGAAATTACACTTAAGTTTACTCTAAAAGCATCAATCAAGAATTCAAAATGTTTCAGATCACTTCACAAGAATTTAGCTGCTATTGCTGATGGCTGGAGCCTCCAGATCCTGAATGCCTTCACATGCAGGTTAATTCGTCTATGATTTTATTACAAATATGTTGAATGTTTTCCTTAAACTAGCAAAGTTAATTAGCCCGAGTACATTCCTCCTATGCTGGTGAGATAGATAACACTTTTACTAATAGTATAAACGCAATACGAATACTAATTTCCTATAAGGTTTGGATGAACGAGATTTCTTTTGAATCCTTCATTATTCCTAATATACTTGGGTTGTTCACTTTATATATGTACTTCAATAGTACCATTCATTATATAATAAGCATTTAATTATTGGCTTCAATCATTTTTCTTATTCATTTATGTTTCAGTTTTCTTGAGCTTAACTAACACACCTCTTTTAAGATGTAGGAGTTCAGGTTTGTATTATATCTGCACAAGCGCATGACCTGGTATGAGAGGGTTGTGCAACATGCTTACAACAGTTGAGCAAAGTTTCAATGTACCTTTTATTTTCATTCAACAATATTTATCCATTGTTTGCCCAGATCACTCCATCTTGTACATATTTTTCTCCCAAATCTCAATGTATTGAATAGGTGGAGTTGTCCATTTCTGTGTGTTTCAGGTAAATAATGCTTGTATATGAGGGGTGAATCTGCAAACAAATGTGGAGAGGAGAAATCTATTAGGAATTGCCTTGACGACAAAATTAAACTCCAATGGTGCAGTAGCAGGGTCTGATGTCGTGCTGCAAAGTCACTGTTTTTGCAGAATCAGCTTCTCAAACTCTAGCAACAACTACCTACAGATTTTGGTCCCGGTGGAGGCGTAAGGCTTGCAGCTAGCTCTATTGCGGTGATGATGAAGTATGCCTTAGAATGTATAGAAAATGTATTGAGATGTATTCCTGTTATGAATGATTTTTAATTTTAAACCATTTGATATATGAAAAGGTAGAGTTTATTGATTTATGTAATGTGCCCGGTTACTTTCTTTCTCAATGTTTATGGCGATCAGGAAATTTGGTGCCAATAAATCGAAAAATAAAAATATCTAGAATGAGCATAAATAATACGAGTACTAAATTTTAAATAAATAAATAAAAGAATTATTTCGACATTAAAAATGCATTATATTGTATTTAAAAGCACGCCATATTATATTTTGAAATATACTATAAATTTTTAAATCTATCTTGACAGTATAAGATGTTGTGACAGCCAATTTATGCTATTGCTAAACCTTGACTGGCCACACTAAACATAAACGTGGAGAAAAGTAAGATGTTGCCAATAAGTTATATTTTCTGACATTTTTCAGTGTCTCGGAGACTATTTTTGTTGTAGTGTGTAACCGGAACGTAGACTGAGATCAGGTGTATCGCAAGTTGCCGTCCGGTGTTTCGCTCTTCTAAGAAAAGCTCTGCCCAACTTCTCCCAAATATCGTAAATCCACAACACTTATTATGTACGTATGTTTAAAGTTACAGAAAATGTTCTCTTTCAAAACTAATTTACTTAAAATGGAATGACAACCCTTTTCTTTTGTTGGCTCTTTTTTGGATAACTTCCTGGGTCAAAAAAGAACGAACCCTCTCAGGCGTCCACGCCAAAAATTAAAAAGAAAAAAGAAATTAAAAAAAGAAAAGAAAAGAAAAGTATGACTTAAAAAAAAATTGAAATTAAAAAACACGAATTAGTGTGTATCTCTTATTGAAATGTGTAGTATTATCATGATATTGTTATTTTTTATGATGCAAATGAGCAACAATGAAAATTAACTTGATAATTACTCATATTTCCTTACTGGAAATCATCGGATGATATTCTTTTTGTTCCGACTTTGATGTCTCAGTCGTGTTCTAAATATTGGTTTTCGTTAGTTTTTATGAAAATATAAAAGTTATGTAATGGATTATAATTAATATTTATAACTAAAAATTTTAAAATTATAGTTTATTAATTTTACTATGGAGTATAATTTATCTTTTAGAGAGTGCCAACTAGATCGAACCTTTTTTCTAGGTGGTCAATAATGATGTAATTGTCGTGACACTCTTTAGTTAGGTACTTTGCGTGCCTAAGTTTCCTTTTAATAGTACTTGCTTCTTTTTTTCTTTTTTTTTTCTGACAAATAATAATAATAATAATAATAATAAGAGCGATGTATAATATTGACGTTGACGTTAAGGTAAATATCTTTTGGTTTGGTTATTTTTTGAGTTTCGAAATTGCTAAACTAGTACGTGCATGGAGACATGCATTATGGAAAATAGGGTGTTTGGACCACTAATCTATAGCAAAGATATGGGTCCTAGCTCCTTTTCTAGAATCTCTTGTTTCCCAAAATTGTGTATTCGGTTTATTTTTCTTTTTGACGTAATTTTTCAGATTATATAAATATTTTTCAAACTATATAGTTTAGTTTGTTTTCTGATATAATTGGTGGGAACAAACATACAGCACCATCGATTGATTGCCACCAATTCTAAAACATCACACACACACACACGCGCAAAATTGATTACCATTTATACTTCTTTGAAAGCAATTATAATCTACTTAAGAAAGTATTTAATGAAATGCAACCAACTTCTTTCCCACAATAGTCATAATAGTCTTCCATATACGTATATTTATTTCAAATTTCATAAAAACAAGGTCTAATGTCTCATTCAAATAATCAAATTTTTGGGACTCGGCACTGAAATTTTCCCACCTTTGGAAAAATATAAATTTGGTAACTGACATATTAACATTAAAACCAATAATCGAGCACATGGAAAATGACATGTAACGTACAGTGGAATCCTATGTGTATAAGGTAATCATATTTTTATAATAAACCTATAAACATATATAGTTACCACTAAAAAACCATTATATATTTAGAATATATATTTAGTGAAATGGAGATACAAAATATATATATTATATTAGAGAAGACATGATTTGATACTATCATTATAGAATTGAATCTTAAATAATCATGGAATAACATAAGAAAGTAATTGCTTTAAAAAAAACATAAGAAATAATTAAATATTATTTATAAGTGAATATATACATATTTTAGATAAACAAAAATGACATGTAGATTAATGTAATGCTTCAAATCTACAACAAAATTATAAAATCTGATTGATCCATAGATAAGGGAATAACATCTCATCCTAACTAAATTTTCGGACGAGTTACTGAAATCGTCCCAACTTTAGAAAATACAAATTTTGCAATTGAAAGAGTTGGCAACTAAAATATATCAAGCATTTGACCGTGGAAAATGATGTGTAATATATGAAGAAAAACCAAACATATTTATTCATAGAAATTTTTAATTATTCTTAATTTTGAAAATACAAGGTGATCATATGATGCAATATATAAAAAATACAATAGGGAATAATCTTGATAAAGTTCCAAGGTCAGGACATAAAAAAAATCTTTGCCCTAAAAATAACATAAAGTGCATACAGTCATATCTTAATAAAACCTATAAAAAAGTATTGCATGAAAAATCAAAAACCGTTTGTATTCCCAGAAGGAATTAATTAAAGATTTTCAAGTGCAGCTAGAACCTCAGACATCCTTGGTCTTAATTTTGGATCTGAAGTCACACATTGCAAAACTAACATGGCAAATTTATGTGCTTCTTCATGAGGATATTCGCCTCCTAATCTGCTATCCATAATTTGTGAGAATTTCCTTTTGTTTCTTAGATATGGTTCTGCCCAAACTCTCAAATTACGCTTTTGCTCAGGCCTAACTCGAAGCCCCGACAATAATTCTAGCAAAATGACCCCAAAACTGTACACATCCGTCATCGAGGTAATTTGACCTGCTCATAAAAAACATTAATTTTTTAAGAGATGACAAAAGATGTAAATAATTGAAACTAATTTAATCAATTTAATAATACCATATACTCCGTCTGTCCTTTAAGAGTACGGACATGATCAGTATTAGTAACATATTATATAGAAAGTGCATAATATTGGGAACGTTTGAAAAATAAAATTTGTGCATATTTTTAAGGGACGAAAGAAGTAGCAACTACAAACCTGACATAATGAACTCCGGAGGAACATACACATTTCTTTGAATTTCAATAACTCCTGCAGGGCTTAACTTATTATATGCGAGCCTTCTTCTCCCACGGCCAATGTCCGACAACTTGGCGTTGAAGTCCTGCAATCCTCGGAAAGGAAAAAAAATTAATTGACTGATTAATTCAAGAACTTAATTAGTATGCGAATTGAATTTACACAATCCAGAAGAATATCACTACTGCCAAAAGTTCCAAGCAAGATTGGTTCTTCCAATCCATGCAAGAAGGCGAGGGCTCTAGCTGCACCTATAGCCACTTTGGTTCTCGTTGCCCACGGAAGGGGTTGATTATTTTCTATATATCAAACAGGGAATTGGGGAATCATTATTAATTTAAAGTAATTAATCGTTAATTCATAATATTATAACGAAGTAAAACGCTTATAAAAAAAAATGTGTAAAAACAAATTAATTGATAGAGAGATAGAAGTGATGTTATATAATGCTCATAACATGGAAATATTTATTTCAGAAATTAATAAATGGAATTTTGCTTAAATTGATGTAAATTAACCTTTGAATAAGTGGTGGTCCAAGCTTCCTTTTCTCATGAACTCATGTACCACAAACCTGACGTTTTTCTCGAAGCTATAACCAATAAGTTTGGCTAAATTTGGGTGATGGAACTGACTCGTGTAATTCATGTCTTCCTGCAAATTAAATATTAGTTATGGTTGGTAAACTATAAAAATTACTCCGTACTAGTAATTTATTAATGAGAAGTTACTTAAGGGAAGAAACACCCACCACCCAGTCCTTGTGTTCTTGATGAATATCATAAAAATCCATCTTCTTCACAGCTACAGCAAACCCAGATCCAGGCTTCATTGCTGTGAGCTTCTGCTCGTCGATCCATCCTTTATAAACACGACGATCGCTTCCTTCCCCCAACAGAGAATTGGGGTGAAATTTCTGGGTAGCCTTTATTATTTCTTTATATTTTATGGCGTTCACATCATTTGAAAGATCTGCATGCAGGAATTGAAGTTCACAAGTAAAAGAAAATGTGGTTAAATATAGAGACTAAAAAATTGCGCATCTATTTAATAATTGGATTTATGAATGTAACTGGTCATTGGCAATTACTTCTTGATACTTTAAATTCTGTAAATGAAATTCTCAGGATTGTTAATTATTAGAATTATAAATAGTAAATGGAGGAGTATTAAATAGTACCTGTATCATTCAAAGGCTGATATAGAGCATCCATATTGCTCGATCCTGCTTGACCCATTTCTTAATCAACACCTGTATATCCAGAGAGAGAGAGAGAGAGAGAGAGAGAGTTGTTTAGAAGGGGATGGACTATTTTATTTTAAACAATACAGATTACATCTTGTTGATAAACGTAAACTAATTAACCACAGCAAGAATTGCAGTTTTCATGAAACTAACTTTATAAAATAAATTAAAAAAAAAAAAAAAGCCCAGAATTGCTAGATCACTATATATATGTGAAATTATTAAAGCCAATAAAGAAAATATTCATAGAGAATGTAAACTGAAACCGTTTCAGAGCGTGAAGTGAGATCGGCTGAAGCGCAAGAGTAGCGGGTGCTTCTCTCTCTTAACAAAAGCGCCGCCCAACTTCTCCCAAATATCATAACTCCACGGCATTCTCATAAATTGTAGAAAAGGATTCTCTTTCTCTTTAATTGGAAGGTTTATTGGGTTGGCATGTGTGAAGACCTTTTCTTTTGTTGGCTTTTTTCGGATACTTTCCGCGTCCCTCCTGGGTAGTATGATTAAAAAGAATGTAACAAATTTACACCAAACTAACTATTATGTAACTCTCTTGGAAAAACATAATTAAATTACCATACAACAATGGTATTATCATGATATTGTTTTTTTTTTTTTTTTTTTTTTTTTTTTTTTGTGGTGTTGCGCACGCATTATTGTTTCCTTTACGCCAATATAATCGCATAGAGAGAACTGAATAATTAGTATTTTCTATGACTCTAGCAATGAAAGTTAAGAAGATAATTAATCATATTTCAAGATCTGTATTATTCGGTTACGAGATCTGCCCTACGTAGAGAAAACTGAAGCATACACAGAAACGAAAGCTATTAATAGATAGAAAGTGCATTAAGCTCATTGAAAAGTATACAAAGATCACCAGTAGCCAACTCAGCTCAACAACTGAGCTAAATGTCAAGACCGCGGACTTGGTGATTGGTCAACTCGACGATCTCAAATCAAAGATAAAGACATTGGATTTCTGGAAGCTTGCAAAGCTGAGCAGAGATATTACGAATATCAGTACGCGTGCGTGGGCTTTGCAAAATCTTTATAGATTTTTAGCGGAGAAGTTGGGTGATGATGATCACGTTCTTCCCGTATTTGATGGATACGTTGATGAGGTTTGGGAGTACATGTTCCAGGAGGAGGGAAACAAAGTTGGAATCTCAGGGTGTCCAGGAGCGAGGAAAACAACTGTGATGAAGAAGTTGTATAATCGACTACTCTATCAAGATTCATTGGACAATATCATCTAGATAGCGTACCCAATAGAAATAGAACGGCGACAGATGTTAATTATATTGTTGAGGTGTTGCAGAAGGGGATCATGATTCAATTAAACATAGATTGTGAGTTCACCATTAGCACACTCGAGAATGCATATACAATTTCAAGATTTCTTCACAACAAGAGATCTATACTGCTCATGGATCACGTCGCCATCAGAAGGCCATCAGAATAAAGTGGGATTTAAAGGAACTGGGATTTAAAGAAGGCCATCAGAATAAAGTGGTGGTTTGCTCTAGAGACAATCATATACTGCGTAGTACGATGGAGCACAATGTTGAGCTTGAGATACAAACACTAGACAATCATGAGGCACTGACACTCTTTCAGAACATCTGTGGTGATCTTTTATTGGACGATCGGAAAAAGAACGATTGCTGAGAGGATAATTAAGCACTGTGGAGGGATACCAGGGATCATCCACCGTATAGCTATCAATTTAAGAGGAGAGAGACAGATGTGGACAGATGGTATCATAATATTTACAGAATTTTACAAACTAAGTCTCAAAAACTTGGATTGTTTCACAAGATTGATGCGATAAAGTATGAAAGATTTTTGGAAACAGTTGCTAAGAAGTGCTTACTCTATGGGGCATTGTTTCCAGTTGGGTATGAAATCCAAGCAGACCATTTAATAGAATGTTGGATTGCTGAGGGCTTCTCGCAAGAGAAGACAACCAAAAAGTAAGGCTTAATAGAGAGTATGGGAGAAGAATTTTGAACCATCTAATTGATCAGAACCTCTTACAATGGTATTCCGGCAATGAGTATGTCATGATGCTACCGGATTTCAGAAGCATGGCCTTAGAACTGGACTATCCTCGTAAGGAAAAATGTGCGATTTGGGTGCCATCCGAGGATCGAAAGCCCGACGAGAAAACTTGGACAACAGTAACAAGAATGTCATTGATTGCTTGTGAGACAGATTTGCCCGAAAGCCCACAATGTCCCAACATGCACACCTTGCTACTGCATTCCATGAAGGATCATTCGGAACATCTTCCTGATTTGTTCTTTATTATGGAGAGCCTTAAAGTTTTGAATTTGAATCACACAGAAATAAGATCACTGCCAAGATCAATCATGACGTTAGTGAACCTCAAGAGTTTGTATCTAAATGGTTGCCTTCATCTTGATGCTCTGCCTCCTGAAGCTGCTAATCTGCAGAAGCTCGAATTCCTCGACATCCGTGGAACTTCAATTTCTAAATTGCCAAAAGAAATTAGGTTCATGGTTAACATAGATGTTTGCGAGCTTCTTTGTCTCCGAGATCGGGAGCCGATTTCGAGCTCATGATTCCACAAGGTATCATCAACAAACTAAGAAATCTAGAAGAGTTGAGCCTCATCACAACCTTCGATTTCGGAGTTGCCATGGCTGAAAGACTGATAAAGGAACTTGCTAGCTTGGAGCATCTTAATACTCTATGCTTCACCTTTCCCAATGTCAGTAGCGTCGACGCATTTGTCACTAACAGCAAGGCTCTGAAGAACAAAGAAACAAGCTGGAGTACTTATACTTTCGAATCCTTCAGGATTTCAATCGTTTGTCATTAAACACGGCACTCTTATGAATCCGATATAAAAAGCAGCCATGAAAGGTGGTTTAGATTCTGCACTAGTGAAGAATTCTCTCCTGCTTGCCAGGAGCTACTGGATCAGGCCAGCGCTTTCGAAGTGATAGGCCAAGATGGTCTGCAGAGCTTCACGTGCAGCCAGTTTGACTTGCATGCGGTGAAAGTTTGGGTTGTGGAGAGCTGCAAAAATTTGAAGAATATCATGGATGGATACATAACCAATGAGGCAACGGTTTTGTCAAAGAGAGTTTGCTTCAGAATTTGGAGAGTCTTCTCTTATACAACCTGGAGTTACTGCAGTACATTTGGTATGGGCCTGTTGCTCCTATGACGTACTCTTGCTAACTTGACAGCCATTACAATTAATGGCTGCAACAATTTAACGAAGATTCTTGATCCTGTATTAGCTCTCTCTCTGCAAAGCCTGGGGTATCTGAAGGTAGAGAATTGCAGTAATATTTCAAAGATTATAAATGAGAGTGGTGAAACATCTGAGATCGTTCAAGGGTCGAGGACTAACTCACATCTCCTACGAAGTTTGAAGAAGATCGAACTCTCAAACTTGCCGAAGCTGATAAGCATATTTGGGAGAGGGAGTAGTTCAATAAGCTGGACTTCACTGAAATCCATCACTGTCATGAAGTGCATCAATTCATTGTGAAGAGAGTTGGTGGAGTACAATTCCATTTCCAGATGAACTGAGGCAGCATTTTCTACGCGTTTGTTTCTTCAAGGAAGAATCCATTGAAGCGGTAGACCAGTTCAAAAGATCAGGGAGGAGAGGGCCGTGGGAAGAGATAACTGAACACAATACTTCCATCAACCCTCCTGCATCATCGAGCATAATAGAGAAGCTAAGCAGGCAGGCTTCTGAGGCAGCATTGAGACCAGCTGCGCACACGACACATATGAAGTCAGAATCAGATGATCAGGAGAAGTTGAATGATAATGATGATGAGGACATGTTTAATACAGGCCCTATTCATCTCCAAGAGGAGAGAAGTATCCCAATGCCACACTAAGTTTGGTAGATCAAGACTTGCATGAACTTGAGAAGCCAGACAGTGTCTACCATGATTTGTTGATTTTACATCTACAGAGAAACACAAGATTAACTGTTATCCATTCCTCATTCTTCGACACCAAGCCAGATTTGCGTTTTCTAGACATATCAGATACTAAAATCTTACCAAATTCCCTTTTCAACCTTCCAAAGCTAAAAGTGCTGCTCTTGAGAAATTGCATTTGTCTTGACGGGCTTTCCCCTGAAATATGAAAACTCATTCACTTGGAGGCATTGGATCTTTCGGGAGCTGAAGTCTACGACCTCCGCGATGAAATAGGTCGACTTGCAAGCATAACAAGCATGCATCTATCTTTCTACGGAACTGATGATGAAAGTGAGTATGAACACTTGCCATCTAGATTGGTTTGTCCCAGTTTCTTAGCAGAGCTTAGTCAAATTCGAACTCTAAGCATTGGCGTGCACCCTAAAGATCACAGATAGATGGAATGAAATTGCTGCAGACCTAATAAAGGATTTGAGCAAGTTGGAAGATCTGAGCGATCTTGAATTCTACTTCCCAGTAGTAGAAACGTTTGAGGATTTCGTTCAAGCGAGCCTTTCATGGGAGAAGATGAGGATGGCTAATTTCAACTTTACTGTTGGCCAAAACGTGAAGCGGATCGTATCTCGTGTCCCGGATGAGCAGTTGTTCACTCAGCAACAGAGATGCCTGAGGTATGTTAATGGCGATAAGGCATTCCCATTGTTAGGGTTCGTACTCATTCATGTCACGTCATTCTACTTGGATCATCACACTCAAGTCCGGAGCTTGTCTGATTTCAACATTTATGCTTCATATGAACTGAAATTCTGTGTCGTGAGAGAGTGTCCGAAGATTGAGGCGATCTTGGACGAGCAAAATGAATGCCCAAGTTTGGAATATTTGGGAATCTTCTATTTGTGGGAACTGAAGAACATTTGGAAGGCGCCGTCACGCTCTGAGACAGCTATGCCTTGGAGAAACTTTGTAGCTCTCAAATATCTTACGGTAACGACATGCCCTAAGATACGCTTCGTATTCAGGGAATCCATGCTTCACTGTCTCACCAACCTGGAGGAACTAGTTGTTGAAGACTGTGAAGCAGTGGAGAAAATAATCGAAGAGGAAAAGCAGGGAGAGGAATACGAAATGAGTGTGGAGCTTCCTAGATTAAGGGAAGTCGTACTTAACTATCTACCCGAGTTGGTCAGTCTTGGCTGTGGTGTTTGTCTGCGGAAGGAATGATCACTATTCGTGACTGCCCCAAATATGCACATATTGATACACGCACAGGCACAGCCGAGGCCAACATTACAGCATCTAAAGACAAAAGGTTGTAGCTTCAGAGAGAGGGAGCTAGGAATCATCATAAATCTTCTGTGTTTTATGCAATGTTAGTATATTAGGAAATATTTACAGCGATTGTTTTTATTTACTCTAATTAGAAATAATATTTGTTATACTCGATTGTAAAGAATTTAATAATTTCCAAGCTATATATCTCAAGCGAACAGGGTAACAGACACCAAAATCCCTGCAAAAAAAAATATTTTGGATTGTTCAGTAAAGTAAATGTATTGGATTCCAAATAGTTTCTTTTCAACAAAGTAAATGAAATGCAGAGGAAAACGAGGAAAACATAATTAAAATTAATTATCATGCACCAATTACGTATATAGTATTATTTTTATATTGAATAATTATTTTCTATGACGCTAGCAATGAAAGTTAACAACATAGTTCATCATATTTAAATGTTTATAGTACTTTCTCCTCTATATTCTTTGACTATTTATATTTTTTTGTGTCTCATTTTTTTATTTTATACTTAACATAAAATTTTCAAGTGAACCATTACTAACGGAACCGATTGAGTATGATTTAGTTTAATAAGGTAATTCATGTAATATTGTGATAATACAGATAGAACAAGCAATCATCTCGACTTAATATCTTAACTCGAGATCATCTGAAAAAACAATTCGGATCTTCTATTGCTAAAGCATGTGACATCTTCTATTGCCTTAATAGATTAACGACACGTGAAAAAATCAATGATTTAGGATTTAAGATTTATATAAGAAAAATATATACCTAACATTTGAAATTTCTAAACCCTTAGGATTTGCCACATGTCGTTAATTTACTAAAACAATAGAAGATGTCACATGCTTTGACAATAGGGATCCCAATGCTTGAAAAACTTAGACAAAGAAAGAGAAAAAACCTTATGAAGAGAGTCGGTTTAGTATTTTTGAAATTCCAATATTTGAATAAACACAAGCTTGAAGAAATATACTAGAATTACGGGGTTATTATACGAATTATTTAAGAGATTAATTATATTATTTCTAATTAGTTTAGGACTATGATACTTTTGTCAATATTTTATTTACGTTTCCTTTTGGGATTATAATGTGGCTATATAAACCGGTATATATGCTAGTTTTTTTCTTTTCCACATTGTTTTGTATTTCGCGAATTGGACAATCACCATAGCATATATATAGGTATTAGATTGTTTTGTTTTCTTTTTCCCTTTAGTTTAGTGAACTTCGCCTAGTGGATAAGCTGTACGATTAGTTCTTAATTATGATTTAATTAAATTTCTCTCTGATTCATGGACGTGAATTGAAGCAGAAGAGACGTCAGTCGGTACTTTTCATTTATAATAGTGCTTATCTCATTAAGTATTTTGTTCTTTAGTTATTTAGAATGTTTTCCTATTTTGATTAATTTCTCGTCAATTAATTTCAATAACAACTGGCTAATTTTGTAACGCTCCGGACTCACGGGGTCGGAGCCCATTACGTTAACGGCATAATGACCCCGCTAGCAACTACTTGGCGTTGGAAAAAGTGGACCGTTAGTTATGGAAGAATGGATACGTGAGCTAGAACGAATCTTCAAGCACATAGAGTGCACTGTTGCTAACAAGATCTCTTGCGCGGTGTTCCAATTTTGTGAAGATGCTAGTCATTGGTGGGATTCTTACCGACGTTCTATGACCGAACAAGAACGACAATCCCTGACATGGGAAGGATTCAAGAGGATTGTGACGGACAACTACTTTCCGCGCTCTTATCGTAATCGAAAGGAGGCTGAATTTCTTGATCTCAAGCAAGGAGCACTATCTGTTATGGAGTATGAAAGGCAGTTTAATCAACTCTCCCGTTACGCTATGCGCTTAATTGACACTAACGATCAAAAGGCCGATAGGTTTCTTAGGGGACTTCGACCCGAAATTCGAGGAATTTTGGCTACTTAAGGAATTGAAGATTTTGGTTTAGCTGTGGGAAAGGCTCACGAGGTGGAAGTTGGTTTAGAAATGGATAAGCTACCCTTCAAGAGCGTAGAGAAGAATGACAAACGGAAAAGGGAGACTCAAAACAATGGAGAAGAAAATATTCAAAACAAAAAGGAGAGGTCCGAGAGCAA
The DNA here is from genome assembly GCA_001642375.2 of Mentha longifolia. NCBI lineage: Eukaryota > Viridiplantae > Streptophyta > Magnoliopsida > Lamiales > Lamiaceae > Mentha > Mentha longifolia. Next base: position 18,485,795 of record CM038114.1, on the reverse strand, counting down.
GCAAGAAGGAGACAAGCCTCAATGTCCGACGTGCAACAAATATCACCATGGAGAATGTTTTTATTGTATTGGAGTATGCTATTATTGTCACCAGCCTGGGCACACCGTCCCAAATTGTCCTAAGAAAGGAAAGCAGGAGCCGGAAAAGCGAGGAAATGCACGACTATTCTATTTAGGAGATATCGAGAAAAACGCTAAGTAAAGGTGCCTAAACTCTCTTTCATAAAATGCCGTTCGTATATATATATAAATTTCCTTTAAAATATTTTTTTTAGGCTTAAGCATATGAATTTCGAGGACGAAATTATTTTAATTAAGGTAGATTGTAACAACCCGATTTTTTTTTTTTTTATAAATATTATATACACTTATTATTATATAAATAATAAATAATAGGAGTGAGCTCTTATATATGTATAGCATTCCCGTTTGATTTAATTATGAATAAGTTTGTTTTATATATATATATTTCATTAGGAAGCTTTCATGCATTTAAAAATAGATAAACACTTTTATATTGTAGCTATCCTAATAGAACACGTAAGGAGGTCAATAACTTTCATTATTTTAGAATGATAATTACTAATGTCTTCAGATTATTTAGGAATCCTAAACCTTTTAGGATTTAGTTTCACGGAACAATCGTGTGATACAAAAACTTCTAAGGCCACTACTATATAAGTCATATAAAGAGACTCGTAGTTCGGGGGAGGATTCACGTTTACGATTTCAAAGAAGATACACAATTGGCGTTCTCCAAGAATTATTTAAGGTCGAGACTAAGGTGGGGAAATTTATGCCCGTTGATTTTATTATCCATGGATGTTTTATGTGTTCTTAATTCTTATTTGATTACACATATATGTTGCTAAGGGCCATTGATTTATTGCCCTTATGATATTGAAGCTAGGGCCATTGATTTATGCCCTCATGTTATCAAGTTAGGACTATTGATTTACTGCCCTCATGGTAAAGTTAGAGCCATTGATTCATGCTCTCATGTTACAAGTTTTATGGTATGACGATTTGAATTGTTAGCATGTTTAACATAAATGGATAATTGCATGTTTCTTCACTGAGTATATTTCGATATGCTCACCCCTACTATTTTCAGTTTGTCAAGGTTTCAAGTCGAAGCAATCGTGGAGGCCGAGGATGACTAGTGCAAGGAAATCAAGACTGATAATATTTTATTTATTTTTCCTTTAAGTCGGATTCGTAGGATTTATTTCTCGAAATTGCTTTGAACTTTACGTAAGGATCTTTTTATATGTAGGTTGTGAGATGGTCAAACTTTGAATTTATTTCTTTATTATTAATCTTTTATTTGTTATCAAGACATTTCCATCATCGTGTTTCGTCTACGTAAGTGTAATTTATGTTATGTTAGTATTTTATGATATTTTTATTTTTTTAATAGGGCTACAAGTTTCCTTTGATGCAATGTTGTATGGCCAATTAAAGAGATGGGAATTTTATTACTTTTACGCATTATTAGTTTAAAAGGGTTGAGACTAAGATTGTTCGATAAAATTATTACGAACTGATATCATAGATTTTAAAGATCTAAAAGTTAAGTTGTAAAATTTTCTTCCACTGCATTAGATAAAAATAAATTATTTTCTTATGTTTTCATTCTTTAAATGCTTCTTTAGTTTTATAAAAATTAGGGTGTTACAAATTTCAATGGGCTAATAATTTTGCGAGACATAATTGTGTTATAATTGATTTTATGAATTTTGATTCATTCCCTGTGTTTAATTTTAATTTTGTTTAAGCCTAGTCAACTTATATTTAATTGGATTACAGTTAATAGGTTTTCTCAATCCATAATTGTTGAAATATGGCTAATTAGTGGCAAAGCTATCATAGTTATTAATAAATAGGTATACGGATTATTACTTGCTGGTAATTTGTCTAATTTGAGTTCCTTCAAATCTTAATGTTTATTGAAACATTAAATCTAGAACTAGCGTTATCAACTAGGTTGTGTTTTGATAAGAGAAATAATTAGTTTAGGTTCTCTTATGCAAAAATCAAACAAGTAGGAATTGGGATATGTTCGATGTATTCGCAGTATTCTATAATTGATTGATTTATAGGAGTTTGATTTATTTTTGCATCAATGATTATAGCCATTAAACTAGTGAGGATTTATTCGAAGCCCAGTTGTTTTGTTATTGATTTAATACCATTGAAGCAAGAGGCCAGTTTGAAACGTCAGAGTGGAGTGGGCCGTGGGAAGAGATATATAATATAACTAAACACAATAAGATGAAGTCAAAATCAGTGCATCATTTACTTAAATTTTGTTGTTTCAAGGATGAATCAATAAAAAGAGGAGCAACTGGAGGAGGAGGAGTATCAAGCAGTGAAAGGTCGGAGTTTGCCTTCATCAACCCTAAAGGTGAAACTGAGACGCCAGCCCAGTTTGAAAGGGAAGAGATAACTGAATACAACACTTCTATCAACCCTTCTGCATCATCAAACATAACAGAGAAGCTGAACAGGCGTGCTTTTGAGGCTGTCGATGAATTGAAACAGATGAAGTCAGAATCAGATCGGGAGAGGTTGGATAACGATGATGGCGACAGCGACAACAATGGTAATGATAATTTTCTTGCTTTCAATACATGTGTTGATGATGTTGATTCTGTGAGTGCCTTTCATTTAAAACACAATCGAATAACTAAACCTATTTCATCAAATGCAGGAAGAAACGAGGATCAAGAGGAGAGTATTATTTATTTTCAAGAGGAGAGACTTTATTCGGTTGTTGGAAGGAACAAGCGTCTACACCTAGAATTCGATAACAAGATTATCATGATTGAAGATGAACAATCACCATCACCACCATCACCAACTATCAGTTCCCCGGTGATAAGTTTGGTAGATCAAGACCTGCACCAACTTGAGAAGCCACATGGTGTCTACCATGATTGTTGATCCTACTTCTACAGAGAAACAACCGTTTGAAAGTTATCCATTCCTCATTCTTCGACACCATGCCAGATTTGTGTTTCCTCGACATGTCAGATACTGATATCAGAACCTTACCATGTTCCCTTTTCAACCTTCCCAAGCTCAAAGTGCTGCTCTTGAGAAACTGCGTTTGTCTCGGCAGTCTTCCCCCTAAAATAGGAAAGCTCATTCACTTGGAGACGTTGGATCTTTCGGGCGCTGAACTCTACGACCTCCCCGATGAAATAGGCCGACTTGCAAGCATAACAACCATGCATTTATCTTTCTATGGACCTGTTGATGAACGTGACTATGAAGACTTGCCGTGTAGATTGGTTTGTCCCAGTTTCTTAGCAGAGCTTAAAAAAATACGAACTCTAGGCGTTAGCGTGCACTCTAGAGATCACAGATGGAAATAAATCACTACAGACATAGTAAAGCATTTGAGCAAGTTGGAAGTTCTGAGTAATCTTGAATTCTACTTCCCAGCAGTAGAAACGTTTGAGGATTTCATCCGAACGAGCCTTTCGTGGGAGAAGATGAAGATGCTTAGTTTCAATTTTACTGTCGGCCAAAACATGAAGCGGATCGTATCTCGTGTCCCGCTTGAAGTGGAGCAGTTATTCAGTCAGCATGAGAGATGCTTGAGGTATGTTAATGGCAATTCGGCATCCTCATTGTTAGGGTCCGTACTCTTTCATGTCACGGCATTCTACTTGGATCATCACTATCAAACTCGGAGCTTGTCGGATTTCAACATTCCTACTTCCAATGAGCTGAAATTTTGTGTCGTGAGAAGAGTGTTTGAAAATCGAGGTGCTCTTTGATGAGAAAACTGAATTCCCAAGTTTAGAATACTTAGGAATCTTCTGACAGTGGGAACTGAAGAACATTTGGAAGGCTGAGACAGCTATGCATTGGAGAAACTTTGAAGCTCTCAAATATCTGAGGGTTAAAAAATGCCATAAGATACGCTTCGTACTTGGGAAATCCGTGATTCGTTGCCTTGCTAATCTGGAGGAACTAGTTGTTAGAGATTGTTTTGTGGTGGAGAAAATAATCGAAGAGGGAAAGGAGGAAGAAATGAGTAGTACTGTGGAGCTTCCTAGATTAAGGAAAGTCGTACTGGAGTATCTACCCGAGTTGGTGAGCTTTGGCTGTGGTGTTCGTCTGTTAGAAGCAACGATGATCAGAGTTTGTCATTGCCCCAAATATGTATATATTGATACACGGACACCCAAAAAAAAATGATATGGTTTTGGGGCACATGACATGCATCTTGTAAGTAATAGCAAGGGTTTGAGTTATATTTCAAAAGATATATAACTTTTTGGATATTGAGTTGCAGAAAGTTTATGATCTTGGCAGCTTTGGTGAAGGAACCGATTAGCGAAGAACAATTCATGCGCCCAAGGATTCGTTTTCGGTTATGATTAATTCGATTTAACCCTATCATGCTCCTATGAAATTAATTCAACATTCATAGTGTGTTTAATCGATATACCTCTTGAGTTTTTGTGAAAGAGCTTGCCGGAAAATCTTCTGATCTGTTTCCCTGCTCAAACTCGATGTTGGATGGACAACACGCTACGAATTCAGCCACCGGAAGATGAAGCAAAACCGCCGCCGCTGCTCCTTCTCTTTCTCTCTCTCTCTCACTTAACCCTAGCCTCTCTTAGATAATGAGATCAATGAATGAATATCTTGAGGCCTTAAGTGAGTATATATAAGAGGAGAATGGACTTAAGTTGCAGTCTTGGCCCGCAGACCAAGACATGGCCGCCTACCATCATAATTGGCGCCCCATACTAGGCTTCAATGATGATTGGATCCTTTCTTCCTTAACTGTGCCTATCGAGCTTTTTGGGCCAGATCAGAGATCTTCTAGCAGATAAAACTGGGCCTCCCAATGTCTAAATTCTCTATACTCAGCCCAGAGTAAAATTTAGATCATAAGTATTAAAACATTCCACTGGAGTAATAATACTGAACTACCTGTTTTATCCCTATTGAGCTCAGAGCTAGTATTAGACTTAAATCACCCCGTATTTAAGATGTCCCACATCCGTTAATTAATCTAAAGCTTCTGACTGCTTTTGTTAATTAACTTCTTATTTAATTCCTGAGTAGTACCATTCATTCCTTATTCATCATACTGGAACTTAATCCACATGTAGGGATTAGTATGATAATCCTTAATGAATTCCTAAGGGGATGTGATCAACATGTTCTACCAGGATACGGTGCTCTATTGCAGATGCACTAAGGATCGTACTATTTATAGTTGTTGCCCAAGATAGGGCCATATTGGATTACAAGTCAGAACCCTCAACCATGGTAAATCAAAGCAATAAACTCTAACTATACACCCTTAGCCACTCAATTAGAGTTAGGATGTGACGTTAAATAACATTTAAGTCTCCGAGGTCTTGATTCTTCTACATAGGTCAGAATAGAAAAATTCACCTCACCGTGATCCTATCAATACGATCAACGTACTAGCATAAACAAGTATCCAAGACAAGCTACTTATCTATTTATGCTACAGTCTATACCGATAGTTTTATCCGAAACTATCTCAACTGTGATAACTGTTCATATCTCAACAGACACCGGCTACTACGGTCTTCCGTGATCTACTACACACCATATAGCCTATAACTTTGAGATAATGGATAGATGTTTAATGCTTAATAAACAATTCATACATAATCAGATAGGAAATTGTTAGTGAAATATGGAACCACATGTATACAAGCTAAAAGGCTTGCATTCCAGTATACAAATCCATCAATCTCCCACTTTTATTGAAGCAAACTTTTAGTACAATGTGACAATAGACAAGTGTCTATATCTAGCATCTATTACACATCTTCTCCCACTTATACTCAAAGTTTCTAGTGTGGGAGGCTCTGCAGCCCTAAACCATCGACGTGTTTTTCAAACACCTTGGTTGTCAAGCTCTTTATGAATGGATCCGCCAGATTATCCGTTGAAGGGATTTTCTTCACTTCTACATCTCCCTATTGTACGAAATCTCGTACAATGTGGTACTTTCTGTCTATGTGTTTACTCGCCTTGTGAGCTCTAGGTTCCTTACAATTTGTAACCGCACCAGAACTATCACAATACACCATGATATATTTGGGCAAACTCGGGACTAGATCTAGCTCGTTAAGGAAGTTTTTTAGCCACACATCCTCTTTTGCAGCCACATACTCAGCCTCCATGGTGGAGTCTGCGATGCACTTCTGCTTCACACTCCTCCAAATGATATCTCCACCTCCCAAGGTGAACACATAACCGGTGGTAGATTTCCTCTCATCTCGATCAGCCTGGAAGTCTGAGTCCGAATACCCTATCGGGATCAACTCATCAGACCGGTATGTCAGCACATGATCTCTAGTTCTCTTGAGATACTTCAATATGTGCTTAACCGCCGTCTAATGTCCCTGACCAGGGTTATACTGATATCGTGCCACATATCCCACGGCATAACAGAATTCCGGTCTAGTACACAACATAGCATACATGAGACTTCCAACCGCAGAAGTATACGGTACAGCCTTTATGTCGTCTATCTCTTTTTGTATCTTCCGACACATCTCCTTCGATAGAGCGATGCCATGTCTGAAAGGAAGAAATCCCTTCTTGGCATTTTGCATGCTGAATCGGGCAATCACAGTATCAATATATGAAGCTTGGCTTAAGCCTAACATCCTCTTCTGGCAATCCCTGATCACCTTGATCCCTAAGATGTAAGCATTTTCTCCCAAGTCTTTCATCCTGAACTATTTAGACAACCAACCCTTTATGCCTGATAACACGTTCACATTATTGCCAATGAGAAGTATGTCATCTACGTACAGTACTAAGATTACCACGTTTCTCTCCGCACTGAGCCTGTAAACACAACTCTCGTATGAACACTGAACAAATCCATATGATTTGATCACACTATCAAAAAGTATGTTCCGGGATCTTGAAGCTTGCTTAAGTCCGTACAAGGACTTCTTCAGCTTCCATACGAGATGCTCTTGGCCTTTAGCCACATAGTTTTCAGGTTGACGCATATAAATATGCTTATCTTTCTCAAGATAACCATTCAAGAACGCAGTCTTGACGTCCATCTGCCAAACATCTAGGTCTAACTGCACTGCCATAGATAAGATAGTTCTGATAGTTTTAATCATGGTAACCGGCGAAAATGTTTCCTCATAATCTATGCCCTCACGCTGAGTGCATCCTTTCGCCACCAATCTAGATTTGAAGGCTGTAACCTTCCCATCAGAATCCCTCTTTCTTTTGTACACCCACTTGCAACCGATGGCCTTCTTGCCATCCGGTAGCTCCGCAAGGTCGTACACATCCATGTCTACTATGGATTCGACCTCAGCATCCATAGATTCTCGCCAAAAATCCGCATCCTCGTCCTCCATTGCCTCCTTGTAAGTCTAGGGGTCGGTCTTTTCATGTTCAAGACCAACGAGAATATCAGTGGACTCGCCTAGAAACATGAACCGATCGGGTTAACGGACAACCCTCCCACTGCGATGAGGCGCCGGATGAATTACAGTGTCGGAAATTGGTACAGTTACTTGTGGTACATCCTCTTGTACACTTGGCTGAATTGGATCACTGTCTGCCATTGCTCTCAACTCATAGAGCACTATATCACTCCTCGCCTGGTGCTTACTTATATAGTCCTCCTCTAGGAATCGGGCATTAGTGCTCACAATGACCTTCTGATCCTGAGTACCATAAAAGTTGCCACCTTTCATTCCTTTAGGATATCCAATAAACAGCCTAACCTCAGTTGTGGAACCTAATTTATCGGCCTCCTTATTTAGCACGTGTGTTGGACTTCCCTAAACCTGAATATGACCCAAGCTAGGCTTGCGCCCTGTCCATAATTCGGAATGAGTTTTACTTACCGATTTAGAGGGTACTAGGTTGAGGAGATAACCTGTTGTTTCTAGCACATATCCCCAGAACGAAATTGACAAAGGTGCATAACTCATCATCTAACGAACCATTTCCAAGAGGGTTCGATTTCTTCTCTCTGCTACACCATTTTGTTAGGACATTCCCGGTGTAGTTAATTGGGACGTGATCCCATTATCTGACAAGAACTTCTTGAACTCGGTACTGAGGTACTCACCACCATGATTAGATCGTAATGACTTGATACTTTTACCTAATCTCTTCTCCACTTCCGACTTGAACTCTTTGAACTTGTCAAAGCATTCGGATTTGCGGCGAAGTAGGTAAATGTAACTGTATCTCGAGTAATCATCAATAAAACTTATCAAATACTTGTAACCTCCTCGAGCTTGGGTAGACATCGGTCCATACAAGTCGGAATGAATCAATTCCAACAACTCGGAAGCTCGATTCCCTTTAGCCTTGAAAGGTCTAGTAACCATCTTTCCTTCCAAACACGATTCACATATTGGTAATGGTTCCATTTGGAATCCTTCCAAAACACCATCTCTAACCAACCTTTGAATCCTCTTTTGGTTGATGTGACCCAATCGTAAATGCCAAAGATAAGTTTGATTCATTTGAGAAGAAATCTTTCTCTTTTTAGTATTCGATGAAGAGATAGCATTATAAGAAGAAGAAGATACATTTATTAGATAGTTTATAGTATAGAGAGAACCAGAGACTATGCCAGAAATGATAATCTCATTGTTTTTCATGATAGAAGGGCCACGACCAAAAACTACTGAGTAACCATCGTCATAAAGTTTCGTAACAGAAATCAAGTTTCGCCGAAATGCCAGCACAAATAAAACATCTCTCAAAACTAAAGTAAAATGTCCAAACTAAAATGAAAATCTCCAACTGCGACAGTTGCAACTCTCGATGTGTCGCCCATGGAGATGGTAATCTCGCCTTCACTCAGCTCCATTTTCTATAGAAACCCCTGCAAGGTATAACATACACGGTCAGTTGCGCATGTATCTACTACCCAAGTCTGGGTAGAACTTGCAACTAAACATGTTTCAGTTACAAATGAGTAAGACATACCTACATTCTTCTTCTTTAGAGGGCAATCAGCCTTCCAATGTCCCGTCTTGTTGCATTTGAAGCACTTGCCTTTCTCCTTTGGCTTCTTGACACCGCCGGTAGGCTTCGGTCCTTTGCTCCCACTAGGACTTACCATCTTCTTGTGTGGAGGCCACACCTTCTTCTTGTTCCCACCTTTCGGTGCAGAAGAACCGGCCCTTACAGATGATAATGCCGTAGCACCTTCATTCATCATGGCTTCGGCAGTCACTAGGTCATTAAGGAGTTCGTTTGAAGTGTACTCCTTTTTGTTCATGACCACATTCAGACAGAAATTCTCGAAAGATTTAGGAAGAGTGTGGAGTATCATATCGATCTTGGCTTCAGCTCTGATACCTCTACCCAACTCTTCCAACTCATTCTGTGCATTCATCATTTTAAGAATATGATCTCGCACATAAGTCCCCTCCATGATTCTAGTAGTCATGAGTTTCCTCATAGCTTTAAAACAGGCGGCCCTATCTTTCTCTCCAAAGAGTTCCTTGAGATTGAGCATAATGTTAGCCGCATTAGTGAAGCTTTTATGCTCCAATTGCATCTGGCTAGACATAGAAGTCATAATATAACACCTCGCCATATCATTGGCCTTGTGCCACTTCTTATGCTCAGCTCTCTATTCCTCAGTGGACTGATCCGTCAATGGAGCAGGTTCAGGAGTTGTGAGTACAAACATGTACTCTTCAGCAACAAGGACATATTCGAGATTCATCTTCCATTCTAAATAATTGGAACCAATGAGAGGCTTTGAAGTAAGAACATTAACCAACGGGCCTAAAGTCATATCTGAAAATAAAACACGTAGACACTTGTAAGAAAATAGTAAGCATAATTTGTAACGTAAATATTGTAACCTTTTGATAAACCAACATTTAACGAAACCTTCAACAGCCCGAGTAACGCCGACCGCAAGCCACGTTCATGTGGACGTTTACATTCTCATTACTCGACCAGATACCCGATCTTTAATTTTATTCTCTAGCCAACCTTATTTCCTTTTGGCAAATAAAATTAATAGTTGAACCTTACTAGACCATATTAATTAAGAAAGGGACTCCGTTGGGGAGTTGTATCATAATTATTAATATCTAAGCTTATAACCACAATATTAGCTTAACTTAGAAAATATTCCATTTTCCTTACGCTATCTTTGTTTTTAATCAACTCTAGAGAAATCCGTAGTTACCATTTTAAGCAAGCCACGTTAGTGTGGACGCTTACTTAAAATAGCTCCCACTACTCATTTTGATTAAAATATTTTCGTTAAGAAATCTTAAATCTAGTGAACTTATTTTGATAAAAATATGCAAGCCACGTTCGTGTTGACGTTTACACACTTTCACCAAAACTTCACATTAAGATCAATTGTGGAGGTCTTAACATTTTTATTAAAATGTTTTTATCTGCTTAGTATTTTTCATTCAAAAGGTTGTCGACATGCTAGATCATGTTGCCACATAATCCTAAGCATAATTTTCTAAACACAACAAATAAAACATGCTTGCAAGAAAATTAAATCATGCTTATATTGACAATCCTAAAACATGCTCGACTAAGCGCAATTTATTCACCTCGACAGGCAAAACATGCTAATTAAAATTTAAATTGCATTCATAGCATGCTTTGATAAGAAAAATGAGATAAAAACAAAAATGAAACTCGCTTTTCGTGGTGTGACTACTCCTGTCTAAACTATTCTATTATAAATAATAAAATAAAATCCGGAACAGGCTCCAGTCATCAAATCCTTCGTCTCGATCTCTCGTTCCACCCGAAAAATAAATAAATAAATTAATTAATAATTTATTTGCTAATTTTTCGTTGCATTTGGGCTGATTTAACCGAGCTCAGGCCCACACCACAAGGCCCGAACCCTCAATCGAACCCACCACGTGCTGTGTCTGCTGGGCCCACAACAATCATGCCTAAAAACCAGGCCCAATCGCCGTGCTTGAGCCCAGCCCAACACGTGTGGAGGCTCAGCCCGAGCTCAAGCACTATCCGCACCCGAGCTCACGCACGATCCGTGTGTCGGGCCCTGAATCGTGATTCGCTATTTGCAATCGGCTGGCTAAGGCTCCGCCTCCGATCGCTGCCTCCGATTCCTGCTGTTGTTGCTGTCGTCTTCTTCAGCTATTGCTCCCACTAGACCGGACCACCTCGCCATCTTCGCCGTCGTCTGCTGCATCCGAGTTCCACGGCAGAAACTCTAGACAGAATCTGCCGTTTATGCTGCTCGCCGGCGCCGCTGCTGTTGTTGGGATTGATTGGTACTCTATCGAACCCATTCCTGGGTTCTACAGCAGCTCGTCCCAAGTCTCTATGCAGCCCGGTGGTGGCTGCTGCTGCGTCGAACCCTAACTAGGGTTTCGCCATGCCACTGCGTTCGCCTTGTGCGATTTCAGCCACCCTCGACGCCGCTTACCCGCCCCAGACTTCGTTGTTCGGACTTCAGCAAGCTGCTGGAGTCCCGACGAGCTTGCAGGATGGAAGACATTGTCGTTCGGTAAATCACACGCGCGAACGGCATCGCGTGTTACGCATGCGCCACCACGTGTGGCGGTTTGTCCGATTGGTGTTCTTCGTCTCGTGTGCAGCAATTACAAATGAAAAACAAAATAATTCCTATTCTGAATCGCACCTTATTATCTCACGATTAAAATTACAATTATTGCCAAACCGGCACCGAAAAATGACTATCACCATGAAAAGCGACATACGACAACATTCAATCGATTAAATCATGCATAATTTAAATCGAATCAGCCATAGAGCCGAAAATAAATAACCTTGGCTCTGATACCAATTGAAGGAACCGATCAGCGAAGAACGATTCATGTGCCCAAGGATTCGTTTTTGGTTATGATTAATTCGATTTAATCCTATCATGCTCCTATGAAATTAATTCAACATTCATAGTGTGTTTAATATATATACCTCTTAAGTTTTTATGAAAGAGTTCGCCAGAAAATCATCTGATCTGTTTTCCTGCTCGAACTCGATGTTAGATGGACAACACGCTACGAATTCAGCCACCGGAAGATGAAGCAAAACCACCGCCGCCTAGGGATAGCCACCACTGCTCCTTCTCTCTCTCTCTCTCTCTCTCTCTCACTTAACCCTAGCCTCTCTTAGATAATGAGATCAATGAATGAATATCTTGAGGCCTTAAGTGAGTATATATAAGAGAAGAATGGGCTTAAGTTGCAGTCTTGGCCCGCAGACCAAGACATGGCCGCCTACCATCATAATTGGCGCCCCATACTAGGCTTCAATGATGATTGGATCCTTTCTTCCTTAACTGTGCCTATCGAGCTTTTTGGGCCAGATCAGAGATCTACTAGCAGATAAAACTGGGCCTTCCAATGTCTAAATTCTCTATACTCAGCCCAGAGTAAAATTTAGATCATAAGTATTAAAACATTTCACTGGAGTAATAATACTGAACTACTTGTTTTATCCCTATTGAGCTCAGGGCTAGTATTAATCTAAAGCTTCTGACTGCTTTTGTTAATTAACTTCTTATTTAATTCCTGAGTAGTACCATTCATTCCTTATTCATCATATTGGAACTTAATCCACATGTAGGGATTAGTATGATAATCCTTAATGAATTCCTAAGGGGATGTGATCAACCTGTTCTACCAGGATACGGTGCTCTATTGCAGATGCACTAAGGATCGTACTATTTATAGTTGTTGCCCAAGATAGGGCCATATTGGATTACAAGTCAGAACCCTCAACCATGGTAAATCAAAGCAATAAACTCTAACTATACACCCTTAGCCACTCAATTAGAGTTAGGATGTGACGTTAAATAACATTTAAGTCTCCGAGGTCTTGATTCTTCTACATAGGTCAGAATAGAAAAATTCACCTCACCGTGATCCTATCAATACGATCAACGTACTAGCATAAACAAGTATCCAAGACAAGCTACTTATCTATTTATGCTACAGTCTATACCGATAGTTTTATCCGAAACTATCTCAACTGTGATAACTGTTCATATCTCAACAGACACCGGCTACTACGGTCTTCCGTGATCTACTACACACCATATAGCCTATAACTTTGAGATAATGGATAGATGTTTAATGCTTAATAAACAATTCATACATAATCAGATAGGAAATTGTTAGTGAAATATGGAACCACATGTATACAAGCTAAAAGGCTTGCATTCCAGTATACAAATCCATCAATCTCCCACTTTTATTGAAGCAAACTTTTAGTACAATGTGACAATAGACAAGTGTCTATATCTAGTATCTATTACACATCTTCTCCCACTTATACTCAAAGTTTCTAGTGTGGGAGGCTCTGCAGCCCTAAACCATCGACGTGCTTTTCAAACACCTTGGCTGTCAAGCTCTTTATGAATGGATCCGCCAGATTATCCGTTGAAGGGATTTTCTTCACTTCTACATCTCCCTATTGTACGAAATCTCGTACAATGTGGTACTTTCTGTCTATGTGTTTACTCGCCTTGTGAGCTCTAGGTTCCTTACAATTTGTAACCGCACCAGAACTATCACAATACACCGTGATATATTTGATCAAATATTAATATTCTACATTTAATTTATTTATTAAATTAAATGATAGATTATTGTTCTACTCCTAGAGTAGATGGAGGTAGTATATTTATATGCTCAAAACCAATTTGTGGTGAGTGAGATATGAATATAAATTTTGGAGTTTGGATGAATTACTTCATTATTTAATGAAGTGGAGATTATCGGGCTCGGACTCAGTTTCGGGTTTGGGTTTCGTGGCCATTGGTCCTTTGGGCTATTATTTGGTCTTGGTCATGGGCTTGGCTTGTGCCTTGGATGTTTTATGTTTTGGGCCTCCAAAACTAAAGCAAATGGGCTTGCATGTTGAAGTCCAAATCGGATTTGGAAGTCAAATTCGTTGTTGGCCCAACGTGCATCGTCTACAAGAGTCGTTTAGATATGTTTCTTGGACGAATCAAGACGAACACCCCGTCTAGGTACGTCATATTATCATCCACTCATAACTCCCGGGGGTTACACGTGTAACTCCTGTAACCTCCCAATTATGGCCATGATGGGCATTGACTCGCCATGATGAGCATCAATGGCTGCATTGATTCCCCCCGTGTGAGAGTGCCTATAAATAGTGTGCACCGTAGTCATTCTAGACACACCACTCGAAAACGAGCATATCTTTGCATCCTCTCTTCCTTTCTTCGAGCTTAGTTCCTCGCCTCATCTAGTTCGCTGGAGCTCTTGAGTTTTGCGGTGCTGCTACTCAAAAGACGAAGCCGTTTTATCTTTGGGGACGATACGCCAAAACCGTGAGCACTACCGGGGCGTATCTCGTCTTGCGGAAAGAGGATTTTCCTCGACTCGGCTTTTAGTTTTTAGTTTTTTATTCATTGTAATCTTCAATTTACGTTGTAACTTTTGTACGCCCGGCAAGTTTGTATACTCAATTTTCCAACATATTTTAACTAGGTTGATTGATGTGAATAAACAGATATAATTAAATATTTGAGCATGATAATAAAATTATAGATGATTAAATTGTAATATTTACCTTGATCAGTAGGTTATTATTAGTAAGACTGGCAAATTTTGCTTGCAAAATAAATGCTTATCGGAAACTAGAGATTAAATCTGCCACTTTAGTGATATTACCTTTGTCGATCACATGTACAGAGACTTGAACATATATTTGGGTTGAATAAAAAAAAAAATATTATAATCAATGATAAAATTATAATGTAACATAATTTTTATTGATAAAAATACTCTATATGTTGAAGTCAATTGTTGAAACATTTGATGTGAATGATTGTATAGATTTTATATGTCAATTTCGCTACTAGCTTCACAGTTTTTATATAAACCATATATGTGTACAAGATTATGTGTTTAAATAGTATTTTTTATTGGATTAGTAATTTATTTCATCTTGAGCTTGCAGTAATTATAATATAATGTCCTCTATTTTATCTAATAAATTACTAATAGTAGGTAAGGTTTTGTCTGATTTTAGCCACGTGATTCATCTAATATAGTATTTCTTTCGTCCCGCCCAACTTGACACACTTTTTAAATATAGAAAATTATGAAAATTTGGCAAAAAAAAAAATAATAATAATAAAAATTTGACGAAATTCTATGAAGGATAAAAATCTATATTCATATTATATAAATAGATAGATAGATAAGGGAATAATATCTCATTTCGGATGAATTACCAAAATCGTCCCAACTTTAGAAAAAAATACAAATTTTGTAACAAAATAAAAAAGTTGGCAACTAAAATTTCAAACATTTAACCGTGGAAAATGACTCTTATCTTTATATATATTAAAATAAAATCATCTGCTTTGCGAATTCCCGCTCAAACCATGCTTTTTCCCGCCTGTTGTTGCATGTGCCATGTAGCACAAATGCGTTGCTCGCTCGGAACGAGGCGTGACTCTTCGTTTTCTCCAAACAAGGATTAAATGTTACTACTATTGTATTAAAGGTGTATATAAAATTATTTTTTATTTTCAATTAATGCATCTATCTGGCCCACAACCATTTTTACAAATATCCATGGCAAAATATTTGTTTTGAAAAATATAATTGACACTCTTATCTTATATATTGATGCATCGCTCTACGCTTCTTTTTTCTTTTCTTTTTTTCAAGTTTTTGTAATAATGAACAAATTATACCTCACAAGACTATGACTATTGCAAATAATTTTACAATTATTATTAAATGGATTATTCTAAGTAATTCGTATATATTTTATTTTAGTGATTTTTCATAATAACAAATAATTGGTTAAAAGAAGTGAACTTGACTCTATCAAAATGTCTCATTTGAGTTCATCTGTCGCAAATTAAGTGTCTCAAACGTGTTACAAATCATAATTTTTTAAATTAATTTTATTTAATTTTTTAATAATTTTAATTTATAATGATTTGATTCAATTTTATGATTATTTTATAGGATTCACCCATCCCAATTGGGTTTATAAATATCACTTATATTAATTATATTAAGGTTGATAAATTCAAAACTAGGGTATCTAATATTTAGAATTTAGAATTTTTGTTTATTAAAGTTTATAAAAGATGATTTACGTACTACTCTGTATATATTAAAACTATAAAACTAATATAAATTAAATTTTAAAATACAATTGCGACACCAAATACAGAATAAAGTATATATCATCCGAAAATGTCCACCGCCTACCGGTACTTTGGTTTCTCTCCCAAAAAATATAATTTCTCCTCATAATGGTAACTCTCCATTATTAGCTGCTAATAATGGGTGACTTTCATTAGCTGCCCTTTTTTCATTAGTAGTGGTACTCCTATTAGCATATATACTAATATTTTTTTTATATTTTAATTACAAGAAACTATTCAATACCAAAACACACACATGAGAATTGTTGAGTTCTCTTCATTTGTACATTCTCATTCAGCATGATTTTGTATAGATTTCTCTATAGTGCGGGTCATAATTGTTGACTAAATATTTTAAAATGGAAAGGAGAAAATATGAAATATATTTCATACAAAATTGTACACAAAATTATAAATAGTTGAGCACTACTTTCAAAATATGTATATTTAAATATATGATATTAAGGTGATAAACAATCACAACAGCACCGCGCAAAGCGTGGGTGTTAATCTAGTATATGATGAAAAACTAAACATTTTTGTTTATAGTCATCATCTAATGCAATAAAAAAAAATGTAATACGGAAATATATAAAGAATATGGATCAAATGAGTAAGATATCAAATTTGATATATTTTCCGCAGTTACGATAATCTTGATCAAGTCCCAAGGTCAGAATAGAGAAAAATGTTTGCCCTAAAAATAAGTACCTATAAAAAAAAAGTATAGCATGAAACTCGAATAGGCCGTTTATATCCTCAGAAGGAATTAATCAAAGATTTTCAAGGACAGCTACAACCTCAGACATCCTTGGTCTTGGATCCAGATGTACAATTCCCATAGCTAATATGGCAACTTTATATGCTTCTTCTTGAGGATATTCACCTCCTAATCTGTTGTCAATAATTTCTGAGAATTTCTCTTTGTTTCTTAAATAAGGTCTTGCCCAAACCATCAAATTATGCTTTTGCTTAGGCCGATTATTGTTGATAAGCCGAAGCCCCAACAGTAGTTCTAGCAAAATGACCCCGAAGCTGTATACATCCGACTTCGGCGTAAAAACACCTGCTCATTAAAAACAATGCCGTTTAATTAAAGAGACGAACAAGACCAGAAATTAGGTACGTCTAGAGATGTAAATAATTGAAGCTAATTTAATTTGATAATAACATATACTCCCTCCGTCTTTTAAGAGAGTATGCGTCTATTATATCGGCACGAGTTTCAATATTGTTGGGGGCTTCTAAAAAATGAAATTTGTGGATAAATCTCTTAGGGTACGAAGGGCATAGGTATGTATTTTTATATGCAATCACAAACCTGTTGAAGCATACTCCGGAGAAACATACATATGTCCTTGAATATCAAAATCTATTTTATGGTATAAATTATCATATGCGAGCCTTCTTCTTCCACGGCCAATGTCCGACAACTTGGGGTTGAAGTCCTACATGCAATCCTCACAAAGAAAAAAACTAATTGACTTTCAATTCATCTTTTCATTATGAATTAAATTTGAGAGCTAATTAAGTTTGGCGAATTGAATTTACGTACGCAATCTAGAAGAATATCACTAGTGCCAAAAGTTCCAAGTATGAGTGGTTCTTCCAATCCATGCAAGAAGGCGAAGGCTCTAGCTACACCTATAGCCACTTTCATTCTGGTTGCCCAGGGAAGGGATTTTTCATTTTCTATGAAACATAGGGAATATATAATTATTAATATATGGAATAACCAACACTTATAATGAAACATGTAAATTAATTAAATATAAAAATTAATTGTAAATTCTATTTATTTAAAGTAATCAATCGTAATTCATAAATATTGACAATATAACGAAGTAAAATGCCTGTAAAAAGATACTTGAGATCCTCTGTACCAATAACGGTGTTTCAACCGTGTGCCGAATCTTAATTTATGTTAGTTTAATTTTCTTTAATAATTTTAATTTATATTGATTTTGTAAATTTTATAATTATTTTCTAGGGTTAACCGTCCACTTAGGATTTATAATTATTTTTTAACATGTATATTTACTTTTATCAGTTATATTAGGGTTGATAAAAACAAAAATAAGGTATATATAACTATTAAAAATTTTGATTTCAATTTATAAATATTTATTACGGAGTAGTAATTTATATTTTTGTTATAAAAAATAATATAAAAACTAATAGAAAGTAAAATTTGGACAGAAATGGGGAACATAGAATCTCATCAGATATCAGGTTAAAAAATTGTTAAAAACAAATTAATGGATTATATTGCTGATAACATTGGTGTAAATTTACCTTGGAATAAGTGGTGGTCCAAGCTTCCATTTTCGATGAACTCATGTACCACAAACCTGGTGTTTTTGTCGAAGCTATAACCAATAAGCTTGGCCAAATTTGGGTGATGGAGCTGACCCGTATAATTTATATCTTCCTACATAATATAATTTATAGTTAGTAAAACTATGAGATTTACTACTAATTAAAGAGAAGTTAATTGAGTGAAGAAATTAATACTATACCCACCACCCAGTCCTTATGTTCTTGATACATATCACGAGAATTCATCTTCTTCACAGCTACAGCATTCTCAGATCCAGGCTTCATTGCTGTGAGCTTCTGCTCGTGAATCCATCCTTTATAAACACCACCACTTCTTCCTTCCCCCAACAGAGAGTTGGGGTGGAATTTCTTGGTAGCTTTTATTATTTCCTCATATTTTATGGCCTTCTCATCATTAGAAAGATCTGCATGCAGGAATGAATTGTTCACAACAAAAAGAAATTGTGCCTTCTCTCATCTATAGAGACTAAAAATTGCTCATCTATTTTTTGGTATAACTTCTCTCTCTGTATATGAAATTCTGATCGGATTCTTAAATTATTATTTGAGTTATGAATAGTAAATGGAGGACTATATATGAATTAGTACCTGTATCATTAATCAAAGGCTGGTATAGAGCATCCCTATTGCTCGATCCTGCTTGACCCATTTTGTTAATCAACAACACCTCTATATCTAGAGAGAGAGAGAGAGAGAGAGAGAGTTGTTCAGAAGGGTATGGACTATTTTACTTAGCTAACTTTATTTTCAAAATAAATAAATAAATAAAAAAAACCCAGAATTGCTTCATCACTATTTGCGAAATTATTAAAGCGAAGCTAGAAAGAAAATATTCATACAGAATGCAAAACTGAAACTGGAATGCGAAGTGAGAAGTTGCGACTGTTTCTCTCTCTTAACCAACTTCTCCCAAATATCATAATTAATCCACGGCATTATCATAAATTGTAGAAAATGATTCTCTTTCTCTTTCCATAACTAATTTACCTGAATCGGAAGGTTAATAGGGTTGGCAAATGTGAAGACCTTTTCCTCTGTTGGCATTTTTTTGGATACTTTCCGTGTCCCTCCTCTGTCAAATTGAAACTATGATCAAAAAGAATTTGCAAGAAATTACACAAATTATTATGTAACTCTTTCGGAAAAATATAATTAAATTATCATACTACAATTAATTAGTATTATCATGATATTTTCATTGTTTCTGGGTAAGGTCACCAAATCTATATATGTAGAGTACCGGATCTTTCGCAAGTTGATGTGGGATAAACGGATGCCATCCAATCTATATGTAAAGTCTGATACAATTTCCAAGTCGATGTGGGACAAACGGGTAATTTTAAAAACCTACATAAATACTTCAAGTTAGACATTGCTAATGCGACGGATGAAGTATGATTTAGTTTAATTATACATTATTTTTTAAGGTTCACTCATGCAATTAGGGTTTATAATTATCTTTTAGCAGTTAATTATAATTTTTAAGTTAGGGTTGATAAATCCAAGACAAGTGTATATAATTTTTTCATTAGTGTTTCTGTGGTATACTTAAGGTGCTCACCACAGATGTGACAATGCAACAGGTATTTTTTTGGTTGGGTTTATTTTTAGACTATATATGCATGATAATTTTCTTTAACTATATCATCTCCGTGTCATTCATGAGCATATTAAAATTGTTTCAGTGAACATTGGAACACTTATTTAAATTATGATATTTTGTTTTTAAAAAGACATTATAAAAATGGTGATGATATTCGGCCATAATGTGACCGCCATAATTAATATTAATAAATTAATCATTTAATTTATTTAATGATCATGACTACTTTCATGAATTTGTTGCTTTTTATTTAAGATAAAAAAAATATAGTAACTATTTGGGGAGAAAAAATATTTTAATTTTTTATATTCAAATTTAAAAGTAATTAAGAATAATATGTTATTAACATTTAAATATTGATTATAAATTTTAAATTAATATTATTTTTAATTATGTATCTTAAGAAAATATCACTATGTGGTTGGCCATATTATGACAGAATATCCATATTGTTATAAAAATAAGAAATTTAAAATATGGGCCACGACACAATTGGGATACTATAATTGGAACACAGGATCACATCCGATTATTTTAAGATTTTTTCCAAAAAAAAGTGATTTGAGTATACTTGACGGTATTCATCCACGATCAATGCTTAGCGTTTTTATATTAAATTCAAGCAAATTAACTTGCTCGTACTCTCTCCGTCCCTAAAGAGATAGTACCAAAAAAATTTGGCACGAATTTTGACAAAATATTAGGTGGTGTGAGATTATGGTAAATGGGTTGTACTAGAGAGTAAATGTAAAGTGATTTTGTTGTGATATAGTGGCCGGCCGGTTGGGTATAATGGTGGGGTATAGTGTACAAAAAAAATTTCTTAAAGAACGGGGGATTATTATTATTATTATTATTATTATTTTAAACAATATAACATGAATTATTAAGACCACGCTACGACGAACTTGAACTATAGACCATTTGCCACAAGGGTCTCATCCATTAATTAACTTCACTATTGCTATGCCAACATATGCACACAAAGGGATTTTAGATATGGTTGTTTATTGTGTTTAGATCAATCTTCTATCTCTTTTCTATTTCGCGAGTTGCGAACTTCTCTCTAGATCGTGTGTTGCGATTTCTGTCTCTAGTTCAAGTTTGCGTCTCTAATCTCTCTCAAGTTTGTTTTATGGCCTTCAATTTGTGAGTTGCGAATTTTTGGTTGTCTCTAGTTTTGGTCTCTGATTTGGGTTGATCAGAGTTGTGAGCTTGATTTTGTGTGAAATTTAAGCTCGTTTTTCTCTTGATTGGTTTAGTCTCTAAACTAGACTCAGTTTAGTCTTTCATCATCAATTCTTCTTTCATCAATTTGTGCTCATGGTGAGGGGGAGTTTGCAATTCTCGGTTTATCAGTCCTTATTACTGGTGTCGTCACATGGAAGGAATGAGCCATTGAATCAGTTGCTTGGGATACACTTACATGGTTTGCTGCACTCATTGCAATAGCTAGGTACCTAAATAGATATGGTCTTATCACTTGGTTCAGCCAAACTGCTGTCAAGTTTGTTGGTTGGAGTCTCTATCATTGGTTGTTCATCAAGGCGTCCTTACTATTTGTTGATGATCAATATGGTTTTTCTAATAAGGTGTTGGCTGCGTTATTTGGTAAGATTTGATCTGGTTCGGTGGTTCTTCTTTTGAAGTTTGAGCAGGAAGGGGGAAAGAGAATTAAGTTTTTAGAATGAAAAATAAAAATATGAATATAAGGTTTTGTATTTGAAATTCAAATTGGAGATGGTAAAAAAATGTAAAAAAATTCAAAAAAAAAAACCAAAAACAATATTCAACTATTGGGACTATTTGGTGCTAATAGTCCCAATAGTCCCAATCGGAAAAACGTCAGAAATTAAAAAATATATATATAAAATAAAAAATAAAACATAATTTTTTTTTTTTGAAAAAAATGTAAAAAAATTCAAAATAATAATAATAAAAAGTCAAAGTCAACTCATTAAGGGTATTTTGGTCTGAAAGGATAAAAATTTGATATTAATGGGTATTATTTGTACTTTTTAAATTGTTGGGTATGATTTGATATTTATTAAGTTGGATGGGCATATATATGCATTATCACATATATCAAAATGACTATTTTTCCCTATTTCCCTTAATCAATATGTGTAGTAAATATATTTAAAAAATATATTAATTGCAAATTGATATATTGAAAAGTAATTCATCTATATATATGGTCATCATGACATACTTTCAATATCGTGGTTAATGAAGGTGAGATATCAAAATATTTTAAACCGAATTCAAGTTCAATCATTTTTTAATGTATTAAATGTTAAAAGAAAAAAAACTCAAATATATTTAGATGCTTTCATTCAATCAAATATTCAAATCTTTATGCAATTTGGAGTAAACATCTTGTATCCTATGAGAACTTATGAGAATCTTCTTACATAGTACAGGACGGAGTTCATGAGCAACTTGGTTAAGAAGTAGAGTAAAAAAGAAAAAGCATCCAAACGCATAAAATAATAAAGAAGACCAAGCAAACATCACGGAACAAAAACAAAATGGACGACTTGTCAGGACCGCACTTCGCTAATTGATAGCTTAGTTTGGTATAATCGTGACTACGGAAAAATGTGTAAGAATCTATGAAAAGGATATTTAGGAAATTGACTTATCGATTTGATACTTGAGGTTTAAAGGAAATAAATAACTGTATTGGTCAAGGATTGAGTACGATGAGTTGTGTCAGGATTCTGACTTAGTTCCAAAATGAAAAAGTTTAATCAAAAGAGTGTACGCAGCGAAAATGTGGTTAAAACATATGTATGAAGACTTATGCTACCAAGAGTGATTACTTCTAACTTTACTTGACAAAATCCTCGCCGGTCACTTCGCTTCAACAACAGCTCAACCTGCACGTCGGAAATTATGTACAGGGCGTGAGTACGAGGTATTCAGTGGACACGTGCCCAAAATTATTTATTTATTGTCAAACCATCATTCATTGAATCATAGGGTTTTTCTTGAAAATGCCTATGTTCACAAAAACATTTTACGATTCAGAGATGCCTGTGCAGGCTAATTTATCTGTACCTTACCATATCTGGAAACATGAGTACCGAGAAGGTGGCCACCTTCCACGGCACCTAACTGTTGGAACTGCTGCTTGAAAGCATTCCTTTTTCCCACAGGATCTTCGAATTGGATGTGATAATTTAAATGCAACTAAATCATATAATCGAGTTCAGAATGTTATACCTCAGATCTGTGCCGACGGAGTAATCTACAGGTCTAGATTACTGGGGTGTGATCCCTTCCTCGAAGTTCTTCGACTGTGTGGGCGTCTAGGAACTTTGGAACCAGGAATTCTCCCTCTGCAGAATGGCGTCTCTCACAGTGCAACACTTAGGTTTTTGAGAATCTCCTCCTCCTTATTTATAAGAGGAGGGGGCGCCACTTTCCTTGTCCACTAAGTCACGGGCTTTAATCAATTAAAGCCCGGTTTAGTTAATAATTACTGGAACAAATTCTAATTAAATATAATTAGAATTAATCCTAATTATTATAAGGAAAGTAATATATAATTATTAAATTAATTATCTAATTCCTTAATTAAGAATAAATCTTAATTAATTAGATATTAATTTATTCCATAATTATATAATTAACCAGAGTACAATTATTGAGATCAGATGAACAGTAAAAGAGGAAACTGGCGTCCCTTACACTACAGTAGGCGCCACATTACTGGGCTCAAGCCCATAATGCCTCTTTTTAGTCCAAAACTGATATCCCTCAATAATACCTTGAATTCCTTTCCTGAAGAGCTCTTGGGCCACCCCAGGGATCTATGTACCAGACAGAGTTTAGTCTTACCTAATGAAATAACCATGATCAACCCAGAACATTTATTTCATTAGAGCTGTGATGCATTCCACTAAAGAATCACAACTGAATCACCGCTCTGTCCCAATTTGTAGATTGGGGCTGATACTTTATTTAGAGCTATCCCCGTGTTTAATGACTCCGATATCCATTAATTAATTAGAGCTCCTCTGACTGCTCATAATTAATTAACATCTTATTCTCCTCAAGTAGTACCCGTTCACCCCTTATTATTATACCTGAACTTAATCAGCATGCATGACTTGGTATAATAAACCTTGTGAACTCCCTGAGGGGATATCTCTCAACCTAATACGGACACGGTGTCTCGATATAACTAATTAGACATACTATGTGCCCTCATGTTACCCAAGATGCAAGTCATCAGGGATGCTGCGATAGACCCTTAGCTATACAAGTCAAAGTAACAGTGAACAACACATATATCTCTAATAGCATATCGAGATTAAGATCATATCTCTAAATCCCGAGATCTCTAGTTCTTCACCTATTGCTAGGGTCAGTATCAGAAGAACCTTATCTCACTCGATCCTGTCAATACGTTCCACCGTACCAACATAACTAGCGACTGAGACCCGCCACTACCGTTATGTTGCAGTCTAAACCGATAGTTTTCCCAAGCTATCTCGACTGTGACACTGTTTATATCTCATAATTATTGTCGAACGCTGCGTGATCTCCCTGACACCCGAGCCGTCCACGTGTTCTAAAACATGAGATATAGGGCTTATTCTTATTAATATATTTATTCAGATAGGTGATTGTTACCAGTGGAATACATGTCATATATACTAAAACACGTTTTTGCTTTAGCTATATACAACAACCCCAACAATCTCCCACTTATACTAAAGTAAAAACTTTTAGTATACCCATGTGTCTATCGGAAACTATATGGCATCACTGTATTTCACATCTTCTCCCACTTATACTGAAAGATTTTACCGTGGGAGGATCACTGAGACAATGCCCACCACGTGCTTCCGAGGTGCCGGCATACTCAATTTAGTGAATAACCCGCCATATAAACATTCCTGCTTTAATGTTCCTTTATACACGCAATATCGCCTTATGGTTACATAAACCAATCGGTACTCCTATGTGTTTTCCCAGGTTGACAAATCCATAGATCTTGCTTCTGCACTTGAAAACTCATGTGAGATTTCTTGCAAGATAGGATTACTGTCATTTCACAAAGTAAAGTTTCCAACCATACAGCTGCTTTAGTAGCTCCCACTACATATTTAGCTTGTCATGAAAGAACTCTCATAAACATTTTACTGTTCCGAGATTCTCCAAGGTATGGTTCTCCTTTTCTAAGTGAACACATAGATTTAAGGTCGATTACCTCATTTACCAACACACTCCCCGATTATCCGTGTTCATTAATGAACTATATTTGTTACCTTGCACGCAACAATAGCAAATATATGACACTTTTTCGATATAATTTATATCGATAACCAAGTCAGAACAGTAACCTACGTAGAATACTTGAATCATACAATCCTTATGGATATACCCTACATTATTCAAGTTCTGCGTCTTAAACTGTCCGGATAACCACCACCATTATGTTTGATAATACTCTCACAATGTTGCCAAAGTTAGTGATATCATCACATAATGTACAAGAAAATCACGCCTTTCATCTTCATTATCATGAGAACTGTAACATTTATTGACATGTTCCATAAAACTTGATTTTATGCATGTCATTCCATAAATGTTTCCATTATTCGAATTTCCGCAAGAGTTTATCAAGCATTCGGAATAATGTCCTTAATTGATACACATTTGATCCAACATAACCGTTATATCCAAATATTTTCCTGCCAAAAGCCATTGACTTTAAATAGATATTGGATTGTAACTTATGAGATACAAAAAGTGTTAATATAGAAATATAGAAAACTTTTTCTATATTTTCCATATCAACTTTGTTCTTCCTTTGCACTTTTCATCATGAATCTAAATCCAACAATGAACCTTGCAAATTAACATGGATCGTATCAATTACTTTAACCTTCTCATATAAACTTTCCATGTGGTCGTTTCTTTCCTCGTGTACATTTTCCAAGAAACCTAATTTCTTGATGTATATGAAAATAATTTAGTGTTCTATTTCAAAAAACACTCCCACTGCAATAAAGATGACCTTGTGCAGAATACTTGTGACTATTCATTCTTGTACTTCTTGACTTATTGAAATTCCTTGAATGATCCTATCATTTTTGAACATTCGTTCAATAACGATCTTTTTTATCACCTTATCCTTTTAATCTTTTATTGAAACTTTTACTAATCCAACTTATCACCAATCTTAATTCAACTAATTTGCAATTCACGCAAATATCCCTTATATCCAATCTTGAGTTAAAATCGGTCATAATGCCAATTTATACTCAAATTGTAAGGTAGAATTATAGATACTTGACATAGTTTAGTAATGTTTCAAATCAAGATGAGAAAAGAGGTGAGAAACAAAGAAACAACTACATTTATCTAATCATATTTGAGATATTCCATGTTACTAGATAATTACTTCAACACATGAATGAAAAACATTTAACAACCAGTGTTAAAATCAAATTAACACAAATGTTAAAACCGAAATCATCCATAAACCAATTCAAAATAATGTACCGCCAAAACTTGGCACGAATGTAATGAAAAAACAGTAAAGTAATGTATCATCCCAAACATCTATCTCAAAACCAAAAGATAAAACAAAGAAACAGAAGTCTTCGAGTAATCAGCAACCGCATCAACCATCAATGCTTGCTGACACCAGGACTCGAAGCCGCCTCATCATCCTTTGTGGCATCGCCTACAAAGAAACACATGTAACAAACCATAATTAGTATCCACCAGTTCAATCCGTCCAATAAAGGACTAAACCAATGCTAATATGTTTCACCATGTTACATTTAGAGACATACCTTCATCCATCTTTTGTTTCTTATTCCGCCTTACATAAACTTTCTTGGCTGGAAGTTTATGTTCGCATGCTAACTGAACCTTAGCTCTGGTTGCATCAACAAAATCAAGAAACCTCCTATACCTTTGTGACTGAACATAGTCACTTATGGTATATTCATTTTCATCCCAGGTTGATGAGTATCTCATAACCTTTTCTTCATTGGGAGGTTTCCCTTGATCGAGTCGATTTTCCCTTCTTGCTTCTTGGATTAAGTTGATCCTGACTTCATCAATTTTGAGTAATTCTTCACATAAAGCAAAGACATCCTCATGATGAACTTCACCAACAACTTCTTCCCTTAAGGCCAAAAACCAATCAGGGAAAGTAGAAAGCAAGATTTCACACCTCGTTCTTCCCGCCATCTTTCCTCCATTTAAGAAGTATGTGACAGAGAAATGTGTGAACAACTTGAGGTACCGTTTCATATCGAAATAATCCACAAACCTCATTAACTCCATTTCTTTTCTTGCCAAGGTTCTTAGCAGCTTCTCACGGAAATACTCAGGAATTCCATTAGGGAAATTTAGCAAACGATTTATTTTATTGCGTATTGAGGACAAAGACATATCTGAAACCAAATAACATAAATTGACAGTTAACAACTTATTTAATAAAAATAATTTATGTTATCAATGTTATAACCCTTTGACAAAATAACATTGAACCAACAAACGAGTAGCCCAAAAATTTTATACTTGAGTCATGTAGGGCGACCAGGCAAGCATGAAATTTTCGACCATGACTTCTAGAGCCAGTTTATTTCTCTTATCATCACATGGACCCTTGTGAACTAAAGAAATAATAACCCGTACCTTAACCGGACCCTACTATTTTGAGAAGTGACCTCGTAGGGAGGATTCATCAATTAGTAGCTAAGCTTTAACCATATTATTCACCTAACCGAGTTTATCTACAAGATAGCATAGAAAACGAGAACTATGCCGGTATTGTAGATGCCCTCTTAGATTATCTCACTTAAAATTTCCACTAAGGACCGAGTTAGAGCCTGTACGTGCAAGCCACGTAGGGTGGACGTTTACTCGTACAACTCCCACTCTCCTAAAGAATATTCTAAGTTATTGAGAAATTTTACCGACGAATATACGGGCAAGGGGTTCGATATCGTGTAGGCCACGTAGGTGGACGTCTATCCGATTCTAATCCTTGACTTCGTCTAAAACCAAATATGGAGGTCCCCAATTAATTAATTAAAACTAATTGATTTTACCGCTTAGTCTTTTTATTTTCAAAGGGTTTTATGCGATATACGAAGCACGTTGACAATTAAGTCCTACCGCATGATTTCTAAGCGCAAGTAATAAAACATGCTCGCTTTTGAAATCATAAATCCATGCTATTGACACCTTAGGCATGTTCGTTTCTATTACGCATTTAATAAAAGCAACAATAACATGCAAAACATGCTTTTATCTCATTGCGTAATTTAAACCATCCATAGCATGCATAATTAATTAAATAAATAAATAGGCTGCCGACCGGGAAGGATAAAACCTATCTATTACAATTTAATTAATTAAATCCGAAATAAGCTTCGGTCTTGGAAAGTCTTCACTTGGTCTTCAAGTCCACCTTCCATAATTAGCAAGTAGCTCGAAATGGAATTAGGGCGCGGAATTCCCTATTTCCAAAATGAGACGAGACGAATGATTTTTGAAAACGAATTAGGTTACGAAAACCTAACCGTCACCGATCACACTAAAGTTTCGGAAAACCTTAGCCCTCGTTGAACGACGAGGACCGTTCGTTGAAAAAACAAACATCCCTCGTTCGCTTGCCACGTCACTGACACGTGTCACGACGACATACGTGCGTGCATCACACGCGCCGTCATTGTACGTGTCAAACGGGCCGGATCGGGTCGGATCGCGCGTGGGCTGGGTGAACGGGCCAGCTGCGTCCTTTGCAGCCCGGCCCGAGCCCAGCCCGGCATCCCGGCCCAATCACCATCATCATCATCGTCTTCATCTTCATCTTCGAACTTCAGCCGCTGCAGCCCGTCCGCCGATAAACCACCGCCGGTGCCGATCGCTCCCACTGGCTCGACGAGCCTCCCGGCACCAAGAGGGCCCCGGCGTCGAGCCACCGCGTGCAGCAGCAGCCGGAACAGCCGCAGTAGACGACTGGTCTGCGCGCGGAAAAATTTCGCCGCCGCCTGTCGCCATGGCTGCTGCAACATCCAACCACCACCTCTGCCGCGATCGTCCGCCGTCCAGCAGCCGCCCAGAAACCACAGCAGCAGCCGCAGCAGTTGGAGCAATCGCAGCAGTCGGAGCAGAAGCCCTCGACGGCGTGCGTGCAGCGAAAAGCCGTCGTCCGCCTCCGCCCACAGCTGTCCGTCTCTGCACCACTGTCGTCCGTTCTCGCCCGGCATCGACCAGCACCCAGGCGTGAGCCCAGGTGCACAACGCAGCCAGCCCAAGGCTCGAGTAGCCATGTGCGAGCCGGAAACCCTAGGGTTTCTGGCCGCCGCTGCTTCCACCGCCTCGGACCGCCGCCGCCTTTGCCCCGGCACTGCCTCAGCCTCCGATCGACGTTGTTGAGCCCTAGGGTTCCGATGTTGATCGATCGAAGAAGCTGCTGCCGTCGTTGCCGTGTACGCGCGTGTGTGACACGCGCTTCCACGCGCGTCGTCGCCGCCGTCTCCCTCGATTCTCATGCCTCGTTCTTCAATTTCTTCACTCGATCTCCACCGTACAGAATTTACAAGAAATCGACAAATACAAAGAAATTTACAGAAAAACGAATCCTATTCTAATTGGTACCTTATTTCTCACCGATTTGAAAAACAACACGAAAAACCAAATAAAACAGGATCAAAAACAACACACGTTGTTCCCGGACAGCAGCATGCACAGTTTATAGCATAATCGACTCGAATGCATGAACATACATTTAATCCAATTATCACAGAGCCAATTCTAGAAACCTGGCTCTGATACCAGTTGTTGGAACTGCTGTTTGAAAGCATTCATTTTTCCCACAGGATCTTCGAATTGGATGTGATAATTTAAATACAACTAAATCATATAATCGAGTTCAGAATGTTATACCTCAGATCTGTGCCGACGGAGTAATCTACAGGTCTAGATTACTGGGGTGTGATCCCTTCCTCGAAGTTCTTCGACTGTGTGGGCGTCTAGGAACTTTGGAACCAGGAATTCTCCCTCTGCAGAATGGCGTCTCTCACAGTGCAACACTTAGGTTTTTGAGAATCTCCTCCTCCTTATTTATAAGAGGAGGGGGCGCCACTTTCCTTGTCCACTAAGTCACGGGCTTTAATCAATTAAAGCCCGGTTTAGTTAATAATTACTGGAACAAATTCTAATTAAATATAATTAGAATTAATCCTAATTATTATAAGGAAAGTAATATATAATTATTAAATTAATTATCTAATTCCTTAATTAAGAATAAATCTTAATTAATTAGATATTAATTTATTCCATAATTATATAATTAACCAGAGTACAATTATTGAGATCAGATGAACACTAAAAGAGGAAACTGGCGTCCCTTACACTACAGTAGGCGCCACATTACTGGGCTCAAGCCCATAATGCCTCTTTTTAGTCCAAAACTGATATCCCTCAATAATACCTTGAATTCCTTTCCTGAAGAGCTCTTGGGCCACCCCAGGGATCTATGTACCATACAGAGTTTAGTCTTACCTAATGAAATAACCATGATCAACCCAGAACATTTATTTCATTAGAGCTGTGATGCATTCCACTAAAGAATCACAACTGAATCACCGCTCTGTCCCAATTTATAGATTGGGGCTGATACTTTATTTAGAGCTATCCCCGTGTTTAATGACTCCGATATCCATTAATTAATTAGAGCTCCTCTGACTGCTCATAATTAATTAACATCTTATTCTCCTCAAGTAGTACCCGTTCACCCCTTATTATTATACCTGAACTTAATCAGCATGCATGACTTGGTATAATAAACCTTGTGAACTCCCTGAGGGGATATCTCTCAACCTAATACGGACACGGTGTCTCGATATAACTAATTAGACATACTATGTGCCCTCATGTTACCCAAGATGCAAGTCATCAGGGATGCTGCGATAGACCCTTAGCTATACAAGTCAAAGTAACAGTGAACAACACATATATCTCTAATAGCATATCGAGATTAAGATCATATCTCTAAATCCCGAGATCTCTAGTTCTTCACCTATTGCTAGGGTCAGTATCAGAAGAACCTTATCTCACTCGATCCTGTCAATACGTTCCACCGTACCAACATAACTAGCGACTGAGACCCGCCACTACCGTTATGTTGCAGTCTAAACCGATAGTTTTCCCAAGCTATCTCGACTGTGACACTGTTTATATCTCATAATTATTGTCGAACGCTGCGTGATCTCCCTGACACCCGAGCCGTCCACGTGTTCTAAAACATGAGATATAGGGCTTATTCTTATTAATATATTTATTCAGATAGGTGATTGTTACCAGTGGAATACATGTCATATATACTAAAACACGTTTTTGCTTTAGCTATATACAACAACCCCAACACTAACTAGTCAACTGCCGTTGAGCGTAGTCGCACAGTGTACACTAGCCCTTGTAAGATAGACATCTTACGAGGATCCGAATTCGATTAACAAATTGGCACATCCAACTCAGATAGGTATCATACAAAAACTGAAAATATTTTTGGCATGACAATAGTAAAAGAGCTACATCTAATAAAACATGCTTTTTGTTTTATAGAAAGCCTACCTCGTTACTCTTCTTGACTGCTACTAGACGATCTTCGTCTCAGCTACTGACCCTCCTTCGTGTAACCTTCGATTGAAAAATCGAGGTAAGATTCGTATTCTAACGAATAAAATCTTATCTAGGATCATAGGTTTTTATCCGATCGAACGTGGTTACTATTATCTAAATCGAGTTATAAATTCCGTTATATGAACGGTTTATAAAGAATATTTATAAATAAATCAATAATTGATTTATTGTTACTTAGAATTAATTAATTGAGAAGCTCAATAATTTATTAGCTTACTAATAATCGGAGGGCTAAAATAACTCCTAATTTATTTAACTTATGACTATAAGTTAATTAAGAAAATAATTCACTTAATAAATATAAATTACTAATTGTAATTGTGTAATTGATTATCTTAATCGATTAATCTAATATATTAAATCTTAACTAATTAACTTATCTCAAGTTAATTATCGAAAATCATGAAATAGTTCCTTACGAATTATTGAAATCTAATTGCGGATAAAGTACGATTTAATTAGTCACGACTCAATTTGTAATTAATAGAAAATGGTTCGTCAATTTAATTAGACGAATTATAGTCCAAGAGTGACAATTCCGGCCCAATTGGAAGGTGACTCGGCCCGCCCTTGTTTAGCCCAACGCTTCAGCCCGTATCTTACTAGAACTCGGCCCGCTTAGATAAATAAATAAATAGATAAATAAATAAATAAGTAACTAAATAAATAAAATAAAATAAGAGAGAAAATTCCCCATTTCTTTCTCATTTCACGATTGACTCTCTCTCTCTATCCCTCGCGATTGTCTTCCTCTGCGATCCTGTTGGTTCCAAAACAATATGCTTTAAACACGATTTATAGTGGTTCGGAGCAACTGCTCCTACATCCACTCTTATCACATTTCCTTGATGATGAACTTCACTCAAATCTATGAGTTTATGCGATAGGCACTCACAAGCCTTTGAGTTTATACGATAGGCACTCACGAGCCTTACAACCTTTACAAACTAAACTTTCAAACTCGGGTTGGGTTTGGGTTTGTGTTTGTTTAGTTTCCAATTAATGAGAAATCCTTAAACATAATGTAGAAGGCTAGGATTTCTCTCTAAGGCTTATGGATATTTGAAGTTGAAGCCTTATTGATAAACTAGAAGGTTGAGATCTGAAGATCTTATGGGAGAGATATAGAGTGGTTTCTATCTTTCGCTTGTTCTCTCTACCATCGATATATATTATGTAGCTTGAACCTTCTATTTATAGTGAGAGAAAACAAATCTATCCATTGGAAAGATAAATTGCGTGCACCGCTCACCATGTCCAATCCGAATCAAAACTTTTACTATTTAGCGCAAGGTTCTAGGGGAGTAGTTGTTGACTTCTCAAACTCTAGTCCTGCGTATTCGGCGATTGGACAACACACCATTCTTTTGAGCAATGCGAGCCGGACACGTGGTCTGGCAGCTATCGCATCTCACCTGCTTGTCAGACGCTCTCGCTTTGACCTGAAAGAGCGCTCTAGCCCAGAGAGGCGCTTTGATCTGCTTTGAATTTACAGCTGAGGCGGTTGTGTGGAGACGCTTTGCATAATGAAAGCGAGCTCCTTCACACTTAAAATAAGCACGCTTTTCGAGCTGTTTAGTCGGTCTGCTTTCATGCGGCTTTGTTGCAGAAGCTTTGTTCTCAGGGCACGCTCTGGTCTGTAACCGCTTTGTACTGGAAGTGCGCTCCGGCTTTCCTTCCAGGCAGGCTAAGGACGCTTCGCTTCTTCCCTTGTTCTCGCTTCTGCTTCGGCACGCTTCCTGACAAGTGCTCCGTCCTTGGAAGCACGCTTTAGCTTGTCTGGACGTTTCGAAACGTTCCGTTGTTCTTCCTTTAGCCATGCACTTTAGCTTCTTTTTAAGAGCTCTCACTTAGATACTCTTAAAGAGTTACATTTTAATACTTAGAACTCCTTAACAAATGAGTTCTTCTAATACATTAAAATGTACATAGTAACTTAAAGTTGGATCATCAAAGATAATAAGGGAAATATTTTATTTAAAACACGAGTTTTGAAATCGAATCAAAACACTTCTTTTATTATGAACCTGATTCAAGTTCCCCTTATATAAATATCCTAACAATTCCCTTCTTCTTCGTCGCTAATCTCCCAACCATCTTCTCCGGGAGGCACCCCCAATCCATGGCCATCACGCTCTCCCCCTTTGTTCTCTGGAATCGGGGTTGATTGCCCCCAAATTTGAGAACCCTAGTTAGAATTCGGGAATTTCTTCTCTGCGTTGATTTCCGGCTACCTCTTTCCATGATTGGGCTCCACCGTTGCAGTGAGACGGTGCCGCTGAGATGCCGTCCCTCGATTTGATCAAGTTCCTTTTCCCTTTTGTTTTCATTTTATTAACTCAATGCAAGTTACTGATCTCATTTTTGTTTTGCAGGTTCGGGCGATACGAGGACATCGTGGCTGTACTTTGTTGTTCGCCGCAGCTCGCCGTTGTCTTTTTTTTTTTGGCCAAAAGCTTCGCCGTCGGGGCTTCGAGCTCTGACGGAGGTTCGATTCTCCTTCTCTACGCTCTCGTTATCTCTTACGCTCCCTTGTGTGCAAATTTTTAAATTCTCAAATACATGTGGTGTGTGAATCTTCCGTTCTTGGTTATTGTGTTTCAATTAGAGAAGTAAAAATAGGGTCTGCTCATAGTATTATGATATCCTCCAAAAATGCTAACAATTGCCTAAGTTTTAGTAATCCTACTGTTAATAGCTAGGTGTTGTTGTTCTCTTAAGGACATGTGTTTATGGTTCCTTGAATGAAAGGGGGAGTAAACATATTTGTAACTCTGTGTTTTTAACTGTTCTTGGTTCAGAAACTAAAAGAGAAGTATGCTAGCTCAGTTACTAGGAAAAAGATCATGCTTTTCTTGAGTTTGCGTTTAAGGGCTGTTACCTTGAAGAAGTGAGAGGTAAGGTGGCTGTTGCAGTGGGGAAGTGGCTTCTATTTCTCTTCCTTAGTTGCTGCACAGCTCCTCCTTTCTCACTCTGTTTTTCTCTCTAAGTGTAGTATTTTGGTGAAGTATGAATGAGTAGGAATGGCTGCTGTAGGTGGGGGTATTTATACATGGAATGGGCAGCTTTGTAACTAGTTCTTGGTTAAAACTCTGGCTTATTTGTTGGGTAAAAGCCTTCTATAATCTTTGGCTGATTTTCCTCTTATTCTTTTGCAGATTTTGGTGGTTCAAGAAGCTGCTGCTGGCTGATCTTGTTGGGGATGGAGTGGACTACTTTGTGAAGTTGAGAAGATTGATTTACCTCTTCCTCTTTTGATTAGATTAGGAGCCGTGTAAACCCCCATTTTGCATGGTCAATACTTTACTTCTTGGTTAATGACCGAATGTATTGTCATTCCAAAAGTGTTGATGGATTGTAATTTATTTACTATGTAAAATTTGATTAGTACACTTCTACTTTAATAAATAATTATAAAAACTGATTTTGATTAGTGTGTTCTTTTATTCACATGACTAGTGTTGCTCCCGTGCGATGCACGGGTACTACAACAATCAAAATTATAAGAAAAATTATAATAATACTATATGGGATGTTGAAAAAATGACTTTGAAATATGAAGTTTCTTTAAAATTAATAGTTCAATATTAATTTACAGCATGTATAGTACGGTATTTTCTAAATTTATTATTGGGCACTGCAATCTTCAAGTTTTAAATATAATAGTATGATATACAATCTGCATGTTCGATCTTAACATTACATAAGTGTAATGTCCCGTATTTTCCTAACTGTCATTAGAAGTATATTACGACGCTAAGAGGAAATTAGTAACTTAAATCTAATTCGAATTGCCAATTGTTACATCACTTCAAGTAAATAGCAATTTAATTGCTAGTTGTTTTATTAAATGATTTGATGCTCGATTGGAAGATTCAGTGAAGTACTTCTTAAGTGTCGAATGTTTTAGTAAGAAACCGACTTAAATGCCGGTTAGTTATTCACGAAGATAATTAGTGACCGATAGTCGTTTGGACTAACCCATTAATTAATTAATTCTATTGGGCCGAAACCCATTAACCATTCAGATTAATGGGTCGAGCCCAAATTAATAGAAGAGAGAGACCAAGAACCTTCTCCTGTAGAAGCAATGCTATGTGTAAATATATACATTATTCATAAACCTTATATAAGTTAAGTAATTAGAAGAAATATAGTACAACATCAACTCAACCTTTGTCCCTAAAACCAACTTCACTCTCAGATAAATAAATAGAAATAAAGCTCTAAGTACATAATCTGAGGCCATAAGATAAATAATTAAATAATCAAATATTACATTACATCCATAACTTTGGGAACTAAACTAGTTATTAACCAATGAGCTATAGGGTTAAGCATACAAGATGAAGGGTTACACGCCCACTTTCCATCAATCTTCTCAGCTGCAAATCCGTCCCCTTCAGCCCAGCCAATCATCCCTGCAACAGCCACCTTTGTGCCCCCAAAACCTGCAAGAAAATCTGAGGAGGATTAGTCATAAGATTAGAAACCTTTTATACAGAGATTAAACCATTGATTCAGCAAGAAACCAGTTACAAGATTGCCTCTTCACTTAGTATAAATACCCCTTCTCCCTACAGTCATTCTTTCACACATTTACTATCAAAAATCTGAAACAAATATAGAGTGAGAGAGAGGATTTGAAGTGAAGAAGGAGAAGGAAGAGAGGGGGAAAGCTAGCAACCACAGCCCTCCATCTCTAAGGTAGCAACACAACCTCAGAATTTCACATCTTAAGCATGAATTAGTGCATTATTCAGCCTTCAAACCAAGCATGCTAGTTCCAAATACAAATCGATTTCATGAAAGATTTAAAACCTTGCAAGCATGAGATTCTTTCCTTAGTCTAGAAATGAACATAAGTATATATATGTAAGAGCATTAAAAAAAAAAAAAAAACCAAGAACATTAACGTACAGATTTCTCAAACCACCAAACTCTAGCTATTAACTAAAACAATCAAGACAAGAAAAAAAAACTTAGCCTGTAATTCAGTATTTAGAGCATCAAAACCTCAGCATATTGCAGCCGGATATTCATAATTGATTCAATAAAGAAGAAATTCGAGAGAGAAGAGAGAGTTCGAAGGGTCGAACCTCCGTTGAGGCTCGAGGCCTCGACGGCAAAGAAACGGAGGCGACAGAACCTAGCAGCAACGCCGGCGAGTGACAACAGGCAGCAACACACCTCGACATCACAGCTGCAGCCGCGCGTTCCGCCAGCGTCTGCCGAAACCTGCGAGAGGAAAATAGAGAAAGGAAGTCGATTAAGCAACGAAAACCTGTAATTAACTTTCTTAATCGAAATCGAACCAAAAAGGGTGAATCGATCAAATATCGAACTTCGATAAAAAGGGAATCCGATCGTAAAGGGACGAACGTCCCCTAGCTCGAAAGAACTAGGGATTTTGATGTGTGCAAATTTAGAAAGAGCAGCGGACTGTCGCGGGAGTTGCAGCCGGTCGATCGAGGGTCTCCGTATCGGAAAATAAAATCTCAACGAAGATGAACCGCGTCGAGATCAAATCGAGAGAGAGAAACGGATGCCCTCCCAACGCGGGGCCATCTCACCGCCGCAACCAAAGAAGCAACCCGAAAGCCGAGAACGGTAAGATTTCAGCCAGAGATCGACGAGAGGAACCGGCGCACGTTCAGCCCAATTTTTCGAATTAGGGATTTGTTCCCTAGTTCGAATCGAGGAAAGTAATCCGGGAGCGACGACGACCATAAATTAAGACGCCGCTCAAAGATAAGTACCGGAGAAGGAGATCGACAATCGTAAGGAAGAAGAAGAATCGCGAGGAAGAAGAAGTAGAGAGAGAGAGATGAATGTCGGGTATCGAAGAAGGAAGGGGGCGAATTCTATTTCTTTTCCTTCATTTTCTTTCTATTGTTTAATTATTCTTCCTAATTATTTATTAAGTCAGCGGGCCGGGTCGGGTCAACACTACGGGTTCAGATTGGGCCGAAATTAATAATGGGCCGATTAAATCTCTAATTGGATCAAGCTATAATCCACCTACGAGCCCGATTTCCCAATTAATTATGGATCGAGACGCCACTAATTAAATATTACATTACCCGTATATTTTTTTTATAATTCGTGAGAATTAATTCGCGATTAAAAGGATTAACTAAGATTTAATAATTTAGACTAATTGATTAAGATAATCAATTACGCAAATACGTTGAATAATTTATAATTCGCAAGTGAATTATTATTTAACTTATAGTAATAAGTTAAATAAACTAGGAGTTTTTAACCCTCCGATAAATTAATTAAGATAACAAATTATTGAGAAGTTTCTTAATTAATTCCAAGTCAGTAATAAATCAATTATTGATTTATTAAGAAACATTCCACATAAACCGTTCATATAACGGAACTTACGACTCGATATAGACGACAGTAACCACGTTACTGAAATTAGAATAAACCCCGTTTGAACCAGTCATCTACACTCTTAGATAAGGTTATATTCGTTAGAATGCGAACCTTACCTCGATTTTTCAATCGAAGGTTGCATGAAGGAAGGACAGTAACGGGGGTGAAGATCGTCTGTTATTAGTCAAGAAGAGCAGCAAGGTGGGCTTTCTATAAAACAAAAGCATGTTTTATTAGATGTTAGCTCTTTTATAATTGGCATGCCATAAATGTTTTCGGTTTTGTATGATGCCTATCTGTTAAATGGCCAAGGCCAAATATATGAATCGAATTCGGGTCCCTGTGTGATCCAGATATCATACTCGGACTAGTGTACACATCGATCGTGTCATTCCAGATAGTGACCGATCAGGTGACCGAGTGAGGTGGCCACCTCCTCGGACACAACCAGCTCAGATATGGTAGATTACTCAAGTACAGAATGCAGTCGCTTTCAAGAAAATAGACGTTTTTTTTTGTGAACATAGGCATTTTAAAGAAAAGCCCTATGATTCACTAAGTGATGGCTTGACAATAAATAAATGATTTTGGGCATGTGTCCACTGGGTACTCCGTACTCACGCCCTGTACATTATTTCCGATGTGCAGGTTGAGCAGTGTTGAAGCGAAGTGACCAGCGAGGATTTTGTCATAAATAAATTAGAAGAAATAACTCTTGGTAGCATATGTCTCCATACATATGTTGAACACCTTTCCGCTACGTACACTCTTAAATTTATCTTCAATTTGGTTGTACTAAGTCTAAATCATGACATCTATTTCCATGTGAAAAACCATCAATAATGCTATCTTTATCATATGAAATCTTGTTCCAAGTTAATGAGTCGATTCGTTGTTAATCCTTCTTTATTCCCAAATATACTACATATTACCCATAGTCACGATTTATACCAAACTGAGCTATCAATTAACAAAGTGCGGTCGTGACAATAAGAGAGCAAATGTCTGTAATTTTAGAATTATAAGTTTTTTTAATCTTTCCTCAAACTGTAATAGAATTAAACTTCAATTATACACCTACAGACCATTAATAATATGTATCATATTTATGTCTATAAAATAATCTTTAATTTTTTGATTCAGTGAATGTAATCTAAATTTGACTGTTGTACAGTAAAATAAAATAAATATATATAAGTCATTTTCTTTTTTAAAAAAAGTAAGCAAAATTATGTACTAAGTAGTTGGGTTGTTTCGGTATATGTATATTTCTTGCAAATGTAATATACTCCGTAATATTTATAAAGCTGTCTAATATATAACTGTGATGATTAGAACAAAATCAAAGAAAACAAATATGTAACATGTTTTTAAGAAGAATAAATTAAATTTTGGACAATAATCATAGTGTTTGTTAGAAAAAAAATACTTTAAAATGAGATAGTTATTCTAGAAGATAATTCAAAAAAATCAAAGAAAAGTAAAGGTACATTGAGATATAGTTTTATGTTATGCAAAGTAGTGTGTAAAATTTGGTAAGAATAATTAATGATGCTTGCATTTAGAGGGAAAATCATCCAACTCATGCCTAATTTGAATTCTAATTTAAATAAGATATTAGCAATTAGATCCAAAAATTAGTATCTATCTCATTCATTGTGTATTAACCGTAGGATATTAGATTACTTTGACCTATATTTTAATCAATTATCTATAGGTATTTAGTCAATACTTATGTTGTATCTTTTGGATATAGTCATGTAGCTTTTGGAGGGAAAATGGTAATCTTGTAATTTTTTGCAACAATTGAGCTTTTAGATATTGTAATAGATCAAAGGCTCATTGCCTATACACGTGGGTGTATACACGTATATATCTCTATATGATGGGCTTGGCCCATCGAATAGGATAACTTATGGGCTGGCCCAATAACTATATTATCACGTGAATAATTAATCTATGTACTTGAGTCGATTTACTCTTAACTAAGAATAATCGAAACTTATAATCAAGTACTTTAATTAGACAAATATTCTAATCAAATACTTAATCATTTGTTAACTAATAGCAATTAGGAATCAAATTGCTATTTGATTTTAATCGAGAACTTCATTCCTCGTAATAAATATATCACGATCAGAAGTGGAAATTACTTACTAAAAGCTAATAATTTCCTTTAGCAACGTAATTAAGCTAGTTAGGAAAATATGGGACGTTACATACTCCCCCTCTTAAAAGAAATTTCATCACGAAATTTGCATACATCAACTGAATAGCTCGGGTATTTTTCTTTCATCTTATCTTCGCATTCGCATGTCGCTTCTACTTGTCCGTGGTGCTTCCACAAAACTTTCACTGAGGTAATTGACTTATTTTTAATTTGTTGAACCTTACGATCTAATATTGCTTCTGGCCTATTCTCGTAACTCGAACCTGGGTTAATGACTATTTCATCTTGGTGGAAAACATATTTCGGATCATACACGTATTTCCTGAGTTGTGAAACATGGGTTATATGGTTTGATCCTCCTTATGTAGTTCTTAGCGAGTTCTTAGCGAGTTGCTAGGATAGTTCTTAGCGAGTTGCTTTGAGTGGGCCGTGGGAAGAGATGTATAAGAGCAAGTTCAATGGAGGGGTTCTAGTCTATGTAGCAAAAATAAGAACACACTCCTTAAATTACATCACTATTGGAGAACCCCACAATAAGATCTCAAGTTCTTAAATAAGAATATGGATCTTAAAAAAAATTGGGGCCCACCATAGCTATTTTTGTTTTTCATTTCACTTTAACAAGTGGGGCCCTTAAATTGTGATAAAAACCTTTATCAAGAATTTTCCATTGTAATTTTTTTAATAACAATTAGGGATGGCAATGTGTCGGGTTTTTGCGGGTACCCGCCCCACCCAAACCCTAATAGGACGGGTTTGGGTAAAACTAAACGGGTTTGGGACGGGTTTGGGTTATAAAATTGATACCCGCAATGGGTTTGGGTTAGGTATGAGTAGATAGGTTTGGGTACTCACTACCCAAACCCATATATATGTATGTATGTGTATGTGAATTAAAATATTAATAACTATTCGTAATTCTATATTTTTTCTATGTATCAAAATTAATATTGTATTGGTATTTATTGAGATTTGTTTTATAATTTTGTTAGTTCATATTTATAATAAGATTTGCATGTTAAAATAATAATTTTGACTTTCGATTGGTATATATATATAGTTATAATTTTTGTTATATAAAATTTTAAGGAACTATTTATATTAATGTTGTAGAGTTCAAGTTTAATCGAGTAATTAGTAGGTATTACCCGATGGGTTTGGGGCGGGTACGGGTATCAAAATCAAATTTGAGACGGGTATGGGTACGAAAAATTTTAACGGGTTTGGGTTTGGGAAAGACTAAATGGGTGGGTACTTGACCCATTGTCATCCCTAATAACAATGTGTTCTTGTCTATGTGGCACCTCTAAGAAACTCATTTGAGGTTCTAACATTGTACATGCTCTAAGTGAGCACAATAATTCCATGTGAGGCAGTTGAGCACGTGGCACAGATGAAGTCAAAATCAGTGCAGCATTTACTTCAATTATTTTGTTGTTTCAATGATGAATCGATAAAAAAAAGAGGAGAAGGAGGAGGAGTATCAAGTAGTGAAAGGTCGGAGTTTGCCTTCATCAATCCTAAAGGTGAAACTCATGAGATGCCAGCCCAATTTGAAAGGTCGAAAGGGAGTCAGCCGAGAAAAGAGATAACTGAATACAATACTTCCATCAACCCCTCTGCGTCATCAAACATAACAGAGAAGCTGCTGAGCAGGAGGATTTTTGAATCGAAACAGATGAAGTCAGAATCAAATCGGGAGAAGTTGGATGATGATGATGGCATTGGCAGCGACGACGACGGCAATGGTAATGATGATTTTCCATATGTTGATGATGTTTATTTTCAGGAGGAGGGACTTTATTCGGTTGTCGGAAGGAACAAGTGTTTACAGCTAGAATTCGATAACCAGATCATCATCATTGAAGATGATCCATCACCACCACCGTCGCCGCCTAATAGTTCCCCAGTTAATTATTTGATAAGTTTGGTAGATCAAGACCTGCACCAACTTGAGAAGCCAAATGGTGTCTACACACACGCTTAAAAGTTATCTATTTCTCATTCTTCGACACCATGCCAGATTTGAGTTTTCTTGGCATCTCAGATACTGATATCAGAACCCTACCGACTTCCCTTTTCAACCTTCCCAAGCTCAAGGTGCTGCTCTTGAGAAACTGCATTTGTCTTGGCAGGCTTCGCCCTGAGATAGGAAAGCTTGTTCACTTGGAGGCGTTGGATCTTTCAGGTGCTGAAGTCTACGAACTCCCCGATGAAATAGGTCGACTTGCAAGCATAACAAGCATGCATCTATCTTTCTATGGACCTGATGATGAACGTGACTATGAAGACTTGCCTTGTAGATTGGTTTGTCCCAGTTTCTTAGCAGAGCTTAAAAAAATACGAACTCTAAGCGTTAGCGTGCACCCTAGAGATCACAGATGGAAAGAAATCACTACAGACATAGTAAAGCATTTGAGCAAGTTGGAAGATCTGAGCAATCTTGAATTCTACTTCCTAGCAGTAGAAACGTTTGAGGATTTCATCCGAACGAGCCTTACGTGGGAGAAGATGAAGATGCTTAGTTTCAACTTTACTGTCGACCAAAACATGAAGCGGATCGTATCTCGTGTCCCGCCTGAAGTGGAGCAGTTATTCAGTCAGCATGAGAGATGCTTGAGGTATGTTTATGGCAATTCGGCATCCCCATTGTTAGGGTCCGTACTCTTTCATGTCACATCGTTCTACTTGGATCATCACTATCAAGTCCGGAGCTTGTCCGATTTCAACATTCCTGCTTCCAATGAAGTGAAATTCTGTGTCGTGAGAGAATGTCCGAAGATCGAGGTGCTCTTTGATGAGAAAGCTGGATTCCCAAGTTTAGAATACTTGGGAATCTTCTGTTTGTGGGAACTGAAGAACATTTGGAAGGCTGAGACAGCTTTGCGTCGGAGAAACTTTGAAGCTCTCAAATATCTGATGGTTAAAAAATGCCATAAGATACGCTTCGTACTTGGGAAATCCGCGATTCATTGCCTCGCCAATCTGGAGGAACTAGTTGTTAGAGACTGTTTTGTGGTGGAGAAAATAATCGAAGAGGGAAAGGAGGAAGAAATGAGTAGTACTATGGAGCTTCCCAGATTAAGGAAAGTCGTACTTGAGTATCTACCCAAGTTGGTGAGCCTTGGCTGTGGTGTTCGTCTGTCCGAAGGAACGATGATCAGTGTTTGTCATTGCCCCAAATATGCATATACATACTGATACACGGACACCCCAAAACGAAGACATCTCGTAAGTGTTTTGTACGTTTTCATATGTTTGATGGCAACC
This sequence comes from Mentha longifolia, assembly GCA_001642375.2. NCBI lineage: Eukaryota > Viridiplantae > Streptophyta > Magnoliopsida > Lamiales > Lamiaceae > Mentha > Mentha longifolia. Next base: position 18,442,142 of record CM038114.1, on the reverse strand, counting down.
ACTTCTCACGATTTAAGTTTTGTTCGAACTACTCTGCTACCTACAAACATCAATTATGTTAAATTTACCTCATCCTTTTAAGTCATTGGGTAGGTCATACTAGTTTGTATATTAATGCTCAAATGAATAGTCATCGACTCATCGTCTCTTTCTCTTCACTAATTCTGCTCGTGAATCCATCCTTTATAAACTTAACCATTGTGGCTTTCTTTATTTCTTTATATTCTATTTATGGCATTCATATCACTATTCACTAGAGAGATCTATCTGCAGTGAAGGACAAGAAAATGGGATTAAATGTAGACGCTAAAATTTGCTAATCTATTTTATTGAGTGTTGAAATCCTGCATGCAATCCTCGATCAGAAAGAAACAGATTAATTGACTTTCATGTTTATTTAAGAATTAAACTTAATTAGTTTGGGGAATTGAATTTACAGAATCCGAAGAATATCGCTACTGCCAAAAGTTGGAAGTATGAGTGGTTCTTCCAATCCAATCCATTATCCATTCAAGAAGGCAAAGACTCTAGCTGAACCTATGCCCACTTTCATTCTTGTTGCCCAGGAAAGGCATTCATTATTTTATATGAAACAGAGGCAACATATCATTATTAATTTATGGAATGACCTACACGAATTAAACTTTTCAATTAAGTATAAAATTTTAATTGTAAATCGTATTTATTTAAAGTAATTATTCGGTAATTCATAAATATTGACAATATAGCGAAGTAAAACGCCTGTAAAAAAAATTATCAAAAACAAATCAATTGATAGTGAGATATAAGTGAATCTATTGACACTGTTACCTTATTTGGACATTCATAATTTATTGAACCTTTCTATTTCAGGTAGTAGACTCCGTGATTAAAACACTTTAACATAATTATAGACATTAGATGAGCTCACAATCAAAAACATTTTTTTTTAATCAAACAATTAAAAACACTTACACTTCAACATTTTAACACATCATCACAAAATATTAAACTTTGCCAAATATTTTAACTCAAAAAATCATGGATGGAAAGAGTATAAATGCTAATAACATGATGATAATTATTTCAGAAATAAATAAATTTTGGAATGCTTTAATTGGTGTAAATTTATCTTTGAATAAGTAGTGGTCCAAGCTTCCCTTTTCCATGAACTCATGTACTACAAACCTGATCTTTTGTCGAAGCTATATAACCAATAAACTTGGCCAAATTTGGATGATGGAGCTGACTCGTATAATTTATATCTTCCTGCAAAATATAATTTAAGGTCGGTAAACTCAATAAATAATTTCGTAAACATTGAAAAATCAACAAGCATGATCTTTATTTTAATTTTCACTAAGCGTTGAATGAAAAAAAAATATAAAATTAAAATGATGATTACATTTTCATTAAAAAAAACTAAAACTTACTCAACAATAATTGGAAACACGACCTAATCATCAAATTTATATGTAAAGTAATGAAATATCACACGAATTTTAATACATGGCCAACCCACATAGCCCACCGGCAGACTTTTAGGACTCAAACTTTTTTATTTTTGGACAATAATCTTTTAGCCCTATCTCACTTTTTTTTCGAGTTCTTCGGTCGACATGTCAGTTTCGGGCTAATTAAATTAACATCCTAGATGAGATGCAACGACTTTGAATATAAAAAAGATCACTTCATCTCATGTCCATTGTATTCAATTATAATTGGGACAGAAAGAGATTTTTTTTATAATAAAAATAGTAAAATAACGAATTTAGGTAAACAAATTTAATTCTCTAGATGAGGTGAGATGTAAGTAGGGGTGGCAATGGGCCAGATCTGGACTGGATCCGGTTTGCTCCAGATCCAAATTCATAAAATTTATTTTTATCCAAATCCGGTCCAGATCCATCGGGTCCAAAAAAATGAGATTCATGTCCAAATGCGCGGGTCTACAGATTTGGACGGATCCATTGCATTCATCCCTAAAATGAATGACAAAGACTTATATCAGTCTGGCCACATAGTATGGTCAAGCCTTGAAAGCAAAATAAATCACTTGGCCTAATTAATCCACTTGGCCCACAACCCAAAATAAGAAGGTCTTATAAGAACTTTCAATGGACCATAATGTGAGTTCGTACTAATGCAAGTGTCTCCCAAAATGAATTTTTGAAAAGAAAAAAAAACTGTGGCGCAAGAAAGGTCTGTTCACCGTTGCCGAGTCACCGACTTTCCGTGCTCGTGAACAAAGAGAGAGAGGGAAAGGAGGTGAAAGGAGAGTCGAGAGAGAGAGAGAGAGGTTCACTTGAGCCGATAGCGAGTGAATCTAATGTTGGAAATTTGGTTTTAGACCAAATAAATAATAATTAATTTTTAATTTATTACGTAAATTAAATATTAGATTATTGTTCTACTCGTGGAGTAGATGAACGTGATATATTTATATGCTCAAAACCGATTTCCGGTGAGTGAGATATAAATGTTCAAAGTTTGGTGGAGAGTTACTTCATTAGTTAATGAAGTGTAAGTTATACCACATTGATTAAATATTAATGTGGTGTGCTGTTTAAAAGTGTTTAAACATGTGGGCTTAATAACAAGTGGGCCAAGTAAGTAGATAAGTGTGTGGTTGGGCTCTCGCGTGAGCACACACTCGATCCGGCCCGCCGTCCGTGCCGGACGGCACGGACGGCTCGGGCTCGGGGCTCGGGCCTCGGGTTCGGGTTCGGGTTTCGTGGCCGTGGACTTGGATCTTGGCAATTGGTCCTTTGGGCCTTTGGCTTGGGCTTGGGGCCTTGTGTACTATATTTTTTGGACCACAAAATATATAGTGTATTGGGTCATGTTTTGGAAGCCCAAACGTCTAGTTCTTGTCTGCGTGAAGCCCAAGAGAAGAGACTCTTCTAGAATGGCTGTTACAACAGTCATTACTTCCCACTCCTGCCAACAGTCAGAAACCGCAAGAAACAGCCATTTGGCTGATTAATGCCATCATGGCATTGATAACTCACCTGGTGAGACATGCCTATAAATAGTCTGCATGCAGGCATTCTAGAGACACACAACTAGAAACATTATCTCTGCATCTTCAAGCTTTCTTCTTCATTTTTTGAGCTCTTTCCTCGCCTCTTTTCCAGTTCGCCGGAGCTTCTTAGTTTGCGGTGCTGCTGCTAAGAAGACGAGAAGTCGTTTTATCTTTGGGGACGAAGCGCCAAATCCGTGAGCACTAGCCGGGGCGTAATTCGTCTTGCGGAAAGAGGGTTTCCTCGACTCGACTTCAAATTTCACTTTGTTCACTTGTAATCTTCGATTTATCTATTGTAATTGTACGCCCGACTTGTCCATTGAAGCTTCGACATTGCCATCTACTATGTCGTCAACTGCTCCATCAACCATGTCAACGCCGTTGCCAACTTTCACTACTGCATCGGCAATGAACTCTAACACTGGCGGTTCAACCGGAGGCTCGACTATGCCTTCAAGTTCGTGGGTTTGGAGTAACCCATTTTTATCAAGTGGTGGTTCCGCTTCAAGCGGCACCGTGGGTTCCACATTTAGTGGAACTGTTGGAGCGCCATTCATGGGCTCGACTGTGGGGGCGGCCTATGGGCCTAACCCAAGTAGTTCCCTTATGGGAGCGAACTCGGCACCAAGGGTGATGCCACCCGCCGAGAAGCCGCCGAAGTTTAGCGGAGCTGACTTCAAAAGGTGGCAACAAAAGATGTTGTTCTACTTGACAACATTGGGAGTGGTAAACTTCCTCACGGAAGATGAGCCGGCTGCGCCAAATGCCAATGAGGTGAACTTCCATGTTCGTGCCTTGTATGACAATTGGCGCAATGGAGACTATTTGTGCAAGAATTTCATTCTCAACGCCTTGGATGATAGCTTGTACAATGTGTACTCTGGTGTCAACACCTCCAAAGGAATTTGGGAGGCGTTAGACAAAAAGTACCGTAGCGATGATGCGGGTACGAAGAAGTTCGTTGTAGCCCGGTACTTAGACTACAAGATGGTCGATTCTCGACCGATGATGGAGCAAGTACAAGAGTTTCAACTCATTGTGCATGACGTACATGCTGAGGGGATGGTCCTTCCGGACGTGTTCGTAGTGGCGACCGTGATCGAGAAGCTACCCCCTAATTGGAAGGACTTCAAGAGCTATCTGAAGCACAAGCGAAAGGAGATGACTCTTGAAGACTTGATTGTGAAGCTACGCATCGAGTCTGATGTGTGCGATCAAGACAAACCGAAGGCACCGTCTGATGCCAAGGTGAACTTGATGGAGAAGGGCGGTCCCTCCAACAAGCGTGATCTCCCAAATGCCAAAGACAAAGGCAAGGCGAAGGGACCATCGAAGAAGTTTGATGGTGATTGCTACAATTGTGGCAAGCATGGGCATACTGCGAAGGACTGCAAGAAGCCCAAGAACAAGAAGAAGAAGAAACATGCTGCCAACGTCGCCGAGAAAGACGGCGAGTGGGTGAAAGAAGACTTTACGGCTGTGGTCACCGAGGAGGTCAACCAAGTCGAAAAGCTGGGAGGCTGGTTCATCGACACTGGCGCTACTGCGCACGTGTGTGCCGATAGGAACAAGTTTGTTACCTATGAAGCTGTTGAGGGGAGGAAGCTCAACATGGGGAACCAAGCTTCGTCCGTGGTTGTCGGAGTTGGAGATGTGGTGCAAAAGCTTACATCCGGAAATTCTCTAACTTTGAAGAACGTGCTGCATGTTCCCGACATCCGAAAGAACTTGGTCTCGGGCTCTATTTTAGTTAACAAGGGGTTTAGACTAGTTTTTGAGTCTGACAAGTTTATTTTGTCAAAGAGTGATACTTTTCTTGGAAAGGGTTACCTCTCTGATGGTCTCTTTAGGTTGAATGTATTGGCTATACGCCATGTACCAAAATCTATTGAGAGTAATGAAAATGCTACTACTTCCTCTTACATTGTTGAGTGCTCTAATTTATGACATTGTAGATTAGGACATGTTAATCTAAATGCTATAAAACGATTAGTAAATTTAGATTTACTAAAGTTAAATGAAGTTAACACTCAAAACAAATGTGAAGTTTGTGTTGAGGCAAAAATGACAAAACCACCGTTTCATTCGGTTGAGCGGAGCACGAAACCCCTTGATTTAATTCACACCGATGTGTGTGACTTAAAGTATGTGCAAACTCGTGGTGGTAAGAAGTACTTTATCACGTTCATCGATGATTGCACGAGATATTGTTATCTTTATCTTTTAAGAGGTAAAGATGAGGCTATTGAAGCGTTTAAACACTTCAAGAATGAAGCCGAAAATCAACTAAGTGGTCGAATTAAGAGTGTTCGAAGTGACAGAGGTGGTGAATATGTCGCTTCATTTGAGGAATTATGCAACGAAAGTGGTATAATTCATCAAACGACGGCTCCATACTCACCTCAATCAAATGGCGTTGCTGAACGTAAAAATCGAACTCTTAAGGAGATGATGAATGCTTTGTTGATTAGTTCAGGGTTGCCCCAAAACATGTGGGGGGAAGCTGTCTTGACAGCTAACTATATATTAAATAAAATTTCACTCAAAGGTAAAGATGTTACTCCTTATGAGTTATGGAAATGATGGAAACCATCGTACAAATACCTTAAAGTGTGGGGGTGTTTGGCGAAGGTTGAAGTGCCTCTACCTAAACAAGTTACAATTGGCCCTAAAACGGTTGATTGTATCTTTATTGGGTATGCACATAACAGCAGCGCCTATCGCTTTGTTATTCACAAATCGGAAGTACCCGACATGACTGTGGGTACAACGATCGAGTCAAGGAATGCAATATTCTTTGAACACATATATCCTTGTAAAGACAAGGGTAATGTAGAAACCAATTCTAGCAATAGAATTGAAGGTGAAGCCACGAGTTCTAAATCCGAGGATGAAGAACCTAAGTCACGCAAACGACAAAGGTCTAATCCGGAAGATAGTGAACCGAGACGTGGTAGTAGAGTTCGGAAACCAAAACAATTTGGTCCGGATTATGTAGTGTTCATGTTGGATCAAGAACCTACGACGATCAAAGAAGCTTTTTCTAGATCGGACAGTCCGTTTTGGAGAGAAGCGGTACAAAGTGAAATTGAGTCCATTAGGCAAAACCACACTTGGGTGCTGGTTGATTTGCCCGAAGGGTGTAAACCCTTGGGGTGTAAATGGATCCTTAAAAGGAAATACAAAGCTGATGGATCAATTGACAAGTACAAAGTCCGTTTGGTTGTCAAAGGGTTTAAGCAGAAAGAAGGGTACGATTATTTCGATACCTATGCTCCTGTAACAAGGATTACATCCATTCGGGTGTTTCTCGCAATTGCTGCTTTGCACAATCTCGAGATACATCAAATGGATGTGAAAACTGCTTTTCTCTATGGAGAATTAGAGGAGGAAATCTATATGGAACAACCAGAAGGATTTGTAGAACCTGGTAAAGAGAAGAAGGTTTGCAAACTGGTTAAATCCCTCTATGGATTGAAGCAAGCGCCACTTCAATGGCACTTGAAATTTGATAATGTGATGTTATCAAATGGGTTTAAGATAAACGAGTGTGATAAATGTGTATACATTAAGAACACGAATAATGGGTATGTTATTGTGTGTCTTTATGTAGATGACATGTTAATCATGGGTAGCAATATCCGTGTTATTAATGAAACCAAAAACATGTTAAAGAGGAACTTTGACATGAAAGACTTGGGTTTAGCGGATGTTATTCTTGGAATGAAAATTCTAAGGAAATCCGATGGGATTATCTTGTCACAATCTCACTATGTTGAGAAAGTGCTCAAGAAGTTTAACGTTTTTGAAAGCGTGCCCGCTAAAACTCCGATTGAACTTAATGTTCATTTGAGCAAAAACCGAGGAGAGTCGGTTGCTCAAGAAGACTATGCTCGCGTAATAGGGTGTTTAATATATCTTACAAATTGCACTTGACCCGACATAGCATGTGCCGTAAACAAATTGAGTTGTTACACGAGCAATCCAAGCAAAGAGCATTGGAGAGCTCTAGTACGAGTTTTGAGATACTTAAAGTATACTCAAAGTCATGGGCTACATTTTTCGAGATACCCCCCGGTACTTGAAGGGTACTGTGATGCGAATTGGATTTCGGACACGAAAGATTCACTTTCAACAAGTGGGTATGTGTTTACTATTGGGGGTGGAGTTGTTACGTGGAGATCCACAAAACAGACGTGTATAGCCCGGTCCACCATGAAGTCCGAATTCATAGCTTTAGATATAGCTGGTGAACAAGCCGAATGGCTAAGAAACTTTCTTGAGGACATACTGTGTTGGGAGAAACCATTGCCTCCGGTGATGATTCACTGCGATAGCCAAGCGGCTATTGGTAGGGCAAAAAGTGGTTTGTATAATGGTAAGTCTCGACATATTCGTCGACGACATAATATCGTGAGACATTTGATCACAACTGGGATTATCTCAGTCGACTATGTGAAGTCGTTGGATAAGCTGGCGGATCCACTAACCAAAGGGTTAAACCGTGATCAAATGAATAAGTTGCTTGAGGGAATGGGAGTAAAATCCATAAATTAAGAACTATCATAGTGGTAACCCAACCATGATGATTGGAAACTCTAAGCATTGCGCTACTATGCCGCCTGTGTACTCGATGGTGTTGACTATGGAAGGTTCAAAGCCACAAAATACCTATCCTAATACTTTTATACCTCGTGAGGACTGAGCTCTTGCATTTGCATATGGCTATCTCACTCATGTGGGGGAATATTGGAAATTTGGTTTTAGACCAAATAAATAATAATTAATTTTTAATTTATTACGTAAATTAAATATTAGATTATTGTTCTACTCGTGGAGTAGATGAACGTGGTATATTTATATGCTCAAAACCGATTTCCGGTGAGTGAGATATAAATGTTCAAAGTTTGGTGAAGAGTTACTTCATTAGTTAATGAAGTGTAAGTTATACCACATTGATTAAATATTAATGTGGTGTGCTGTTTAAAAGTGTTTAAACATGTGAGCTTAATAACAAGTGGGCCAAGTAAGTGGATAACTGTGTGGTTGGGCTCTCGCGTGAGCACACACTCGATCCGGTCCCGCCGTCCGTGCCGGACGGCACGGACGGCTCTGGCTCGGCCTCGGGTTCGGGTTCGGATTTCGTGGCCGTGGACTTGGATCTTGGATCTTGGCAATTGGTCCTTTGGGTAGTCCTTTGGGCCTTTGGCTTGGGCTTGAGGCCTTGTGTACTATATTTTTTGGACCATAAAATATATAGTGTATTGGGCCATGTTTTGGAAGCCCAAACGTCTAGCCCATTCTTGTCTGCGTGAAGCCCAAGAGAAGAGACTCTTCTAGAATGGCTGTTACAACAGTCATTACTTCCCACTCCTGCCAACAGTCAGAAACCGCAAGAAACAACCATTTGGCTGATTAATGTCATCATGGCATTGATAACTCACCTGGTGAGACATGCCTATAAATAGTCTGCATGCAGGCATTCTAGAGACACACAACTAGAAACATTATCTCTGCATCTTCAAGCTTTCTTCTTCATTTTTTGAGTTCTTTCCTCGCCTCTTTTCCAGTTCGCCGGAGCTTCTTAGTTTGCGGTGCTGCTGCTAAGAAGACGAGAAGTCGTTTTATCTTTGGGGACGAAGCGCCAAATCCGTGAGCACTAGCCGGGGCGTAATTCGTCTTGCGGAAAGAGGGTTTCCTCGACTCGACTTCAAATTTCACTTTGTTCACTTGTAATCTTCGATTTATCTATTTTAATTGTACGCCCGACAAGTTCTACATTTCCAACATCTAATTTTTAGGACAACTTACAATTAAATTATGAATTATTATTTCTTTTGATTAAAAAATTAAAAATTAAATTATAATATATATATAAATGGATCTACGGGCCGGATCTGGACCGGATCCAATCTAAAAAATTCAAATCCAGATCCAGATCTAGATCCGAAAATTAGATAGTAAATCCGGATTTGGTCCAAATACATCGGGTCTAAATTTTGGAAGACTCAGATCCTAAAAATCGAATCTGGACCACCAAATCTGAACCGGGTCCGAGATCTACTGCCATCCCTAGATATAACGAGACTTTGAATATAAAAAAGAAGACTTAATTATTGAGGCTGCTGCTGCGATTTTATTTTGTATAGAAGTTGGTCATTGTTATACAACAATCTTGACTATGTTTCCCTCTATAGTATTTAGCCTTTTGAATCTTTTGAATTAGATTACCTCATTAATTGTTGTACTTCTTTTATTAAATCGGGGTTTCTTCTATGAAATCTTCAAACGTAATATTCATGGATCGACCAAATAAATAATAAGAATTCATAAAAAAATTTGATTAAAACAGAGAAGAACTTTAAAATTTTAAATATTTCTTGTAAGTTAATTTTTTTGTAACAATTTAACGTTAAATTTTAAAGATTGTGTTATAGATGATTTGAACTTGAGATCTTGTCACAGAGGAAATTGAACTTGAGATCTTAGTCAAAAATTATTAAAACGTTATAATTAAAATGTTGAAAACTGATTGTACCCTAATTTTAATGTTAATTAATGATACGATATGAGAAGTAAGAATTTTATAATTGACGGGAAAAGAAAGTAAGTTAATTTTTCTAATTTATGGAACTCTTTTAGATGTGTAATCAATCATAATATCCTAATCACGTAACATGCTAATCTTATTCGTAATATAAAAAAAGGTCAGAAAGAAGACATGCTAATCTTTTAGTTCAATATAGCTATTTGTGTGATTGGGATTTTTTATTGCATTTTTGCATTGTATCTTTTGATGCGTCGATGAATGATCATTACGCATGTATTGAAAACATTTTCAAAATCGACATGTGACAATCATCCGTTAATACAATAAAAAAATATAACACAGAAATGCAATATGAGAGCAATACCGCTCAAACGGATGCACAAATACACTTTTGCGTCACATCCAACCAATTAGCCAATATTTATCCACTTTTAGAATTTTATGAAAACGAAATAGATATCCACAACAATGATTAAATAAATTAAAAAATATATATATATATCATCTAATATTAAATCATATTTCCTTCGTTTCATTCTTAATGAGTTCATTGACTGCTTTAAGAGTAAAGAAATGGAAGAAGAGCCCAAAATAAAGAACATGATCATTCCAACGCCCACTTGCCACTCAAAATATCTCTCTAGGCACTATAAATACTCACCGATCTCAACCTTCTAATTCCACAACAAAAACTCAAATTACCTTCCTCACTCGAAAACAAAATGAAGAATTCCTTCACCATCTACAATCTCCTAGGCCTAGCCCTACTTTTGGCCGCCGGAAAATCAGTTTCCGGGCAAAACTGCGGCTGCGCTTCCAACCTCTGCTGCAGCCAGTACGGCTATTGCGGCACGGGCAACGACTACTGCGGCACTGGCTGCAGGGGCGGGCCATGCTATGCTCCGTCAGGAGGTAACGGAGTTAACGTTGCAAATGTTGTGACGGACGCTTTCTTTAACGGGATAGCTAACCAGGCTTCGACCGGTTGCCCCGGACGGGGCTTCTATACCCGCTCCGCTTTCTTACAGGCGGTCGGGTCTTACCCGAGATTCGGGACCGTGGGCTCTGCCGATGACTCTAAGCGCGAGATTGCGGCGTTCTTCGCTCATGTCACGCACGAGACTGGACGTAAGTTGTTGTTATGCTTGCTATACTTGACTAATTGGTTTTTTATTTACATGTTCTTTTTCTCATTCATCAAATTTGAGCTGGATCATTGAATTAGCTAAAACTAGTATGCAGGGTCATAGCTCATGGTAGTATAGAGAGACAAATAAGTAGTTGGGATCATAAAGTTTTCATTAAAGCATGGTACTCTCTTTTTATTTATAAATGAAAAATACCACATTATTTGATCTTCTATTCCAATCGTGGTGTACGTACCAAGATCATTTTTCTTGATTTTTTTTTTTTTTTATCCTTCAAATTTTCAATATTAAGCTAGGTTTAGTTGTCTAGTTTAACACTAATTAACTAGGGCTCACACAAGCATTACGGTTCAATATTTACAATTTAGCATCATACTTCAATTTTATTCGCTAAAACATGAAATTAAATGCCCACAAATTGATTATAAAGTCATAATTAAATTAATGAGCACTTGTTAATTATTGTAAATTTAAACTAATAAAGACATCGAAATTGATTTTTTAAAAAAATTAAAAAAATTAAGAAGGGTATAAATGTCATTACATATAAAATTTAGTTTACCTTATACCCCTCCCCCACCCCATCTGTTCCTTGCTCCATAACATATGATGCTTGTACATGTTACTAATTTTATTTTTTTTTTGTTTTGTTTCCCGATGTAGATATGTGTTCTAGAGTGGAGAACAATGGCCAATCTAAAGACTATTGCGATGAAAACAACCGGCAGTGGCCATGCGCGCCCAACAAGGGCTACTACGGGAGGGGCCCTTTGCAACTATCGTGGAACTACAACTATGGCCCCGCTGGCCAAGCCATAGGCTTTGATGGATTAAACAATCCCGATATTGTTGCTAGAGACGCCGTTATCTCCTTCAAAACCGCTCTTTGGTTTTGGATGAACAATGTGCACACGGCTATTATTTCGGGGCAGGGTTTTGGGTCAACGATTCGCGCCATTAACGGAAACCTTGAATGCAACGGCGCGAATCCCGGCACCGTTACTGCTCGTGTTAATTACTATACGAGCTATTGTAATCAGCTTGGAGTTAATCCTGGACCTAATCTTCGTTGTTAGGGATGAAAATTTCAAGAATTAAAATAAGTGGAAGCCCCTTGCTGATGCATATGCATGAGCCAATTAATAGGCGTGGAATAAATGTGATTTGAGCATTCGAAATATATATATGTACTGTGCGACGAATTAATAAAGTTATATTTTACTCTAGAAATTGTTATATGTATGGCATCTTTGATCTTAATTACTTCGTTATTCTAAGTTCTAAATCAAACAATAAGTGAATCTCAACTTATATCTAGAAATGTTTCCCTACCCACGGTGGACACACTTAGTACTCATTTGGTTCAAGTTGGGTAATAGAAAGGGAATGAAATCAAGTCAAGTAAGAGAATGGTAATAATAACAGTTATTTTTATTGAGTGTTTGGTTCAATAGTAGAAAGGGAGTCACTTGTAAGGAGATTCTCTTTCTCCTTGTTTATCCTCCTTCTTGAGGGGTAACAATTTGGTGGATTATGTTACCCCCAAGTAAGCGAAATGAATAACCTATTACTCAAACCAAACAAAAAGTAATGGAATTCATTAATTGTTTCTCTTTCCATGATCAAAAATAGGTGAACCAAACATGGGCTTAATGTACCTACCAGCTGACGTGGCAGTGCCACATTAATAATTTTTTCCTTTTAGGGTTTAGTTATTTTTAGTAGGGTTTAGTTTTTTTAGTAAGGTTTATTTTTATAAGGTACATTAAGTATGCATACGGTAGGTAGGGAGTATTACTCAACTTATAGCTGATTATTTAAAGAATTGTTGAGAAAATAATTTGAAAATATATATTTGTTCTTAAAATATAGTTATCTTAATATTTAATTAGAAAATATTACCTTAATATTATTAATAGTTATTTTTATGATTAATTGATACAAATAGGTTTTAAATTCATTATATTGAGTTTACAGTTTATACCATTAATGTTTGAACTTATAGATGTTAACAATCGTGCCAATAAAGAACGTTAACACACAAAACTCGTAATGAAGAGTGGGATTAATATTTGAGGCCTCTAAAAAAATTATCTTAGATTCAAGTTCTCAACTGTACGGTCTTTAAATTTCTAGTTAATTCCTAAAAAAAAAAAAAAAGAAAAGGAAGGATTGATTCATTTTTTAAATTATTGAGGCTGCTAAGCAATTAATTTTTCTTGTACAAGTCAAGATGTTTGGAGTCGGTCATTGTTAGACATAGATCAGTAACGGACATGACCGTGTGAACCATATCCTTCTCATGGTGGCCCACAATTAATACCTTCATATATATATATATATATATATATATATAAATAATGTATGTACATATATGTTGATCGATCCTTGCTTTTCAAGGGTGATTTATGCACGAAAACAGAGAATTAAAGAACACGAAAGTAAAGGACACAAGGGATTTACGTGGTTCGATCAAGAGATCTACGTCCACAGGGTGGAAAGTATGTATGCTTTATTAGCTTTATGCGTGAGGCTTACAAAAGATTGTTCTCCTCTCTTCATCTATTCTAAACCCCTATTTATAGATATTTTTACATAGAGTTCTACTAGGATAATAATTCTTCTCCAATTTGGATTCTTGAGCTTGATCTCCTCCTTTTGTGGATAAACACCGAGCTTCTAGATCTTCTTTAGGATTAGAGTTGTAGTTAGTGTAGGAATCGGAGTTGCCTTGTTGGAGTGTTGGGCCGAGCTGAGCAGTGTCTTTAAAGGGGCCGAGCTTACTGGGCCGAGCTGAACCGTTCGAGTCCAATTATATTGAGCTCGATGCTTGGGCCTAGTAGCTAGGCCATATCCTATCACATCCCCCCCAAAAAGATGTAGAAGTGAGGTGTGATGTGGGGCAGAACAATGAAGTGGGTGAGTGTAAAATGGCATCACCCCGTCGAATTTGAGAAGTCGACGAAGTCGAACTACCTTCTTCCTCGTGAAGACGAGGTTGATCTTGAAATTACATTGCCCCGTCGAAATTGAGATTTCGATGAAGTCGAAATGCATGCCGCCTCGTTAAGACGAGGTCGGTCTTGAAATTACATTGCCCCGTCGAAATTGAGATTTTGACGAAGTCAAAATGCATTTGGCAAGAAGTCGGATGAGGCAATCTTGGTTAGAAGAGCGAAGACGAACACGGAGTGACGGTTGGAGTCCCGAGTTAGTGGGACACGTGTCGCGCTGTGGTGGTGGGAGTTGAAAAGGGCGGAAGTTTTTGAATAAAACTTCCGCTGTACGCCATTTTCCCTTACTTTGCCCTAATTTTTGAAATTAAGAGTGAGAGAAACTTGTCGCTGTTCTTCTGTATTATCGCCGTTCTGCCGCTCGATTTTGCACGGTTTTCAACCGGACATTCCTCCATTGGCCGCCGTCATTCGCTGTCGACAAGTAAGTTATTCGACTATGTCTGCGAATTCCTCTCCTAGTTCGAGTGAAAATAGGCCTTTAGGGTTTTCTGACTCGCCGCCGGCGACTTCCAGTCGGGGCGGGGAGGTGGAAGTAGATATTTTTTCTGTAAAGTCTTCTTGTCCGGTTAGGCGTAGGGTAGTTTTTCCGCCACTGTTGAAGTCGGAGGATAGGGCTTTCAGATTTTCGTCGGTCCTTAAGGGCCCAGAGATTTTTAGTTTAGCCCAAAATTATTTATTTCCTGATTATGTGGAATGGATGGTTCATCGGGCTGAGGATAGGGCTTTGGAGCCCCCTCATGGCTTTGTCACTATTTACGAGGACTGTTTGCACCAAAGTCTTCGTCTTCCGTTGCCTTCTGTATTTGCCGGGCTTCTAAGAAAGTTCGAGCTCCCTTTAGGTCAACTTTTTCCGAACTCTTTTTGTCAATTGTGTGCTCTCGGTGTGATGGCGAAGTGACACGGGTATGACCTTAGTGTAGATATGATTCTTAGGTTCTTTCAGCTGAGGCCGTGCGGTGGTTGGTTTTATCTTTCACCTCGTCACGGTTTCAAGGTTGAGACGAAGTCGAAAATTACGAATTGGCAGTCGAAGTTTTTCTTCTGCCGGTTCGGTGAAGTTCCCGAGTTTGTGTGGAAGGTGGGGAAGTTAGGGAAACAAAAGACGGAGTTGTCTTTTAGTAAGCTGGAAGAGAAACTCAATGCCCACATCGAGGACGTGTTTTCCGAGGCCGACCTGGCTCTTGCGGGGCTGAGCCCTTATGATCCCGCTTTGATGGAAGAGCCGGTGAAGGGTGAGGCTGCGTTTCCCTCTTTATTGTGTACTTGATACGTATATCATTTGACTAGTCTTATTTCTTTTGCAGTGAAGTTAGTAAAAGACAAGAAGAGGCCGAGGTCCGAGGATCTTGTAGTGTTGGAGAAGGGGGGTTCATAGGCATCCTCGGAATGAACTATGAGTGTACCAGGATCATCTCCACTGAGGTCGCCCTCTCCTGAATCGTTAGTTCGTCGCGCAAAGGTGCCAAAGCCGAACAAGAAAGCGTCAGCAACTGGCAACAAGACTCTAACTGTAGGCCAGTCCTCGGTTAGTGCGGCTTTCCCGGTGGTGGAGTTGGAAGAACAACACCGGGTTTATCCCGAGGTAAGAAGTTCAACCCTCTGTGTGTTGGGTTTATGTTATTCGTGCAATGATGTTGTTCGCCATCTGCAGGATGCCGACCTGGTGACAGCGAGTTTTCACAACTGGGTGGACGGGCTAGTGAAAGGCGCGTCCACCCTCACTGGCTTCCTGAATGACGGGATCTCGTAGTACAACGAGATTAACCGTGTCAGGCGTCAGCTAGAAGAAGATAAGGTCAGCCTAACTAGTGACCTTGCTGCTGCCGTCCTGGAGGCCAAGGAGGCCAAAAAGAAGGAGGACGACGCTGTTGCTGCAGCTGAGGCGGCTCGGAAGGAGGTAGCCTTGCTGAAGGCCAAATTGGAATCGGCTGAGGCCGACGCTGTGGCTCGCCAAGGGCTAATTCTCCGAGCCTATACTGAAAGGCTCTTCCTATCCGAGTTTATGCGGCGATGTGGCTGAGGTGATGACGGCTCGCAGTGTCTCCGAAACTGTGGAGGCTATCGCCGAGGACATTCCAGACCTCGATAAGGTGAAGTACGGGCACAAGGAGGTGTCTGTGGAGGAACTAAATCGAGCCTTCGTAGAAATTATGCTGAAAAATCTAAAGGCGGTTCCTCTTCTTGAAAGCCTGGTGTCTTCTACTGACCTGCTCACTGCCGAACTGATTCGGGAAAGTCCGGTGGATCGCGATCCTGACATGGATGCAATCGTTGTCGAGCTTAATGCCGCTCCAAGAAGAACCGAGGCTGAGAGCGGAGCTAGTGGCGATGCCGGAGGGGAGGCCGAAGTGCAAGAAAATGTATCTCAAAATGAGGAGGAGGTCAGTTGATCGCCTCCTCGTCTTTTCTTTCTTTTTTTTTCTTTTTTTTTTGTAGCATGTACTTCGTCATCAATAGGATGGCGCGTTTTGCAGAAGTAATGAAAACTTAATTTCTTATTAGAAATTTGTTTCCATTTTTGTAGTCTTCTCCGAACTGTGTCAACTTATCGTCTTGTCTAGAGGAAATAGCTCAACTTCAACGTCAACTTGATGTAGCGAAGGTTGAGGCTTTACACTGGAAAGACAAGATAGGCCATATTGAGAATGAGACCGAAGTGAAACTGCAGGCTGCTCAGATTAAATCGGACGGGTTGCAAGCTCAACTGATCGAGCTGAGGGAGAAACCAAGCGTATCGAAGAAGAACTCCTTGAATACGAAACCATTATCCGCCGGAGTGGGAAGCCTACTATTGCCGAGGTCTTGGCCAAGGTGGATGAAAAAATAGAGTGACTTCAGCGCTTCCGGGGCGATCATGGCAAGAACTCTTGGGAGTACCGGGGGTTGGTCGACGAGCTGGTCGAAGCTACCAATTCGTATGAGACTGTAAAAGCTCGTTGGCCCAAGTTATTGCAATATCTGACCCTAGAGACGAACTCATCGAGCTCGGCTAATTCCGGTCCGAGTTCGGGAGTGTTGGATGCGGCCTCCAGGGCTTATTTGGAAGGTCCAAGTGAGTCACTTCGTTTGGGAGGGGTGCTGAGAGCTTCTGGCGGGCGAGGTCGAGCTTGTGGCTCCAGTTCTGCCACCCAGAGTAGGGCTCCCACTGCTCGGGGCTCGGCGGTCCATAGAGGCCGGGGCATGCAAGCTGTAGATTACATTATGGGTTTGCCCAATCCTCTAGCCGGGCCTGGTTTTGTTGATAGGTGGCTTAATTTTGGTAGGTCGTCTAGCTTGCGAGCACCTCCTTAATGTAAATACCAATGTAATTGTACGCATTCTTTTCTTATACAAAATAAGATTGAATTTTTTTTGTACTCTTACTTATGCATTCTTTATAAGTTTTGCACTTTATTGGTTTGTCCTAGCCCTTTTTCATCAAAGAATGAAGTTCGGCTTTATACGGCTTACTTCGTGGGAATACGAAGTTTTACCTTTTTTGACTCACTTCGTCCTTAGACGAAGTGTGGTTGTTTATGGCTCACTTCGTCTAAGGACGAAGTTAGGCCTTCTATGGCTCACCTAGTCAGATGACGAGGTTTGACCCTTCTTGGCTCACCTCGTCAGATGACGAGGTTTGGCCTTTGTTCGGCTCACCTCGTCAGATGATGAGGTTTGGCCTTGAACGCTCTTTTATAGTATATGCTCCATGGTTGGAGATATCAAATACCCTCGTCAGGGTTTTTTTTTTTTAAAAAAAATTGAAGAACGATATAATTTGCACAAGTGGAAAGAAAAATGCTTAAAATGAAATATGCAAGACCAATAGGAAAAAATACGAACTTTATTGATAAAAAAATTGAAGTAAAAATTTGAACAGGATGACCTGACTCATGACTTAACCGACCTAAGATGAAATGACCTTTACTCCTTTCCACCTATGCGAAGTATTTCTTTAGATGAGAAACATGCCAAGTTCGGGGAATTGGCTCACCAGATAGATGGGCGAGCTTATATGACCCTTTGCCGAGGACTTCTTCAACTCGGTAAGGTCCTTCCCATGTGGCTTGTAGTTTGCCGAGCTTTTCTGCCTTGCTGACTTCGTTATTCCTAAGTACGAGATCGCCTACTTGGAATTGTTGGAATTTCACTCTTTGGTTATAGTATCGAGCTACTTGCTGTTTGTACTTAGCTTCGTTGATGTAAGCCAAATCCCGCTTCTCTTCTAGTAGGTCCAAATTAGCTCGTAGTCCTTCTTCATTGGGTTCGGCCGAAAAATTTAGCGTGCGGTGGCTCGGCAATCCGATCTCAACCGGGATGACAGCTTCGGTTCCGTACACTAAACTGTAAGGTGTTTCTCCGTTTGAAGTCCGGGGAGTTGTTCGGTATGACCATAGGACTTGGGGTAGATTTTCCGCCCAACCTCCTTTGGCTTCGTCAAGTCAGGTCTTGAGTCCCTTGACAATTGTTCTGTTCGTGACTTCGGTTTGGCCGTTTGCTTGAGGATGGGCTACCGAAGTGAACTTTTGCTGAATGTGTAGACCTTCGTACCATTCTCTGAATGTTCGATCCGTGAACTGCATTCTGTTATCTGAGACGAGGACGTGAGGTACGCCGAAGTGGCAGACAATGTTCTTCCAGACGAAGTTAAGAGCATTCTTGCTTGTGATCTTAGCCAAAGGTTCGGCTTTGACCCACTTAGTGAAGTAGTCAATGGCTACGATGAGGAACTGTAGTTGTCCGGGAGCTCGGTCAAACGGTCTGACTATGTCGATCCCCCATTGTACAAATGGCCACGGGATTTGCATGCTGACGAGGTCGCTCTGGGGTAGCCTTGGTATCTGACATTTCGGGCATTTCTTGACGAGTTTGACTGCATCGTGGAATATCGTAGGCTAATAGTATCCCCACCTCATCACCTTTTTTGCTAGTGCTCGAGCTCCGATGTGACTCTCACACGCTCCTTCATGCACTTCTCTTAGTGCATAATTTGCTTCATTCAGCCCGGCGCATCTTAAAAGGGGTTGGAGATACGACCTTCGATACAGCACTCCTTGCTCCAGGGTGTACTTCGGAACTTTGCTTAGGAGTTTCCTACCTTCGAGCTTGCCGTGGGGCAGTTCCCTTTTATCTAAGTAAGCTCGGTAGGGAGTCATCCAGTTCGGTTCGTCCTCCTCTACTAGGTTCAGTTCGGCTTCTTCAATGCTTCGAAGCTTGACTTCTTCTACAGGCAAGTTTGTTGAGGACGATGTCAGTTTGCTTAAGGCGTCAGCTCGATTATTTTCTCCTCTAGGAATCCGCCGCAGCTCAAAGTATTCGAAACCTTCTTGCAGACTCTTTGCCTTTTGTAGATACTTCTTCATTCTTTCTCCCTTTGCCTCGTATCTGCCTAGCATGTGGCTCACTATGACTTGGGAGTCACTATGAACTTGAACGGCTCGGATATGCAAGGAACGAGCTAGGTGGAGTCCAGCAATTAACGCTTTGTACTCGACTTCATTATTCGTCGTTGGGAAACTGAACCGAAGTGCATATGTTGTCTCAATTCCATCCGGACTAAATAGCATCACTCCTGCCCCGCTGCCTGTGCGACCTGAAGCACCATCTACATAGACTTTCCAGCAGTCTTTTGGAGGTTCCTTAGGCTGTTCAGCTTTGCTTGGGGGGAGTTCGTCCTGTTTTGGCGCTCGGAGAACTTAGCCTCTACTAGGAAATTTGCTAGGGCTTGTCCCTTTATAGCTTGCCGAGGACAGAAATTTACGTCATGCTCGCCGAGTTCGACCGCCCACTTAGCGATTCTACCTGATGCTTCAGGTTTGGTCAGTACTTGGCGAAGTGGCAGGTCGGTTAGAACTTGTATGGTGTGTGCATGGAAATACGGTCTCAACCTTCTAGCGGCATTCACTAGTGCAAGGGCGACTTTTTCCAATGGTTGGTACCTCGTCTCCGGTCCTTTCAGAGCTCGGCTAATGAAATAAACAGGAAGTTGCCGACGGCCTTCATCCCGAACTAGTACAACACTTATAGCTTCATCTGAGGCTGCAAGGTATAGGGAGAGGACTTCTCCATCTTTCGGAACAGACAAAGTTGGGAGCTTGGCCAGGTACTTGTTTAGCTCTTCGAACGCCGATCTATGCTCGTCCTTCCATTCGAAGTCGGGTGCCTTCTTGAGAATCTTGAAGAATGGGAGCTGTTTTTCGGCGGCCTTAGATAAGAAACGACTTAGCACTTCCAAACAGCCCGTCAGTTGATGCACATCGTAAATGGTTTTCAGGACCTTCATTTCCTGGACAGCTTGGACTTTCGAGGGGTTGGCCTTCAAACCTTCTTGCGAAACCCAGCACCCCAACAATTTTCCTGATCGGACCATAAAGGTACATTTCTTGGGGTTTAGCTTCAGATTCACTTTCCGAAGTAGGCCGAAGACGATCTTGAGGTCGTCAACGCAGGTCGCTGATTCTCTACTTTTGACGACGATGTCATCAACGTAAACTTCAACAATCTTTCCAATGTGTTGTTCGAATATCTTGTCGACCATCCTTTAATAGGCTGCTCCCACATTTTTAAGCCCAAATGACATCTTCTTGTAGGCAAAGACGCCGAAGTCCGTGATGAAAACTGTCTTCGGCGCATCTTCATCACACATTAGGACTTGGTGATATCTTTTGTATAGATCTAGAAAGCTGAAGACCTTGTGACCGACCAGGGCTTCTACTTTCTTGTCAATGTTGGGCAAGGGGTAGCAGTCCTTTGGGCAGTGTTTGTTGAGGTCGGTATAGTCAATGCACATCCGTCAACCTCCTTGTTGTTTTTTGACCATGACCGGGTTAGCTATCCACATCGGATATTTGACCTCGAACAAAATGTCGGCTTTTTGAAGCTGTTGCACCTCGTCATAAATGACTTGACTTTGTTCTGAAGTGAAGACTCATTGTTTCTGCTTTACTGGCTTTACTCTGGGGTTGATATTCAGTCGATGAGTAATGATACTAGGTGCTACTCCGGTCATGTCGAGGGGTGTCCAGGCAAAGACATCTATGTATTCCCAAAGAAGTTGGACGATCTGCCTGTGGAGTTCGGCTCCTCCCGCGAAGCCTATTTTGACGACCTTGGATGGGTCATCTTCGTAGAGTACTATGTTTTCCACCAGCTCGTCTGATGTAGATTCGTGTTTCTGCTCCAACTCTTCGGGCAGCTGTAATTGCTATGCTTGGGAGTGCTGAGGTGCCCCGGCACCTCATAGTACGATCTGCATGCACTCATTTGCTCTCTTTTGGTCACCTCGAACTACAATCACCCCATTTTTTTATGGGATTTTGATCGTTAAGTGGTATGGCGAATAGATCGCCTTAACCGCCACCAGCCAATCCCTTCCGAGTATAACATTGTATGGAGAATCCACTTTAACGATGAAGAGGTTGATGACCTTAGTGGTTGATAACGGGTGAGTCCCCACTGTTACGGGCAGTTGTACAACCCCCTCCGTTTGCGTCTCATGTTGGACGAAACTCTTTAGCGGGACTGGTGCTGGTGCGAGCTGCGCCTTCTCCACTCCTAGCTGGTCGAAGCAATTCTTGAAGAGGACACTGACCGAGGCTCCGGTATCAATGAAAACTCATCGTACAAGCTTATTAGCCACCCCGGCTTCAATCACAATCGCATCCTGGTGGGGCATGGTAGTTGGCACTAGGTCTTGGTCCGAGAAAGTAATTACCTCGTCCTTTTTGAACCTTTTTTGGGAAGGTTCATCCTGTTGCGGACTTCGAGCTTCGACCTTCAGTGACGACTTCGTAGCTCCCTATGGGAGCCCGGTAATAGCTTGTACGACTCCATCATACTGAGGTTGGTCCTTATCTTCGTCATCTTCTCGCTTCGGCTTCTTGTCGGCCTGGGAGCCGCAGTTATTCCCCCCTCTATTTTGTCTTCGTCTTTTGTTGTTCTGGGGTCGGCCTTCATTCTGGTTGCGACTTTGGTATCTCCCCAGAGTACCGTCGCACACCAAGTAATCGATTTCCGAAGCGAGATTTCTGTAATCCTCCATGTCATGGCCGTAGTCCTCATGAAACTTGCAATATTTATCTTTGGATCGGCGCTTCGCTCCTCCTCGTGACATCGGTTGAGGCTTCTCGAACAAATTCTGGTGAAGCTCATAAATCTCTATCCTCGGCTTCGTCAGCTGTGTGAACTGGTTTTTCTCTTAGTTCGGCCGAGGTCCGAGCCGGGACTCTATAGGTACCCGCTGCAATCTGTCGAGGGCGCTTCGGCGACTACTCCCTTGGTCGTTGCGCTCCTCTCTCTTCTTTCGGTCGGAAGATTCAGCTTTATTAGCTTCCCGTTTCTTCCGATCGGCTTCATCCGCCCGTGCAAACCTGTCTGCTATGGCCCATAGTTCCCTTGAGGTTCGAGGATCCTCCCTGACGATCTCCCTGTAAAGGGCACCGGACTGAATTAAGTTCTGGAATGCCGAGATGAGGACTTCGTCGGTCAGCCGATCGACTTTCAGGCTTTCTTTGTTGAACCTAGTCATGAAATCACTGATCGATTCCCCCCGCCCTTGCCGAAGTGAAAGTAGATGTGCTGTGGTAGTCTTTGGTTCGGCCTTTTGGAAGAACCTCCTATCGAAGGCCTCCATCAGTTCGGCATAGGAGTTAACACTCCTAGGCGGAAGGCTGTAGAACCATGCTCGGGCATTATCAACCAGCAATTCGGGGAACACTTTGCACAAATAGATGTCGTCACTTAGCCCCTGATTCAACATGTTATACTAAAACTGCGAGAGGAAATTTTACGGGTCACACAGCCCGTCGTACGGCCTTACTGGTGGCACTTTGTATGTGGATGGGAGTGGCGTGTACAGGATACGGTTGGTAAAGGGAGTATAGACAGCCTCCATAAACATCGTACATGCCACCTCGGTAGTTGTCATCATTGCGCCGAAGTGGGTTGGCGTGGTAGGGAGGGTTCTCCCGCCGAGGTGATGGGATGTTAGGCCGAGGTGAGAGCCGATTGTAATCACCTCCGTGGCCGTCCTCGAACCGCCTTATAGGGTCCCGTGCATGCAAGATTTGAACGCTTTGGGACTTTTCTCGGCGATGAGGTTGTTGGGTTTCACGTTCTCCTCCTCGGTTGTGTTCGAGTCGTTGTTCGACAAACTTCAGGAGGTTTTGCTGGTTCTCGGCCAGGAATGCCTTTACTACATTGCCGAGCTGCCGCTGGAGGTTGGGGAGCTCATCATCCTTGCTGCTATCACGGCCTTCTGAGCTTCGGCGACTCGGGTTGCCGAACCGGTCAACGGGTATGTTCGCGACATCCCCTTCGGGGGTCAGGCTTCGCATCGGCTCTTTTCCGGATCGTTGGGGGCGGTCGGTCTCCAGCACATGGCTAGCTTCGACCTCTTCCGCGTCCCGCCGAGGGGGATTGTTATCACCTTGTCCAGCTTGCTGGGCCTCTTTTTCCCGGTTGGCCGCGGCAGCAGCAGCGGCGTTGGATCGTGTGGATTTTGTCAATTTTCCTGCCATCGTGACTGAACTTGAAAGCGTTGATCGGAATTCTCAAGATTTTAAGTTTCCCACAGACGGCGCCAGTGATCGATCTTGCTTTTCAAGGGTGATTTAGGCACGAAAACAGAGAATTAAAGAACACGAAAGTAAAGGACATAAGGGATTTACGTGGTTCGATCAAGAGATCTACGTTCACGGGACGGAAAGTATGTATGCTTTATTAGCTTTATGCGTGAGGCTTACAAAAGATTGTTCTCCCCTCTTCATCTATTCTAAACCCCTATTTATAGATATTTTTACATAGAGTTCTACTAGGATAATAATTCTTCTCCAACTTGGATTCTTGAGCTTGATCTCCTCCTTTTGTAGATAAACACCGAGCTTCTAGATCTCCTTTAGGATTAGAGTTGTAGTTGGTGTAGGAATCGGATTTGCCTTGTTGGAGTGTTGGACCGAGGTGAGCTGATCTGAGTTGGGCCGAGCTGAGCAGTGTCTTTAAAGGGGCCGAGCTTACTGGGCCGAGCTGAACCGTTCGAGTCCAATTATATTGGGCTCGATGCTTGGGCCTAGTAGCTAGGCCATATCCTATCATATGTGTTATGTGTATATATATAATGATTAATTAGAGATTTAGTACGATAATTAAAATACTAATAAGCAATTATATAGCAAATTAAATCCCTGGAGGGAACGAATTCTAGGTGAAGTAATTCTGGGAGTTTGGGAGATATACTAACTACTAACCGCTAACTACTAACTTTGCCCAAAAAAAAAAAAATAAATAAATTATATAGCAAATTAAATATGTGTCTTTAGTTTATTTGGATCTGCAATTCATTATTTGTTTTAAGTACTGACTCAATAGACGAAAACCAAAATTAGTTTTGGATTCAGATCTTGATTAACTAATGATGTTACATTATTTATTGCATCGTTAGATGATTGTTATGTGTATTGTTATGTGTTCATAATATTTTCAAAACCAATAATAATTAAAAATGAGTAGTTTTGAAAATATTGCAAATACATGACAGTCATATTTACAAGTGCAATAGCAGATGTCGGACAATTAAACAATAGAATATTCAAATTAGTTAGTTTTACCTAATCGTTTAAATTAGAAATTAAATTATATGTTTACCGTTTAAATCGGATTAATTTGTCTCTTGCTGGTTTTATTTACTCATTATTTTGGGGGATGACCAAGTCAATGCCCTTTTTTATTTTTTGGATTCTGCCAACAATTTTGGCTACAATTCTTTTTTTCTTTTTCTTTTTTGCCCAACTGTCAAATTCAATGCATATAACACTTCATTACGGCTACAGAAATCGCCAGTATGCTTCAACGCGGCGTCTTAAAAACGAAAAGAGACTTGAACAAGAAATAAACTTAATTATCGAATTTAATAATCGTCAAATCTTTGTCTGGACTTTTCTCTAGTACAATGGCGTGTCGGTTTATAGAAGAAGTTCTATATCGTCGAATTTTCAACTCTATACTATGTTATGAATTTATGATATAAAACGGTGTCTATTTTCTTATAGTTTCTTACTTTTATACAAAGAAAAAAAAACGGACATATTATATTTTACGAGTAATATTCCAATGCCCACCGTGAGCATGCTTAATGTATCCACGGAAGACGTGATATTGGTATAAATAAAGAAATTAATAAAAAGTATACCAAAATTAATTAAATCCTACTATAAAAAATTAAACCCTACCTAAAAAAATTAAACCCTAATGAAAAAAATTGACGACGTGACATTGTCACATTACCGGTGGGCACATTAAATGTGCCCACAGTAGGCATTGGAGCGTTTCTGTATATTCTACTCCGTTTATTAATTTATACATTATCCACTCCGTTTATTTGATTAACTCAAGAATATAATACTATTGGAACCTTCATGTCAAATCTTATAACGTAATATTTCTACTACTTCTAGTTATTAATAAATTAATTGAGCCATCTTTTTTCAAATTATCCTGATTATTTTTTATATAGTATTATCAAGAAGCGGACCAGCAGGTTACTATCAATTTAATTTAAACCGTGTCATATACTTTCTCCGTCCCATTGGTATAAAATTTATTTTTTTCTTGACACAGTTATCAAGATAGACTTATTTAGAAATCAAGCATAGTGTTTATTTTTTCAGTACATCTTCTTTAAATTAGAATATCATTAATGTATAAAAACATATTGATAACTGGTCTTTAATGAAAGAACATATCAAAATCTTTAATTTTATATAAAAATTGTAAAATTCTAATTACAAACGAGTAAGTTATGATTATTTCAAATCTTACAATAAATTATATTGAGTTTGCCATTTTTGGAAAGAACTCATGGTATCAACAGGAAGTCACGAAATAAAAATTAGATTAATTGGAGTATGATATAATTAATGTCATCTGAAATTTTGCATAAGCTGTTACCGTAATATCTTATACATCATGTAACTTTACTTATTCGGTGAGTACGCAACATTCTAGAAAAGAAGAAAAAATCAACGATTAATTAAGTTAGCTAATTTTTATTTTTTTTTTCAAAACAAAAAAAGAGTTGGATAATTCAAATAAATCTTGTCTAAATAGATTGTCGACTTATGGGTATTCTCTCCCGTTTGGTTTTCGAGACTAGATAATGCTAGATACAATCTAGGATAAGCCCAAGACTAAGTCATAGATAGTAAAAGATGTTTGGTTTGCGAAATTATATTGTTCTAGACTGAAAATCATGTTTGGTTTGTAAGATTATATTGTACTAAACTATTAGACAAAAACTAATATACCCTTACAAATTTATTTATGACAAAATGCTTTAATTCACATAAACATGATTGTTTTATTCAAGGATACTGAGAACATGGTTACCAAAAAAATATCGAGAATAAAAAGTTAGTCGGTTGGGCATATCTAATTAAACTAAATTTCAGTACTAAATTAAATTTAATCTTGTGAAAACAAATCACACGTTGAAAAAAAGACCCTCACACAAAAAAAGGGAACAAAAAGATTTCCACCAATAGGGAAAGGACAAATAGTACTCTCATGATGAATCCATCCAAGATAAAATTAAGTCGGAGGGGGTAGGCTCCGATCCAAGTCGCGGCTTTAGTCCCAGGCTTTAGTATCATGAGACTGAGTCTCGGGCTTTCATGATTATAAATCCCTTAATCCAAACGTGATATATAATATAATCTGGCCAATAGTCATGCCCATCTTGCAAACCAAACAGGGGTTGAATCCGACATGGCGACATCTACCGCAGCTTAATTGTTTAATAAATTTAATACAAAAATAAAAGGCCACAAAAATTGTGCAACCAAACATAACTCTGTTTTCAACAATTTCCAATACAAAAAAATCAACACAATAACAAAGATTTTAACAGGAAAAAGTAGTATTATAATTCTCCACGGCAAAGACACGTGTCCAATCAATTCGTTGATATTTCAACTCAGCCCAAATTAAACTCACCTAATCACTATAAATACTCATCCATCATCGCCTTCTTCCTCCACACCACCACAACATTTCCTCCCATAGAAATTTAAAAAAAAATTAAAAATGAAACATTTCTTCACTATATCCACCCTTCTCGCCCTACTTCTCGCCGGAAACTGGGCTTCAGCCCAGAACTGCGGCTGCGCCGCCAACATGTGCTGCAGCAGTGCCGGCTACTGCGGCACGGACCCAGCCTACTGCGGGGCGGGGTGTCAGTCGGGGCCCTGCACCACCAACGGAGTTAAGGTGGAGGACATTGTTACTGATGCTTTCTTCAACGGGATAGCTAGTCGGGCCGGGTCTAATTGCCCCGATAAGGGATTCTACACTCGCTCAGCCTTCCTCGGCGCTCTCGGGTCGTCCCGAGGGTTCGGAACTGATGGAACCGCCGACGACAGCCGGCGGGAGATCGCGGCTTTCTTCGCCCATGTCACGCACGAGACAGGCGGTGAGTTTCCTTTCTTTCTTTAATTTTGGTTAATTATTAATTTATGATTAATTAATTAATTAATAATATTAAGCTAATTAATGACGTCATACAGGATTTAATAGTGACGACTACATGCCAACATATTGGTGTATAATGTGTTAACGTGTGTTATTATTTGTGGATGCTATAAATATTGTCTAAACAGAACTGAATGTACAAACATCGTCCTTGATCTTTTATTCCAAATTCCAATCTTACGTGGGGTATTTCTTAGTTTAATTTTATAATTTTTCAATTAGAATCATGAATTTTGTAATTATTAACTAGAGTTATTAATTAGGATTTATAACGATTTTTCGTTTAGCATTTAATCAGACTCGTACACCAACTATGTGTGCTTGTACTTTATAAAACCAAATGCGTCACATCCCGTGTTATAATAATCTGCCATCCAAAATAAATATAAATGCTAATTAACATATTTATCTGTCAAATCCAGCCCTCTGTTTCAAAGAAGAAACCAACGCTCAAGCCGAAAACAAAGTGTATTGCGACACTAACTACCCACAGTGGCCGTGCACGCCCAACAAGATGTACTACGGCCGCGGCCCGTTGCAGCTGACGTGGAACTACAACTACGGGGCTGCGGGCAAGGACTTGGGGTTCGACGGGCTGAACAACCCAGAGATCGTGGCAAACGACGTCCTCGTATCTTTCAAGGCTGCATTGTGGTATTGGATGCAAAATTGTCACTCTGCCATTGTTTCTGGCAAGGGATTCGGAGAAACTATTCGGGCCATCAATGGCGACCTCGAGTGCGGCGGAAAGCAGCCCGACAAGGTGGCCAGTAGGGTTAACTTGTACAAGGACTATTGTAGCCAGTTCGGAGTTGATCCGGGGACTAATCTAGAGTGTTGATTGGTTAGAGAAAAAGAGAGTGAAGATCGAGTCCACACATGAAAGTAGACTCGATCTGGTACGCATGCATGGCTCGTTCTATTTGTGCAAATAGAACAAGACTGCATGTATAGATCTAGAATAAGTGTGACAATGTATGCCGCGCGTGAAAAGAGTATTTAAATAAAGTTATCTGTTTAGATGTTTTTAACGATAACACTAATTAACATATATATTGGGAATTCTATTATAAAAATATGATTTGAAATTTTCAGATATTGTTTTGCAGTAATTAATTACTTACATCAACTGTAATGTTTTGATTAATTCTTAATCAACATATCAAAATCTCGATACCTTTCAAATGTTATTTCTATATTTTTTTTGGTAAATAAATAACTATTAATATATGGACACACCTTTAATTCATATAATATTATGTTGATAGTTGGCACCTATGTTGCATGGGTACGGGAGTGCGGGTGCGATACGATTCGGATACGCGGATACGGATTTTTAAAAATTTTAGAGTGCGATCGTCGATGATACGTCTATATATTTATATTTTATTATATATATCACTTATTTTATAAAAATAAAATTCATAAATTAAATACTACTCAATTAAAATAAAAATTCCAATTAAACCCCATAAATTAAATACTATATTGATTTTGTATTGAATTTAAATTTTAGGACAATACATATAAAAAAGTATAAAAAAAACCCAAAATATAAAATTATTTAAAAAAAAAAAACCCCAAAAATATCCGGATTCTTACGGGATACGCGTATCCTACCCACCGGATACGCGTATCCTAATTTTTTATTTTTTTTTTAGGATTCACCAGATGGGTATCCCACGCGAATCGCACCCGCACCCTATCCTCCGCGTATCCGATACTGCAATGTGTATTTTTTAGAAGAATCCGTGCATTATTGGTTGGCACTATATATTGGTCTTGGTTGTTGCCAAGAAGTTGCAGTAGTCGGTGGAAAGAAGAATAGTATTTCGAAGTCAAGGTCAATGATATTTTCTACCCATTATTTTCTTCTAAATTCCAGTTCAAGCAATTATGTTGTAGGGACCTCATGGAAAAACTACCACAAGTTAGGCCTTATTCCATGTTGACTACAAATGTTAGTCTCATTATTTATGTTGATAAATTAAAGATACAGATATGTTCCGCACGTATTAAGCATGAGGTCCCATATCTATAATGTCTAGCATTGTGGCACTATACTATTTGTTTTGACATGTACTCTTTTACTAGTGAAACTATGGTTCAAACTTATATGTCCAATATAAGTATATAATTACCAATTTATTACAAACTTTAATTAACTATTGACAACATGTAGATACATGATTTACTTTACTCTTCACACTATTTAAGCTAACACCACACAATTCATAAATAAATACATCTCTACACATAAATATGTCCACTAAATTAAAGTCTATAAATACCATTCACCTCCCCCTAGTCTCCCACACCAACCCAACATAGCTAGCTCCCTCATCTCCCAAAAATGAAAAATCTCCTCTCTCTCCTCTCCCTTCTCTCTCTTCTTCTGGCCGCCGGAAAATGCATCTCCGGCCAGAAGTGCGGTTGCAAGCCGAGCGAGTGCTGCAGCAAATACGGCTACTGCGGCAACGGCCCCGACTACTGTGGGCCCGACTGCCACTCGGGACCGTGCACGGGGACCAACAAAGTAAGAGTGAGTGATATTGTGACCGAATCTTTCTTCAATGGGATCATAGCCAATCAGGGCCGCCCTAACTGTGCCGGAAAGGGTTTCTACACACGCTCCCGATTTGTCGACGCGGTGGCGTCGTTTCCTAGCTTTGGAACCATCGGCTCCACCGATGACTCTAAGCGGGAGATCGCAGCCTTCTTCGCCCACGTTGCGCACGAGAGTGGACGTAAGTTGTTAACTTCTTTCGGCTTATCTCGTACTTTTATTATCAACAATATAATGAGTATACAAATAAAAAATTATTATAATATAATGAATCATATTTAATATTTATTAATTTTTAATACACAACCTTAGAAAAAAAATTATATTAAAGCTTATGGAATAATAAACCCGGATACTCTATTCTTTACTAAAAAATCAAATGCTCAAAAGTATTATAAACCTAACTGGATATATATGATATATCCTGATAAATTAATAAATGTAATGTTAAATCAAAATACCAAAAAAATTAAATTAGAATCCGATCGGTTCATATATAGCACATATTACAATCAAATCCACTATTTCCTTTATTTATTTATTTATTTTCTTATCTCAAACTCAAATGCAGGTATGTGTTTCGTTGAAGAGGATGGCGGGAAATCGAAAACCTACTGCGACAATACAAAAAAAGACTGGCCGTGCGCAGGCAACAAGCGATACTACGGCCGCGGGCCCATTCAGCTGACGTGGAACTACAACTACGGAGCCGCGGGGCAAGCCGTGGGATTCGATGGATTGAAAAACCCTGAAATCGTGGCCGTTGATCCATCGATATCTATGAAGGCCGCAGTATGGTTTTGGATGGAAAATTGCCACGCCACATTTGTTTCAGGAAACGGCTTCGGTGCGACAATCCGTGCAATCAACAGCGTGGAATGCGATGGGGGGAACCTGGCACAAGTCACGTCTCGAGTCGACTACTACAAGGATTACTGTAAGCAGTTCCGAGTTAACCCAGGAGCTAATCTTCGGTGTTAAGGAAAGCTATTCATGAGATCGAGGAATCTAGACTAATGATAAAGCTTGGCTTAGATGTGTGAGAGTTGTTAAGAATGAGAGGGTTGATATGTGGTTTTACTATAGAGATATATGTATGTATGTGTGCACGAAGTTTGTTTTTATAAAATAAATGGAGTAAAATACAAACTAGCCACCAACTTGAAAACTTATAAATTTTAGTCACTTTCCGGCTACCAGGGCCGTGCCTGAGGGTGGGCCAGCATGGGTGACCGCCCAGGGCCCACCCATTTCAGGGGCCTAAATGTTTTTATCAAAGCTATACTTATATACTCCACCTGTTCACGATTTTTTGGACTAAAAATTTAAGCACGAAGTTTAATGTGTTTTAATGATGTATTAATAAATTAAATGTTAAAATGTTAAAATAGAATAATTGTGAGCCTGTCTAATATTGTTAATTGTATTAAAGTGTTAAAGTGTAAAAGTGTACAATAGGGCATACGTCCCAAAATAGAAAGGGTCAAGAAATCGTGGACATCTCGATATAGAATTAGTGTAAAGAAATCGTGGAAGGAGGGAGTAGTATATATGTAATTTTAAAATATATATTTATTATATGTGCAGCCTAATATAAAGGGCCATTAAACAAGAAAAATATGTATATGTGCAAGCCAAAAATATTATTTTTGTTCTAACTCAAGCCTATTATAATATCATAATTCTTTCTATCAGAAAACCGCGACATATCTAATTTATTTCTTTTGCATCTTCCTGCTCGCGCGACGGCACCAGGGCATCTCTCCATCCTTTTCTTTTTTGTTCCCGATTTAATTCTTAAACGGTTTGCCACCGCCCAAAAATTTCAATCTCAATTTTTTTTTATAATTGAATAATGAAAATAAAAAGTGATGTTGCACTTTTATATATGGATGTATGCATAAATTTTAAAATAACAGGGCCTATTTTATAGTTTCGCCCAGGGCCCTTTTCTCGTCAGGAACGGCCCTGCCGGCCACTTGGTGAGACAATTATACCTTTAATAAGCTTGAACGAGCTCGGCAGGCTTGATTGAGCTTGGTATCAAGTTTGATTTGCTCAATCAAACCAATCGATAGCTTAGTTTGGTATAATCGTGACTACGGAAAGTATATATATATATATATATATATATATATATATATATATATATATATATATATTGGAATGAAAGAAGGAATATCAAATGAATTGACTCATTAACTCGATAATTTAGGCTTCATGAATTAAAAGGGACAGACATTGTCAACTGATTTCATCCAAGAGGTTATGTCACGATTCTGACTTAGTTACAACCCAAATTGAAGAGAATAGAATAAATGAGAGTACGCAGCGGAAATGTGTTTAAAACATATGTATGAAGACATATGCTACCAAGAGTATTCAGCTCTAATCTACTTGACAAAAGATCCTCGCTGGTCACTTCGCTTCAACTTCCGCTCAACCTGCACATGGAAAATATGTACATGGGCATGAGTACAAAGTACTCAGTGGACACGTGCCCAAAATTATTTATTTATTTATTATCAAGCCATCAATTAGTGGATCATAGGGTTTTACTGAAAAGGCCTAATGTTTACAAAAACTGTTATAATCTTAAAAGCGACTGCGCAGTCTATGTTCTTTAGTAATCTACCATATCTGAGTTTGTGGTGCCCGAGGAGTTGGCCACCTCACTCGGTCACCTGATCGGTCACTACGCTTAATGACACAATCGATGTGTACACTAGTCCAAGTATGATATCTGATCACACAGGGACTCGAATTCGATTATTAATATGGCCTTGCACCATTTAACATATAGGCATCATACAAAACTGAAAATATTTATGGCATGACAATTGTAAGAGAGCTATCAATCTAATAAAATATGTTTTTTATTTTATAGAAACCTTGTTGCTCTTCTTGACTGCTACTAGACGATTTCCATCTTAGCTACTGACCCTCCTTCGCATAACATTCGATTGAAAAATCGAGGTAAGATTCGTATTCTAACGAATAAAATCTTATCTAAGATCATAGATTATTTTTTTTGTTCGATCGGAGGTTATTCTAATTTCAGTAACGTGGTTACTGTGATTCAACCTTGAGTTATAAATCCCGCTATATGCACAGTTTAAGTAAGTGTTTCTTAATAAATCAATAATTGATTTGTTGGTACCTTGGAATTAATTTAATTGAGAAGCTTCTCAATAATTAATTAGCTTAATTAATTAATTGAAGCGCTAAAACAACTCCTAATTTATTTAACTTATTACTATAAATTAATTAAGAAAATAATTCACTTAAGAATTATAAATTACTAATTGTAATTGTATAATTAATTATCTTAATCAATTAATCTAAATTATTAAATCTTGGTTAATTAACTTATCTCAATTAATTATCGAAATTCGTAAAATAATTCCCTATGAATTATCAAAATTTAATTACAGGCAGAGTATGATTTAATTAGTGGTGTGTAATATCCTGAATTTTCCTAGCAAACATATAGTGCTAGTAAATAATTAGTCTATTAATATTAGGAATTTATTTACACTTCAGGAAATATACTTACTTTTAAACAATAGAAAATAAGTTATTTTTGTATATCTATATAATATATATATTTATATATAAATACTAATATGTGTTTTTAATTAATTTTTTTTTATCAGGATGTGTTTCTAATTAATATTGGTATATAAAAAGAGAAAAGTTATAAATAATTACTTAAATTTACAATTATAAAAATGTAATGTCTCATGTGTATAATCATAAGTATAGCCTATATGTTTTAATTAGCTTTAAGGTTTTTTCTTACCATTAGTTAATATCCATAGCATATTCGTATGTATATATGTATATGCTTTCATTATTATTATTATCATGATATAATATATATATATATATATTAATGAATTAATATGTTAACTTATATCTACACATCTTATATTTATATATAATACGTAGATGCATGTGTGGGACATGCATATGTTTTGGTTAAGATATGTATATGTACTGTACAAGAGTTTCGATAACTCTTAATTGCTCAACAATAGCCGCCATTTCAATTCCCTTTTTACGTGGCAATCTTAGATCAAAATAGTGGTGAATAACTATACTCTAGCTTCAATGACTCATCTAAATGTTGGTGAACAGCAACTTCAAATTACTATAAAAGCATAGGTCGCCCTCTTAATTTTCATAAACAAAATTTCATCCCATCTCCTTTTCTCTTTCACTTCTTTTTATTCAAAGCTTTTACTGAAGAAGAAATATAGTTTAGAGCTATCCTCTTGTTGCTCCTAGTTACAAGTGGGTCTAAAATATTTTTTAAATGCGCGCTGTATTTATGTTATAAAATACAATTATCCATAAAAATGTTTTATGTGTATGTTCCAAGAAATGACTCCATGGATCGATCGAGATTCATTGTTAGTATCAGATATACTAACTTTCAATTGTACGCACCCCGGTTACATACGATGCCTTGATCATGTCGTATGCCAACTACTAGCGAATTCCTTGAGTTTTGACTCGGGTTTTCTGCAAGTACTGGGATTATTTGGGGTTACGACCCTGAACCCGGTCTAGATGAACCAAAGGTGATTTGTAGCCTTGGTTAAGTCCAAGAATGAACATCATATACCCCAAAATGATATTTGTATTTTCAAGAGTTGTTTTCTGCAAGCCTCTTGATATACCATGTATAAATAAATTGCTAGTTTTCAAAATGCTTGCCAAAGGGGCATGATCCACTAAGTACAAAACTCTTTCAAATGTTTTCAGGTCTGGAAGCAGGTGATGCGCATCAAGGCTGAGGCAGAGGGTTGTTGCAGGTCCATATTTAGTTTCCGCTATGTTATTTTGCTCTCTGATAACAAGACTACTAGTTTTGCAATAATAAATAAGTCGAGGACGTCATCTTCCAACCCTCTAGTTATATAATATGGTTTCCTTATTTCCTAAACTTGTTTCGCTCTTCCCATTTTACTTATTGTTGGATGGAGAGTGTCGTGCATCAGTTCCTTTTGAAAGCTCGAATTCCCACTCAATTATGGTTATCCCATTTTTTGAAGTGGATGTCGACTCCTCTAGTTTACTAGAAGCCGGTTTACCCTATCTTTTACTTTACGCAGGGTGGAGAGTGTCGTGCAATGGTTCCACTTGGACGCTCGATTTCCTACTCACTCTTAGTATTCCTAATTGTCATAGTAGATGGTCGACTCCACTTGGCGTGTTGATGCTGGTTTACCCCACCATTTTCCCTAGAGTCTCATTTACGTCTTAAAATACTCATAAAATGATCATAAGTTAATAACATCCCCTTTGTTCCCCACTTCTTTAATCCAACCCCCACCATACCCTGGTTCACAGGAATCGGGGTGTGACAAAGTGGTATCAGAGCGGAAGACTCTAAGACCTTAGTGTATGTCTAGTCTAGAATATTAATTCTAGCCATGTTAGTTAAGTAACAATCACCCTCAGCTTGCCATCATCTGCTCCAGCTAAGGTACATTTAATTATGTATATTTATGAAGCAAGTTGCATGAAATTGTTTGTAATTGGTCAAACATACTAAGGAATGATTGTGTTTTACGAAATACCAGATATGATGAAACTCCTTGAGTTTCCATGACTTGATTTTCAAGTACTATGAAAGTATGTGAAACTTTGTTTCCTAGAAAATGAGAAAGCATGCAATTAGTCATATATATGATTCAAAGGTTATTTGAATATTGTGTTATTTTATCAAAATAGCACCAGTGTAACGTTAAGGGTGCAATTCTCTAGTTAAACTTGAGGATCTATAATATGGTCAATAGTGAAATAATAATCCTATTTGGCTTAGTGAAAAATAACCCTTAAAGAAGATTATGGTTTAAGTAGGCTTGCTTAAACCTAAAAATGGTGCTTTAAAGTTCAGTATTTACTTAGAAGCATATTTAAGTTTATATATTCATATATAATATCCTTGCGGTATGAGGCCACCACTTAGATCTAATGTTACGAGGGGGAGAGATATAGGAAACACCGAGGAAACTCATGTAGATTCCCTTGCACCTAGGACTCCACCAATAATAGCACCAGTGTTGATACAGCCAGTAGAAGTGCCAATGGTAATAAACTTATCGTCCGATGAGGATGAACCCAAGGAGATAAACCTAGATCAAGAATGGGAACGATGGATGAGGGTTCTAGATGAGCAAATCCGACAGAGTAAAGTACTATTAGGTCGAATGGCTCAACCTATTTCCCGAAGAAGAGAAATCATACTAGGAAGTGGTCTAGGATGGCGTATGGGCCGACGGTCATAGAGGTTAAGATTTGCTAAGGAAGGAGATATGGACATCCATGATGGAGAAGAATATAATGAGCCAGAGACACCACCAGTTGATTCAGAGGGAGAGCCCGAAAATAATGACTAGTGATGATATGATGTTGTTATCATATGTACATATATGATTAAATGTATGGTTGGCAAGGATGATCTTTGTATAGAACCCTCCCAACCTTCCTAGATAGATAATCAAGCTGTTTTCTTTTGTTGTATCGAGCCAATTTTGATTGTATATATGTGCTCTCAACAATATATATCCAAAAGTCCTCTAAGCAAGGCATTTTGTGTACCCAATTTTATACATTTTTTGGTGTTGTTTGGATTTCTTTTCCTTAACACAATCCGTATAACATTATTACCATTTTTCATCAACTAATACCAATCTAATTTTATAAATGTCTAGGATGTTGAGAGGTCATAGAGCTCCCGAACCCGAAGATGATCCTATTAACTTACGCAACGCAAACGATAAATTTAGGAAAGAGAAACCACCCACTTTTGATGGGTTGGGTGATCCATCAGACGTAGAACGATGGGTCCGAAGTATTGAGGGAATTTTTGGATACATTAAGTGTCCAGAAAATGAGAAGGTGACATGTGCCACTTACCAGTTAGTGGATGAAGCTAACTTTTGGTAGGAGTCTGTTAGACATACAATTTCTGATGATGAATGGGAAGAGTTTACATGGGAGGATTTTAAGAATAAATTATATGAAAAATACATTCCCGATTGCTATCAACAAAAAAAAGTTAATGAATTCTGGAATTTGAAACAGAGAAAGGGATCTGTTACAGAATATGATCGTTCTTTCAATCTGCTTTCTTGTTATGCCCCACATTTGGTGATTACTGATCCTGAACGAGCTCAGAAATTTAGGCCAGGACTTCACCCAGAGATTGCAATAGCTTTAGCTACTGTAGGGCCGCTCACGTATGCACAAACTTTGATTAGAGCCTTTACTGTTGAATCTATACTCCCAATCAAAAGAGAAAGGGGACCCACACATGGGCCATTTCAAGGGAAAACACAAGTGGAAAGACCGTAGTGGGAACAATGACAATAATGGCAATGGAAAGAAACCATGGAGAGGTAATCAACCACAACAATTATCGCAGTACCCGAGCAAGAGTAACATTTATGCCCGTAGTGCCAGAAGCCTCACTCTGGAGAGTGTAGGCAAGGCATAAATGCATGCTTCAAGTGTGGCCGACCTGGACATTTTGCTAAGAATTATCCTACTCAGGGAAGTGCAAGAGGAGCACAAATGGCATGAAGGCCACCAGTCAATCCCTTCCCCCAGCCTCTTAGGCAAGTACCACCTAGAAATCCACCACTTAACCAAAGACCGCCCCAGTAGGCAAGAGCCAATGCCTTAGATCAGCAGGAGGCTGCATGAGCACCAGGAAATCTAGCAGGTATAATTTACTTGGATAATCTACTTGTTTTAGCCTTGTTTGATACAGGAGCTTCACATTTGTTTATTACTAAGTTTGATTGCTTAATTCTATGCCTTAACATAGAATTATCCGATTGAGATCTTAACATTAAATTTGCATCATGAGATTCAATGATCTCTAGAGAAATCATTAGAAACCAGAATCTTAAGATTGGGGATCTATCTTTTAAAGCAGATCTATTTGTTATTGACACAATGGATTTTGATATCATCTTAGGAATGGATTGGTTAGAAAGAAATGATGCAACGATAAATTGTAAGGAGGGAAGTTGTCTTCCAAACCAAAATTGGTGTCAAGGTTGGCTTTCGAGGAAAAGAAATGGCCATGAAGGCTGCTAGGATGTTCAGAAAACAAAACTGTCAAGCTTTCCTAGTTAGCCTGACCAATAACTCATAAGCAAATACAGATCTAAATGATATACCAATAGTACGTGAGTTCCCTGATGTATTCCATAAAGACTTACCTGGCTTGCCTCTGGAACTCATGGAACATAGCATTCTGAGCATCTCAGTCCAATTTGAACTCTTATAACATAGCCATCCATGGCTCTTGTGAAGGAGGGGCAGGGAGAGCAAGTATGGCTAGAGGAACGGGTAAAGCAGGTGGTGGTTGTTGAGGTGGTGGAGCTTGACGTGTTCGGTTATTGGGTGGATATTGAAGTAGAGGGTATATGATTGTGGTGAAGGGTAGTAAGGTTGATGAGGTGGTTGTGTTGGTGGCGGATATGATTGGTTTTGAGAAGGGTAGTAAGAAGACTGTGTTCGTTGAAATTGTTGATATGGAGGGTAGTAGGTTTGGTTTTGAGGGTATTGGGGAGGTTACGATGAGGTTGGAAGTTCGAGTTCATACCTTGCCCTTGAGGTTGATACCCCATTCCTTGTTGATTCCTCCATGGTGGATTTTGTTGAGGCGGTGCTTGTGGTTGATATCCTTGTGCAGCAAAGACCTTCGCTCATCCCTCAAAAGTGAAATTGCCCATGTTTGGGCAGTAATCAGCAATGTGCCCCAATTGTTGGCAAACATCACACACCTTGATTTCGGGCTCTTGGACATATGAGATAGCTTTTTGAACCGGAGATGTGGTGGGCTTGAGAATTTGAACCGGAGGAGTGGATGGTGGTTGTGGTTGATTGGAGAATGCCTTCATCTCGAGATCCTCCATCTTTCTAAGTACCACAGCCATTTGCTTCTTCATCTCAGAACCGATACTAGCCACGTTGCCCTCACTATTCGATCCTCGAGATGCTTTCCTTTGTGAACTCTTTGCCACAGTCTCGAAAATTGTAGTTGATTTCCCTAGCTGTTTTTTCAGTGATGTCTCTGCCCGCTGCACTGTCCACCAAGTTTTGAGTTGTTCGGTTGATTCCCTCATAGAAAAATTGTTGTAACATTTCGTTCTCAAACTTGTGGTGTGGGCACTTTTGCAGCAATCCTTGGAATCTCTCCCATGCCTCGTGGAATTCCTCATCGGGAGCTTGCGAAAAATGCATAATCTTGGACTGAAGCTCAAATGTTTTCTTGCTAGGGAAGAACTTGAGCATGAACTTTTCACAGATGGCGCCCCAAGTAGTCAGTGAATTGGGAGGAAGGGACTGGTACCATGTCTTTGCTCGATCCTTCAAGGCTAGTGGGAAGCACTTCATCCTCAATTGCTTCTCAGTGATGGCTCCAAAGGGAAAATTGTGGACGATTGAGCAAAATTCCTCGATGAAGTCCAAGTCTTCATTCTCCATGCCATGGAACTCGGGAAATAACTTCTGATGTTGCGGTTTGAGCTCATGATCCCTGACCGGAGTAGTCAGGGCAATCGCCGACGTAGCGTGATGACTGTGGGTCTGCCAAATTGGCAAATCGGAAGTTTTGCCATCTCTGGATGTACTATCACGACCAGCTGTTCCAACGGTTGTTCTAGCTTTTCCTCAACAATTGGTGTATCGAGAATGCTAGAATCGTCATCGAAGTTCTTGAATTCTCCTCCTTCCTTGGATGTTGAAATTGCGGCCAGAATGTCCTTCTTCCGGTTGATGTTCGCAATGAAAGGTGCCAATGGTTCTCCTTGACTTCGGGTGCCTCGCATGCACAACACTCAACAAACAGATCAAACACACCAATGGGAGAAGAGAAAATCAAAAACAAAAAATATTTATATATTTTTTATTTTTTTATTTTTTATTTTTATAAAAACAGAAAATAAAATCACACAATTAATCACATAAAGCTTGCCTCGGCAACGGCGCCAAAATTTATTTCACCTAAAAAGTGCTAGCAATAAACTACGTCTATCGTAGTACTAGTAAGATGAACCCTAAGTCGAATCTCAAGGAAAGCTTAACAGGGAAATCAATTATGTGATTATCTACACTAAGAAAGCAAGTAAAAATTGGGGGTTTAGGATTTTTGATTAAGTTCTAGGCTTTAAAATAAAAGAAAGCAATTAAAATTATTCTAGGCTTGAAAACAATTAAAATCAAATAAACAAATAAAAGCAATTAAACTTAAACTTAATTTAAAACTAAATTAAAAGTAAGTAATCTACCTAGGCAAGAATAAAAAAGAAAGCAATAAAGAAAGCAAATAAAATTACACTAGTGCAAAGAAACCAAGACATGCTTATTAAATTAAATCTAGAGAAATTAAACAAAGTTTGAATCTTAGAAAAATAAAAGCAAGAGAACATGAAAAGCACTTAAAATTGAATCTAAGAATTTTAACTAAGCTTATGAGAATTTATACGAACGAAAATTAAAGAACGAACGAAGAACGGAGAATTGAAGAAAAAGAAAACTTGAATTAAAAACTTGCAAAGATTCAAAGCTTGATCCAATTTCTCCTTGACAAATCTAAGGTTTTTCAAAGCTAAAAACTAGGTCTAAAAGAAAAGAGAGATTCACGTTCACAATAGTTTACATATTTATAGATCTCATAAACCTACTCAAATAAGGAAAATAACATAACAAGCCTGCCCGGCCCAGCGGCCCGCTAGGGTTCAGCGGCCTGCTGAGCATCCCTCTCGCGTTTTTCTTGAAACTAACGGGCCCAGCGGCCCGCTGGTGCTACACTCGGCCTGCTACGCGCAACTTTATTGTTTCGGCCATATGTCCTTTGTCCGAACTCGAAATTGACCGCCGTTTTTTCCTATGCGCTCCTATCGAACTCATCTTCAATATTATGCTTTTAGTTCATCCCAAATTGATCTTCACTTTTTGCTCATTTCTTCATTCTTGTGCTCCTTTTCTTTCTTCTCTTCCAAAACTCCTCACGAACCCAACTTTGACTAAAACACACAAAACAAACACATAAAAATGAACAAAACATACGAAAATAAACTCACACCAAACTATAAAAATCACATAAAAACATACTATACATTATACTCCCTCCGTCCCACCTAAATAGTCCACATTGCTTTTGGCACAGAGACCAATGCAAGTAGAGATAAATAATTTTAAAATAATATTAGTTGTGAGATAGACTTTTACTATTTTAAGAAAGTGGACTATTATGTGGGACAAACCAATAAGGAAATGTAGACTATTTAAGTGGGACAGATGGAGTACTTAATAATAAACTCATATAATCTTGCATGCATAATTTATTTTTTAGAGACGCGATTTACGGAGCTCAACAATTTAATCACATAAATAAATAAAATAAAATAGGAAAATGTTGTTGAAAAAAAAATGAATGCAACCCACTAAGTTTTGAAAAAAATGTAGGAAAATGTAGTTGAAAAATGAATAAAATAGGAAAAGGAAGTTTTGTCAGACGTAAAAATGAAAATAAGAAGAACATGTTTACATATATTCTTTTGTAGTAATTCTTATAATATGGATAAATACAACCCACTGAGTTTATAGTACTCACCCTAAACTATTTTTATCTTTTTAGGCGTGGTGAATGATGGTGGAGTCGGGATTAATTTTTGTAATAAGCTAGATTAATTCCGGAATAATGTTATTTTCATGTTAAGACTTCCGCTTTGCTAGTTTTAGTATTTTTCATTGGGTTTTTCCAAGACTTATTTCGTCAATTTTTAGTAATTAATAAATGAAGTTTTTCTTTTCGTACCAATTATTTTATTTAAGAAATTGGGGCATTACAGAGTGGTATCAGAGCCGAACCTCTCCTAGTACGGTATGGTTCGGGGACGAACCAAGCGGAAGCGGGTGGGCATGTGATGACCGGGGCAAAAATACGGAGTAATCGCCGGTGCGCAGAGGCACGGACAATGAGGGGCTCCTATAAGGGCTTCTAAGCGAAGCGGCACATGAATGAACCGAAGCATGCCGGAATGAGACGGATTCCGAGAGTATGCAAGAATGGGACTATATATTTGAGGAGAGCTTAAAGGAATTGATTGGTGCTACTCATACTAACAAGGTGCATCTTCTTTTTGGAAGTCCATTCATAAAAACTCCAAAGTTAAGCATGCTTGGCTTGGAGCAATTGTGGGATGGGTGACCTCCTGTGAAGTTTCTCGGGGAGTGTGTGAGTGAGGACAAAGCACACACGAAAGACTCATATTGATCTGTGAGGACAACCATCAATCTGAAAGCCGGGCTGTTACAGTTATTTATTTATTTATTATTATTCTTGGAAATACTTTTGGGTGATACAAGTAATTTCTTTGTCTGTGTTATTTTTTCATCTTGCTTCTTCGTCGGCTTTGTAAACAACTGTTTGATTATCACAATATTTCTCATCCGTATACCATTCATGTACAAAAGCAAAAATTATGAAGAAGCCTCATAAATTAATCCGAGTATAATGCATGGAATTGCAAATCGAGTGTTGCTGTATTAATTTCTTCTATTAAGTGTAAGAGACTTATATGCGTGTTGCTTTTCTTATTTAGAAATATTGTGTTATTTATTTATTAAATGAATTTATCGCATATCGTGCGGGCTAACATTCTAGTTGCTATACAAAGCTAAGTCTTGTAGACTTCAATCTTGACTATGTTTCCCTCTATATTTAGCCTTTTGAAGCTTTTGAATCAGATTAATTACCTCATTAATTGTTGTTTCTTCTATGAAATCTTCAAACATAATATCCATGGATCGACCAAATAAATAATAAGAATTCGTAAAGAAGTTGATTAATTGATAAAATTTTAAATATTACATGTACATTAATCTTTATTTTTGAACAATTTAACATTAAATAATTTTATAGATTCGCGTTATGGATGATTTGAACTTGAGATATGAGATTTTCTATTGCATATAAGTGCTGCATGAATAAATGATTATCACATGTACGTTGAAAAAATATTTCCAAAATCAACATATATATAACGATCATCCGCCAAGCAATAAAAAGTACAACACGTACAAAAATGCAATATTATAGCATTATTGCTCAAACGGATACACACATACACTTTTGCGTCCAACTAATTATTAGGGATGTAAACAGGTCGGGGCGGGGCCGGGTATTTCTTCCCCATCCTCATACCCGCCTCAAAAAATCCCCCCCCCCCCCCCCCCGCCCCATACCCATTTAAATTAAAGCGGGGGCGGGGCGGGGATTACCCGCCAGGGGAAAGATACCCGACGAGTACCCATTTATTTATTTTTTTATAAAAAATTGATTTTTTATAATATAAAATAATTTTTTTGTTAAATTTTTTTTAATTAAAACTATAATGATTATTAAAAAAATAAAAGAATTGTAAATTATTTAAAAATTTATCAAACAATAATAATTAAATACTAAATTTATTAAAAGTTTAAATATAATTTATAAATATATATATTAAATTTAATTATCGGGACGGGTACGTGGCGGGATCTATAAACCCACCCCCGCCCCCAATTATCTCCCCCCGGCGGGTACCTGCGGGTACCCGAACTCGCGGATAAAATTGTCATCCCTACTAATTAGCCAACATTTATCCACTTTAGGAATTTTATGAAAACGATATAGATACCCACAACAATGATTAAATAAATTTTAAAAAAATATATCTATTTCAACTAATATTAAATTCTATTTCCTTCGTCTTATTCTTAATAAGTCCTTGACTGCTTTAAGAGTAAACGGATCCACCCATTATGAGTACGTACGAAGAAATCGAAGTGGGGCCAAAAAAAAAAAAAAAGAACACGACCAATAACAATG
This sequence comes from Mentha longifolia, assembly GCA_001642375.2. Lineage (NCBI taxonomy): Eukaryota > Viridiplantae > Streptophyta > Magnoliopsida > Lamiales > Lamiaceae > Mentha > Mentha longifolia. The sequence continues at coordinate 18,398,454 of CM038114.1, read as the reverse complement.
CACTACGCCAACATTCCAACGCCACTTGCCGCTCAAAATATCTCTCTATGCACAATACTCATCAATTTCAACCTTCTCATTCCACAACAAAAACTCAACATTCCTTCCGAACCGAACTCCGGGGCCGCGGGCTCTGCCGATGACTCTAAGCGCGAGATTGCTGCCTTCTTCGCCCATGTCACACATGAGACCGGATGTAAGTTGTTATGCTTGCTATACTTAACTAATTGATTTTTTATTTACATGTTCCTTTTCTTATTCATCAAATCTGAGCTGGATCACTGAATTAGCTAACATTAGTATGGGTCATAGCTCATGGTAGTATATAGAGACAAATAAGTAGTTGGGCTCATAAAGTTTCAATTAAAGCATGGTACTGTACTATCTATTTATTTATAAATGAAAAATACCAAACATTATTAGACCTTCTATTCCAATTGTGGTTTATCAATACTGTACCAAAATTATTTTTCTTGATTTGATTTAATTTTATTCACCCTTCAATTTTTCATGAAATTAAGGTTTAGTCTAGTTCAACACTAATTGATTAGGGCTCATTCAACCATACTAACTTATATGTTCTCAACCAATTCAGGTTCAATATATATAATTTAGCATTTAATTTTAGTTTTATTTGTTAAACATGGAATTAAATGCCAAAAAAATAATTATAAGTTGTAATTAAATTAATAAGCCCTTGTCAATATATATTAACAAGGGCTTATTAATATGTCACCACCGCACTTTGCTAATTAAATAGCTAAGCTTGATATATTCGTGACTATAAAATATGAATATGAAGTAATAGATAAATGAAGAACATTTCTTGAATCGACTCTCAGGGCAATCTTATTTCTAGATAATCAGATACTTATAACTGATAAAGTAGGACAATGTTTGTCATAATTCTGACTCAGAATACATCTAAATCGAAAGGAACTTTAAGAACATCAGAGTGTACGCAACGGAAGTATGACTATAAATACATGTATGAAGACATGTATTACCAAGAGTTATCAACAACTAAATCTTCACTAAATTGACAAAAGCTCCGCCGGTCACTCCGTTTCAACCTGCTCAACCTGCACATTAAAAACAATGCACAGGGCTAAGTACAAATTGTACTCAATGAACACTTTGCCCAAAACTAATTTTATTGTCATCCATATACTGAGTGAAACATAGGGTTTTTCTTAAAAGTCTATGTTCACTAAAATATCTTAGTTCTCAAAAGTGACTGCAGTCAAATTTCTGTTGTAATCTACCATATCTGATCTGTGGTGCCCGAGGAGGTGGCCACCTCACTCGTCCCCTGATCGATCGCCACACTAAGCGAGTCGACCACTTGTGTACACTAGTCCAGGTATAGTAGCAAACCATACAAGGACCCGAATTCGATTCTTATAAAATTGGCATAGCCAATAACAGATAGGCATCATACAAAAACAAAACATTTTATGGCATGACAATCTTTAAAAGAGCTATATCAACTAATAAAACATGCTTTGTTTTAAAAGAAAGCCCACCTCGTTTGCTCTTCTTAGCTGTTAGTTAATGAGCTCTTACGCCTCCTTGGCTACTGCTCTCTCTTCGCTTGACCATCGTTCAAAGAATGGAATAAGATTCTCGCTTATCGATATAAACTTATCGAAATTAATTCTAATTTTAGGTTTATTCGAATGTTGATCTTAACTCCAGTGACGTTGTCACTGCTATCTAAGCTCGATTTATTTATTCCGTTATGTGAACGGATTATGCGAGAAATTTCTTAATAAATCATTACTTGATTTATTGTTAGCTAGGAATTAATTTAATTGAGAAGCTTCTCAATAATTAATTTTATTTGTATAATTGATTAACTTTAATCAATAAATCTTGATTAATAATAAAAAAAATTAACTTATTTCTATAAGTTAATTCTTAAGCTCGTAATAAAACACTCGAGAATTATTAATCTCTTAATTAATATTTGTGGGTGTTGTATAATTTAATTAGTAGTTCTTGAACTACTTAATTAATTATAAGTTGGATTTATAAAATTAATAGAATCAACCCAACTCAAGGATTAATTCGGCCCATTATTAACTCAAAGCTCGGCCCAGTTTTCTTGGCCCAGATCGCCGGCCCACCAAACCAACCCAGTCCGCAACCCAAAACCCGGATCCGCGAACCCGACCCGGAGAGACAAAATAACCCACCCCTTCTCTTCCTCTCTCTATCGCGAATCGTGATCCTCTCCCCCTCTCTCTTGCGATTTCTCTCTCGAATCTTCACCATTTTCCGGTCATCTTCTTCGATCTCATCTCTAGCCCCTCGTCTCTCTCACATACTATCTTCCTCTCTCTGTCTGAAATTCCCCTGCAATTCGAAAGAACCGTAGTTCTACAAATTTGGGAAAATTCCACCGCCCCTCTTCTCTAATTCCCGGCGAGATACGCCACTTCCGGCCTTGGGGAGGCCGCGGTGAGACACCGCCGCCGCGGGGAGCCGTTCAACGACCCCTTCTCCGCCCGCGCGTGCTTCTTCTCCGGCGGTGCAACTCCTGCGGCCGCGAGCTTCCCTAGGGCTCGTCCCTAAATTAAAACCCCTAAGTTCTGAACTTAGGGGACATTCTTCTCCCTTTTCTTCTCTCGATTTCTAATGGTGGCGAGGTTGCCGCCAACAATGGCTACAAATGTCGCCTTCTTTCTTATTGTAATTTATTCTTATTAATATTAGTGTTTAAGGAAGTTACTGATTCTCGTTCTCGGATTTTGCAGGTTCCGGTGCTGCGACGACAGGGACGTTGCCTTCGTGACGATGGGGGTGCATTGCTGCCTTGCAGAGCTCTTTCCTCCGCTCAGCTTCAGCCGCTGCAGCATCTTCACCATCGAGGCTTTGAGCCTCGACGGAGGTTCGAATTCCTCGCTTTCTAACTCTTGCTTTTGATTTGTGATTTTAGAAATTAGAAAGTGTATGCGTGTTTACTGTTCTGGAATATGCTTAGGTTCTGATTTTGGATTGTTTATGCAAGGTGGTGTAGAATATAAATACATATACTTTCAGTTCTTGCTTTGTTCATGAAAACTTATTTTGGTTGTGGAAACTAGTGCTGGGCTCTTCAGGTTTTCAGAAAGATTATGAGGATGTGTGCTTTTTGTTCCTAGCTATAAGTTAAGAGTTTTGAAGCATCATGCTTGCGTAGTAGTTGAATAGTAGGTGATTATGGATTTGCATACAAGTTGATAGCAATTTCTTAGGAAGGGAATTAAGTTGATAGCTAAATTGGCTTGTCATTATTTCTTGAGTGAGTAGTGGACTTAGTCCCATAACTAATTAGGCTAATGGGCTCGGCCCAAGCGAATTTGTGACTTGAGCTTGGCCCGATAACACACTAATATATATATCTCGTGAAGAATAATCGAAATACTCGAATCGATTTAGTTAGTTAACTTAAATAAAACAATAATTTTACTACCTAGTAAAATATCATTTTATTATCAAGCTTCAACTTGATTTTATTTGCTAATTCACTTGAAAAACATTGGAAATCAAGTAGCTACTTGATTTATAAATGATTCTCCTTTAAACAATCCATTATACACAAGTGCTATTACTAAAGAGAATAATTATACTTAATCATTTCTAAAGTAGATGGAAAATACGGGGCGTTACATCCTACCCCCCTTAAAAGAAATTTCGTCCCGAAATTTGCCTACCTTACATAAAAAGCTCAGGGTATTTTTCTTTCATTTTATCCTCAAGATCCCACATGGCTTCTTCTTGCCCGTGATGCTTCCATAAAACCTTCACTGAAGTGATCAATTTATTTCTGAGCTGTTGTATTTTGCGGTCTAGAATTGCTTCTGGTTTGCTTTCATAACTCAAGTCTGGATTGATTTCTATTTCATCTTGGTGAATTAAGTGCTTCAGATCATGCACGTATTTCCGAAGTTGTGAAACGTGGAAAACGTTGTGTACGTTTCCAAAACTTGGCGGCAATGCTAATCGGTATGCCACTGGACCTATTCTCTCTAGAATCTCATATGGTCCGATGAAATGGGTCTCAGCTTGCCTTTGACACCAAACCTCACTATCCCCTCGGAAGGAGATACTTTCAAGAATACTTTGTCTCCTATCTCAAACTGAATTTCGGTTCATCTATTATCGACATACGATTTCTGTCTATCCTGAGCCTCTTTAATCATCTCTCTAATTTGGCGCACAATCTCGATCATTTCGCCTATCGCTTCAGGGCCTAGTATTTTTCTCTCACCTATTTCGTCCCAATAAGGTGGTGATCTACATTTTCTCCCGTATAGTGCCTCGTATGGTGCCATATCTATAGTCGTCTGATAGTTGTTGTTGTAAGCAAATTCGATTAGGGTAACACTGACTCCCAGTGACAGCCTCGATCGAGTACAACTGTCCTCAACATATCCTCGAGGGTCTGAATTGTCCTTTCTGACTGTTCATCTGTCTGAGGATGAAAGGCAGTACTGAAATTTAATCTGGTGCCCAATTCTTTTTGTAAGCTTATCCAGAATCTCGATGTGAATTTTGAATCCCGGTCTGATATGATTGAAACTGGCACACCATGCAAACGTACGATTTCTCGAACGTATAGTTATGCCAATTTCTCCGATGTGTATGAGCTATCGAAATTGGAATAAAGTGAGCACTCTTGGTCAGGCGGTCTATAATTAACCAAATAGCTATATTCCCTCTTCTTCATATGGGTAATCTTGTCAAAAAAATCCATGGCGATATGCTCCCATTTCCACTGTGGAATTTATAGGGGTTGCAACTTGTCGTAAGGTCGTTAATGCAGGCTTTCACTTTTGACAGGCGAGGTACCTTCCAACAAATGAAGCTATATCCCTCTTCATCGCGTCCTACCAGCTTTCTTCTTAAGGTCTTGGTACATCTTTGTACTTCTAAGGTAGGCAATGTATGGTGCATCGTGAGTTTTGCTCGGAATTTTGTTCCTAAGTCCCTTGTTGTGTGGAAAGCACAGTCTCCCTCCGACTATAATTGAATTGTCTGCATGCTTCCTTGCAAGATCTTTTGGGCTCTCCCATTCTTGTTTGCAATCGTATCTTCTTAAACGCTTCATCCAGAATTTGACTTCTCAAATCAGGTGCTAGTTAAGGTGACGGTGATTCCTTAATTAGCAACTAGACTCTTAGGAAAAATTAATAACTCTCCTTGGCCTAAGATTATTGGCTTTCGGTTTCTAATTCATCTAGATGATTAGGCCCAATAGATTAACTAATGGGCTTGGCCCAATAATCCATATACTCATTAATGAGACGCACTACTCGTTTGCTTAATTAGATAGTCCATTTGTCTTGATTGTCTATGCAGTTGTTATCTAAGAACCATATTAATCAAATTGCTATTTGATTCTATCTAGAAAATACTACTAGTAAATCATCTTCTTGAAGAAATCTTGCCTTGATTAAGCTTTTAATCAAAATTGGCAGGACTACTAAGCACTTGGTTGGTCATTGGACTTATTCAAGTACTAATTTAAATAACTAATTACTCATGTAAGATGCAATTTACTAATTGCTCCTACACGAGTAATAATTATTAGGGAATCCTTTCTTTGAGGTTTTATTCCAACCGAAAATAAGAATGTAACTAATATTTGTTTTGACGAAGTTTTCATATCAATGTAACTTGATTAATAGAAATGTGGTCTCAAAATGCAACAAAACTTCTAGGCTCACTTTGTTGAACTCTTGAATGACGTCTCCTCATTCGTTACAAGCAATGTTAACTGCGAGTCTTGTGACTCAAGCATTTGCCACTAATGTTGGTTCTGCCTGGGTGGTAGTTGATCCTATAGCCATAGTCTTTCACTAACTAGTGCTAGTTGATCCTATAGCTGTAGTCTTTCACTAACTAGTGCTACCTTCTATGTCTCATGTTAAGGTCTCTCTGTTTGAAAAAGTATTTAAGGTTTTTGTGATCCGTGAAAATCTCACACAGCACTCCATAGAGGTGGATTTTCAGGGCATGCACAACTGCTACTATTTCCAAATCGTGGATTGGATAATTAAGCTCGTGGGGTCTAAGCTGCCGAGATGCATATGCTATTATTTTCCTCTCTTGCATCAGAACATAACCAAGTATGTTCCTCAATGCATCGGTATGAACCACGTATTCCCTCTCCGGTTCTGGAACTGCCAGAATTGGTTCGGTTGTTAGTTTATCTTTCAAATGTTGCAAGTTTGACTCGCATTCCGGAGTCCACACAAACTTGATTCCTTTCTTTAATAGCTGTGTCATCGGTTTTGCTATTTGGAGAATCCTTCTATGAACCTCCGATAATATCCAGCTAATCCTTATAAACTGTGAATCTTGTTTGGTATTGATGGAGATCTCTAGTTCTGCATTGCTTCAATCTTTGTAGGGTCAACTTTGATTCCTTCAGATGACACGATGTGTCCTAAAAATGCCACTTCTTTTAGCCAAAACTCACACTTACTGAATTTAGCCTAGAGTTTCTATGTTCTTTATGTCTTTAACACTGTTCTCGAGTGTTCCTCGTGCTCCCTTTCGCTCTCCGAATAATCAAGACGTCGTCTATGAAAACTAGCACGAAATTGTCTAAGTACGGGTGGAATACCCAATTCATGCGATTCATGAATTCTTTTGGTGCGTTGGTCAATCCGAATGGTACTATCACAAACTCGTAGTGGCCATATCTCATCCGGAAAGTTGTCTTGGGTATATCCTCTGGTTGAATCCTCAGCTTATGGTAGCCTGATCTCAAATCTCTTTTCGAGAACCCGCTAGCTCCCTTGAGTTGGTCAAACAGATCATTGATTCTAGGTAGAGGATATTTGTTCTTGAGAGTAAGCTTGTTCAATTCTTTGAGAATCTTTGCACCTTCTCATGGAGCCGTCTTTCTCCTTCACGAATAGTACAAGTGCTCCTCATGGTGACACGCTCGATCTGATGAACCTTAGGTCCAATAACTCTTGAAGCTGTACTTTAAGTTCTTCTTACTCTTTTGGTGTCATCCTACCATCTGTCGGGCAGCCCTGGTAGCACGTCTGGGAAGATGGCAAGAAACGCTCGAACGATTGCTATGTCTTCCACCTTATTTTTCCTTCTCATCCTTTGGTTCCTCGTGTAGGTAAACAAGGAAAGACGGATACTCTTTTCTTATAGGGTCGCTGCTTGGAGGGCGGTGATAACTGATTTTTGATTATTCATAGCGATTCTGTGGAAAATCGTAAGCTTGTTTCCCAGAATTCGGAAAGAGATTTGTCTCTTCTTAAAGCGGATGGTGGCGTAGTTTTCAACTAGGCTATCCATTCTGAAAATTTTATCTACGTCTTTCCTCGGATATGATGTTAAGATCGTTCGTTAGAACTAATGTGAATCTATGTTCAATTATAGCTTCGAACACCAATTTGTAAGAGTTATAGCTCCTCCTACAGGTGATGTGATTCTCATATTCGCTCCAATTTGTTCCATTCTCAATCTTAGATTATCTATGCATGCTTGATGAAGGAATTTGAAGTACCCTTCACTAAACTAGATTATTATGGTATCGAGGAATTAGCTCATACCTACCAAGTTTCTTTGATCCTTGGCGAGTTGCTCCTGCTTCATCGCATAGGCCTTCGCCTTCTGCCATTGCTTGCACCAAATGCATTGTTGTCTTTGAGGTGGGAGTGGGGGTGGTGGTGGGGAAAACTGCCGTGGTGTTTCACTTTCCCTTTTCATGGAAAGTTACTTGAACATAATAATGTTTTCTCACTTTGTATTATTCTTGACGGTTTTGTCTACTTTAAGGTTCTCGTTGATCTTTTTTAAATTAAGATACAACTCCCGTCCTTGGTTGCTCCCTCTAGGCTCCTTATTTTATATCATATTTCCTACTAAGGAATTCTCGGTTCCTTTTCTTAATATAGGGTAGCTACCCTTATCAAGTCGTGCTTTATTTCTAAGTCTTGATACTAATCTTACGTGTCATATCCCCCTGTTTCTTTTCCTTTAGGGGTTTAGGTGTTGGCATGTGTCCTTATTTCTTAAGAACGCCTTATTATTCTCAGCTTACTTCCCTTATAGAGAACAAAATGAATTATACTTTGACTTGAACGGATACTCTTACAGGTCCTTCTCCCTTGAAATATGGAAATTCTCAACTAGACCTTCCGATTTATCATATGCTATCGCATTTGCTCTGCTACCTCTGTGGATTCTAAATTGCCGATTATTATCGGTCTCCTCAACATGACCAGAACTTCCCTCGTATGGTTACGATATTTCACTACTTTGATATCCAAAGAATCTCAAAACTTCTCAAACGAAATTAACTCATATGTTTGATTTAACTCATCTGTCTACTCGATCTAGTTTAATTCACATCTCAATGCTACTGATTTAAGAACCTTTCTAATCCGTGAGTATGCCGCCTTCAACTCCTTAAGCTCAATAAACTCTTACTGTTAATTGGTCTCTGCCACCAAATAGACAATCTTATTAACTCCATTGATTTACTTGCTATATGTATCTTTTAAGCTGATCTCCATACTGATATGGGTTGTACTACTTGTATTCGACCCTTTCCATTTATTCGTTTGGGTGCTTAAGATCTTCTTAGGGATTCTTAAGGCTCCTTAAAACTCTATATCAACTTAAATCTTTTGTTGATATTTCTTAATTATCTGTGTATTCCGGGTCTATTTTCCTTAGAATACTGGGTCTCGATTCTTTCTACTCCAGGTCTAGATTTCTCTTTATTCTGATCTAGTTACCAACTTTTGGCATTCCCCAAAGGGCACTATTCTTTTGTCGTACCCCGTACTTTCGGGTGGCTAAATTCTTATGTCTCATTGATTTCACAAAGAAGTCAATACGAAACGAAATAACTTGTGAAGTGATACTAGGAGGTAATTCCATAGGAATAATATTTCAATTCCGGCATGACATTTAATCAAATGGTTTCCTCAGTAAATTTCCAGATCATTGTGGAAAGCATAGTCAGAGGGTAGAAACGAAATGACAAGGAATCGAAGAGAAAGACCCTCTTGCAGATACCCATCTGAATTCTGGTCTACGAATGATGTTACTGAGATTGAGATTATGTGGAGTGGCCAGTTCCACATAAGCACCTCCTCAGTAGGGGACCATCCGTCGTACTTTGGTGGCTTTGCCAACGAATGACGAAAATAAGGTTTTCAAGGTTTGGAAAAACTTCTGTTTTAGCTCAAAACTTTCCCAGCTTGTCATCTTTCGGGAAAACATGGGCTTTATTCGCTTCAAGGGAATCAAAATGGAATATGCCACATCATAGGCATTAGCACGTAAGGTTGTCCCTTAATTTACTATCTCCATAACTCCATCGATTCTTCGACTGACTAATCCTTAATGTAGGAGATTGATATTCACTTACTTCTTATGGGGGGGACTAGCTGGCAATGGGACATGTTACTGTTGCTAACGACGCATACCAGCATGTGGGGATAAACTCTCTAATTTATTTCCTTTTCTTTTTCATGCGACGTCTCGACGATCGATCATTATTGCTTGAAAGTCTAACTGAGTAGAATGCTAAATCATCCCGGATATGGCTTAACCATCTTAAAAGAAGAATTCTCATTTAGATACCTATTTCTTATAAAAGTTGCAAATTGGGTTGCAACATTTTAGTGAATTTGTTATTAGCTGAAAATGGCACTATGCTCTGGTTTTTACTACTATATTGAACTTATTTTGTCTTTAAAAAAAAATCTCTTCTTTATTAACTTCTATTTTTCTATCCAAGTATGCAGTAACATCCTTGAGTTGGAGTGGACTTACTTATTTTGCCATAATGTATATTATGCTAACTTTAGCATTGGTGTATGCCAAATTTAAAGGCATTAGCAGCCTTATGCTATTCGATCGCCTCGGGCAATGGATAACAAATTTCTCGACTAAATTTCCACTTGATTCACGTCGTACATCAGGTCTTGGCTTCTATTGCTCCTTGCAATATTCCTTGTCTCTTCTTCTCGATTGATAGAGAAAGAAAACCTCGTTTTAATCCTAAATTTAAGCATACTTACACAAGTACGTGACTAAGCAACTTATGTTCTTTTATGGAAATTCGTCCCTTCTCTAAGTGATCGTAGAACAAGTTTCTACTAAGTTCTTGTTAAAGAAAACTTTTTTCGTTCGCTTTGAAGAAAATATTTAACTTTTACCTCGTTGAGCGTGATGAATCAGAGTGCCGAGCTTTTGTCAAATAACTCTACTAAGTCTAGCGATTCAAGTCTAGACTTTACTTTGAAGAAGACTCTTGGATGTTAGAGCAACTTAGTGCTCTGATACCACTCTGTCACGACCGCACTTTGCTAATTAAATAGCTAAGCTTGATAAATTCGTGACTATAAAATATGAATATGAAGTAATGGATAAATGAAGAACATTTCTTGAATCGACTCTCAGGGCAATCTCATTTCTAGATAATCTGATACTTATAACTGATAAAGTAGGACAATGCTTGTCATGATTCTGACTCAGAATACATCTAAATTGAAAGGAACTTTAAGAACATCAGAGTGTACGCAACGGAAGTATGACTATAAATACATGTATGAAGACATGTATTACCAAGAGTTATCAACAACTAAATCTTCACTAAATTGACAAAAGCTCCGCCGGTCACTCCGCTTCAACCTGCTCAACCTGCACATTAAAAACAATGCACAGGGCTAAGTACAAATTGTACTCAATGAACACTTTGCCCAAAACTAATTTTATTGTCATCCATATACTGAGTGAAACATAGGGTTTTTCTTAAAAGTCTATGTTCACTAAAATATCTTAGTTCTCAAAAGTGACTGCAGTCAAATTTCTGTTGTAATCTACCATATCTGATCTGTGGTGCCCGAGGAGGTGGCCACCTCACTCGTCCCCTGATCGATCGCCACACTAAGCGAGTCGACCACTTGTGTACACTAGTCCAGGTATAGTAGCAAGCCATACAAGGACCCGAATTCGATTCTTATAAAATTGGCATAGCCAATAACAGATAGGCATCATACAAAAACAAAACATTTTATGGCATGACAATCTTTAAAAGAGCTATATCAACTAATAAAACATGCTTTGTTTTAAAAGAAAGCCCACCTCGTTTGCTCTTCTTAGCTGTTAGTTAATGAGCTCTTACGCCTCCTTGGCTACTGCTCTCTCTTCACTTGACCATCGTTCAGAGAATGGAATAAGATTCTCGCTTATCGATATAAACTTATCAAAATTAATTCTAATTTTAGGTTTATTCGAATGTTGATCTTAACTCCAGTGACGTTGTCACTGCTATCTAAGCTCGATTTATTTATTCCGTTATGTGAATGGATTATGCGAGAAATTTCTTAATAAATCATTACTTGATTTATTGTTAGCTAGGAATTAATTTAATTGAGAAGCTTCTCAATAATTAATTTTATTTGTATAATTGATTAACTTTAATCAATAAATCTTGATTAATAATAAAAAAAAAATTAACTTATTTCTATAAGTTAATTCTTAAGCTCGTAATAAAACACTCGAGAATTATTAATCTCTTAATAAATATTTGTGGGTGTTGTATAATTTAATTAGTAGTTCTTGAACTACTTAATTAATTATAAGTTGGATTTATAAAATTAATAGAATCAACCCAACTCAAGGATTAATTCGGCCCATTATTAACTCAAAGCTCGGCCCAGTTTTCTTGGCCCAGATCGCCGGCCCACCAAACCAACCCAGCCCGCAACCCAAAACCCGGATCCGCGAACCCGACCCGGAGAGACAAAATAACCCACCCCTTCTCTTCCTCTCTCTATCGCGAATCGTGATCCTCTCCCCCTCTCTCTTGCGATTTCTCTCTCGAATCTTCACCATTTTCCGGTCATCTTCTTCGATCTCATCTCTAGCCCCTCGTCTCTCTCACATACTATCTTCCTCTCTCTGTCTGAATTCCCCTGCAATTCGAAAGAACCGTAGTTCTACAAATTTGGGAAAATTCCACCGCCCCTCTTCTCTAATTCCCGGCGAGATACGCCGCTTCCGGCCTTGGGGAGGCCGCGGTGAGACACCGCCGCCGCGGGGAGCCGTTCAACGACCCCTTCTCCGCCCGCGCGTGCTTCTTCTCCGGCGGTGCAACTCCTGCGGCCGCGAGCTTCCCTAGGGCTCGTCCCTAAATTAAAACCCCTAAGTTCTGAACTTAGGGGACATTCTCCTCCCTTTTCTTCTCTCGATTTCTAATGGTGGCGAGGTTGCCGCCAACAATGGCTACAAATGTCGCCTTCTTTCTTATTGTAATTTATTCTTATTAATATTAGTGTTTAAGGAAGTTACTGATTCTCGTTCTCGGATTTTGCAGGTTCCGGTGCTGCGACGACAGGGACGTTGCCTTCGTGACGATGGGGGTGCATTGCTGCCTTGCAGAGCTCTTTCCTCCGCTCAGCTTCAGCCGCTGCAGCATCTTCACCATCGAGGCTTTGAGCCTCGACGGAGGTTCGAATTCCTCGCTTTCTAACTCTTGCTTTTGATTTGTGATTTTAGAAATTAGAAAGTGTTGCTTTTGATTTGTGATTTTAGAAATTAGAAAGTGTATGCGTGAATATGCTGTAGTAGCTAGCTACTTCTTTTCCTTTTCTCCTTCTAGCTGCTCCTTCTCTCTTCACACTCTCTCAAGCTCTAAGTTGTGTGTTTGGAAATTTCGGTGGAGTGTATGAATGTTTGAAATGGCTGAGGTAGAGGGTGTATATAAGTTGTAGTTAACTTGGCTTGTCATTATGAAAACTCTGCACACAATCCCCCTGAATCTTCTCCTCATTAAGGCTTGATATAACACTTATTTTTGCAGGTTTTGGGGCTCGACTGTGGCTATATTTGTAGCTGACTTGCTACAGAAGAAGAGATTGATGTGCTGCCCCCTTTTTCTTTTATCAAAACCGTGTAAAAGTAAACTTATTACTCTATTGTTTTTGTATCTTCATTGATAGTAGTAGCACACTATTGTTGACTTTGAAGCTTTTGTAATTTACATTATACTTGTAAAGTTGTAATATATATAGAGAAATGATATGCTACTCACCTCCCGGTGGGCACCTTCGTGGGCACCTCGTCGTTTTATCACGTTTGCATTGCTTTTTTTTAATTTTTATTTTTATTCTATATTCTAGTATCTTAGAAATTAATTTACAAATCATAAAATCTAAAAAATCAATGTTCAATTTATTTTTTTTTATTTTTAACTTCAAAAAATGAGTAATAAAATAAATCGAGCTTCGATTTTTATGTATTTTTTAGATTTTATGATTTGTAAATTAATTTCTAAGATACTAGAATATAGAATAAAAATAAAAATTAAAAAAAAGCAATGCAAACGTGATAAAACGACGAGGTGCCCACGAAAGTGCCCACCGGGAGGTGAGTAGCATATCATTTCTCTATATATATATATATATAGATGGATTTTCGGCTGCAAGCATTTCCTTGCTAAATTGGCTTGTCATTATTTCTTGAGTGAGTAGTGGACTTAGTCCCATAATTAATTAGGCTAATGGGCTCGGCCCAATCGAATTTGTGACTTGGGCTTGGCCCGATAACACACTAATATATATATATCTCGTGAAGAATAATCGAAATACTCGAATTGATTTAGTTAGTTAACTTAAATAAAACAATAATTTTACTACTTAGTAAAATATCATTTTATTATCAAGCTTCAACTTGATTTTATTTGCTAATTCACTTGAAAAACATTGGAAATCAAGTAGCTACTTGATTTATAAAAGATTCTCCTTTAAACAATCCATTATACACAAGTGCTATTACTAAAGAGAATAATTATACTTAATCATTTCTAAAGTAGATGGAAAATACGGGGCGTTACATAATAAGCCCAAGAAACTGAAGTTTTAGCTGCACATAATCAGTTACACATAATTATGTGTGGTTAGTTTAGCTACACATAATTAAAAAATGTGTAGGTAAAGTTTTAGCTACATGTAATCAACTACACATAATTATGTGTGGTTAGTTTAGCGATACATAATTAAAAAAAATATATAGGTGAAATTTTAGCTACACATAATTATGTGTGGTTAGTTTAGTGACACATAATTTAAAAAAAATGTGTAGGTAAATCAATCAGACAATTATCTTTAATTGTTAACATTGATTACTATGTAGCAAATACATTTTAGTCGCAATTATATTTTGATTTAATTATTTTTATATCATTTTATTTATTTAACCAAATATGTTTTTAACACATAGTACCTAATTAGAAAATGTGTTGACAAATAAACGAGACAATTTATTAATTGACATTAAATACGTGTGAGACGAAATGTTTTTGCTATATTTATATTATGTTCTTAATTATTTCTATTAGCAATCATATGTTATTTTGATTCGTATAATTATATTTTATAATTTCGAACTGAAATCAATCAAGTAGATATGCTCTTTTTTTTCCTTTTTATTTTTATTTTTTTATCCAGTAAATCATTACACAATGTCACAGTGCACATGGGATCATTTTTATGTTATTATACGGAGTACTTAATTTTTTAGAATTGTAAGATTATCTTTAAATATTCATAATAGATATACAAAACTTTATAATCTAAGGCTTAAATAAACAAAATGTATTTGTTAAATATGTGAATCTCTCTCTTTTATCCCTAATAATAGTACTACGAGTATATATATATTCTCCATGTAAGTAAAAGCGGAAATTATTTATTAACCAAAACTACTCCTTGAATTTACGTGGAGTTCCATAGTGCGTTACACTTCTCATGTGCTCGGACTCTTAAATGGTTAATAGAAAAATGAATTTTAAAATGAAAAAAAATAGAAAATAGAAAAAGAAAGGTAAAAGTAAAAGTAAAAGTAAAAAATGTGTGCTCTCCTACACTTTTTTGCTACCTGTTTTTGTAAATTCAATTCGTTAATTTCAATTGATTTAAAATTATCTATTTTACATCAGAATTCAAGATTGTTTGAGGACGTTTGAAAAAAAAAAAAACCGTATAGAAAAAATGAATATTTAAACTTGAAATGATAGAAACTTCAAATACAAAAATATTCACTTTTTCAGTTTACTCGCCCTGTATCAAATAATAACCCTTTGAAATCGAAATAAGAGGCGGCAGGGTTAGAATCCACCAAAATTAAAGCGGTTTTAATCTCCCCACTTTGTGGTAGTTTTCTTACTCCACTTCCACTTTTATATATATCAAAATGGTACCCACTTCCACACAATCTTATTACAAAATGGAGAACACATTAATGGCTGAACGGGGTATTCTTTTCTTTCATGGAAATATTTCGCAATTCCATATGATTGTAATTTAATTCATCAGTTTTTGTAATGGTGACTGTAGCTGTAATTTTCAAATGAAGTGTTTCTGGAATTTTGTCAAACAGGTGGCAGGTGTGCTTGAGTCGGGCGTCGAAGGAGGCTGTTGAGAGCTATCGACACAAGCTGGGCACAATGCTCAGAGGGTTGCTGTAGTGCGACTATAGGGTAGTAGCCATAATCCGCCAGAAGCAACCAAGATACTTTTATTTTAGGAGGTTGTAGTTGTTTATTTTTTGGATTTCATTGCCGTTCTAAATTTGAATTATTTGCTTTAATTTTTGATTTGATATTTTTGATTGACTGTTTTAATTTTCTCCAGGTATTGGAGCAACTTCGAGGCCAAATCTCATGTTTTCACAGACGGTAGATCTATTTTTTTCCATTATTTCTTAAAATGTAGGTGAACTACAGCTATTGAGATTATAATTTTGTTGTCAATATATGTTTATCTATATTCCTAGTTTGGGTAGTTTGAGGTGATAGTGTGATGAATCTGCGATATTATGTTCCATGTTTATATAGATCATTGCCAACCTCAAAGGGAAAAGTTATTGAAGTGTAATTTGCGTATTATAGACTTATTGCTTTGGTATCTACACCTGCTTATTATGTAAACCAATGATCGATTGTACCCCAAATTAATATGGTTCCCTCTAATGTTTGCAGCAAGAGACTATGCAATCTTTTGGGATCAGGTGATAAGGTACATCGTCCTAAAGTGCAAGTCCCGTGTTGGAATCCAAGATAGTCACCAAGGATGATACCAGTGGCAGCGGGATAAGGCATCTATATGTTAGCTTAGATTGAGAGGACTAGTTTGACTTTGGTTGCACTTGTTTTATTTTCTTAAATTGAGATATTATTCGTTACCAATTGTATTTCGTTATTGTTCAATATTGTTCATAATAAATTTTATATTTAATTAGTTAAGGTTTTATAAGTATGAATAAAAATATATAATACAAACAATATAAATTTACCATTTATTAATATAAAAAAACAATATTTTATTTTAATTAGTAGAAAAATATTACTCACACATAATATAAATATTTACCCACACATATAATTGGTCACGTCATTGTCCACGTAATTTCCATGTCATCATTACATGTAACGAAAATAGCTTTCTCCACACATAAAACATAGATTTAGTAACACATATATATGTGTGGGTAAACGGTTTCTCCACACATAGAGTGAAGTATGCGTAAAACTCTTCAGCTACAGAAATTTAGCCATACGTTGCATTATATGTATGTAATAGTCAATACTCACACATAATCATATTTTCAGCTACACATGCATGTGTGGGTGAAACTCTAATTTTTTGTAGTATGGAAACTATTAAATACATCGAAAATTGAAGAAAAAAAATCCAAGAAGGGTATAAATGTCATTATGTGTAAAATTTAATTTTAACTAATAACTATAACCCCCTCCCCCTTCTCTTCCTTACTCCATAACATATGATGCTTACGTGTTACTATTTTTTTTTTTTTCAATGTAGATATGTGTTCTATAGTGGAGAACAACGGCCAATCTAAAGACTATTGTGACGAAAACAACCAGGAGTGGCCGTGCGCGCCCAACAAGGGCTACTACGGGCGGGGGCCGTTGCAACCATGGCCGGACTTGGCTAGAGGCTCACAAGGCACAAGCCTAGGGCCCCAAAATTTTAGGGGCCCATTTTTTTATTTTTTTTTAGTTTTATGTTTATATAATTTTTAGTTTTAAGTTACTCTTTTCTTTTCCTTTCTTTACTGTTTTAGCTTAATTATAATAGCAGTTAGGGTTTGATTGTTTGTATGAGAATTGAAAATTAAAATTGGATTGCTCATGGTCGATCTAATTTTATGATTTTTTTATAAAAAAAACAGTTTTCTTGTTTATTTATTTGTGTTACGTTTGATTCTATTTAGTTGAATTTTATTTGTATTTTAATTCTTGTAATTTTCTGGATATTACCATTGTTCTTTGGGACATAATTTTGCTACTTATAATAATGCTAAAACTCATACTATAAGTTATAGAAAAATTAGTTATAGAGATTTTTTTTTTCGTTTCTGAAGGGCCCTTTTTTTATTTTCACCTAGAGCCACACGAACCACAAGACCGGCCCTGGTTGCAACTATCGTGGAACTACAACTATGGCCCCGCCGGCCAAGCCATATGCTTTGATGGATTGAACAATCCTGAAATCGTTGCTAGAGACGCCATTATCTCTTTCAAAACCGCCCTTTGGTTTTGGATGAACAACGTGCACACGGCTATTATTTCGGGGTAGGGTTTCGGGGCCACGATTCGCGCCATTAACGGTAACCTTGAATGCAACAGGGCGAATCTAGACATCGTTACTGCTCGTGTTAATTATTATACGAGCTATTGTAGCCAGCTCGGAGTTAATCCTGGACCTAGTCTTCGTTGTTAGGGATGAAAACCTCAAGAATATTTAAAATAAGGGTGTATTCTCTTTGGTGGAAAATTATCATTGGAAAATGACGGAAAATGGATCACCTTTTAAATTTTTCCTTATTTCCCACCTTTTCCCACCTCCTTCTCTTTCTTCCCCTTAATTACTTTTCACTCAAATGGAAGGAAAATATTATCCCACCAACATAGAGTAAAATTCTTCATTGTAGATGAAGAGGTGGGAAAATGTGAGAAATAAGGAAAAATTTAAAGGGAGATTGCTCTTTTTTCCCTCATTTTCCCATGATAATTTTCCATCAAAGAGAACACACCATAACTTAAGTGGAAGCCTCTCATGTATATGCATGAGCCAATTAATAGGCGTGGGAAAAATGTGATTTGAGCAGTCGAAATATGTATTGTACATGATACGAGTTAATAAAGTTATTTTTTTATTCTAAACTGTTATATGTATGGCATCTTTGATCTTACTTCATTATTCTAAGTACTAAATCAAACAATTAGTGGATCTTAATTTATAGCTGAATAATCAAAGAATTGTTGAGAAAATAATTCGAAAATATAATATTTTTATGATTAACTGATACAAGGCAGTGTTTTTAAACTCGGACCGGACCGGCCGGTTCGACCGCAAACTGGTCGGCTACCCGGTCCGGTTCTGTGATTTCTGAGGTGTATTGATGATCCGGAGTAAACCGGTCAAAATCGGTCAAATATGCCCAAAACCAGCGAACCGGTCAATATTAAAACAAAACACTAATTTTGTTCTTCACGAGATTTGAACTCATGACTCATGGTTAGTACACCAATACAGCAACCAACTAAAACACCCATCAACAAGTAATCAAACAACAATTATAAATATATTTAACAATATATTTACTTAAATTAATATTTAAATAATTTTCATCATGTTATTAGCAATCAGTATTTCTTAAATTATTAAATTATTAGTTTAGGTCTATTTGTATTTATCAAATAAAATTGACATACATAAGAAAAGATGATTATGAAAATAAAAATAACATATTAAAAAGAATGAGTAAAAATTTTATAAATGTCGTATATTTAAGCTTATCTTAGTATATTTTGATGAAAAAATTTATTCATGCATAATTAATAAACAAATACTATTCATTTATATATTTTTATATTGATTTTCAAATGATACTTGTATAATTTAAAACATGTTGATAAACTCAAATATTTATATATTTTATAAAATACTAGATATAATAATATATCTACAGGTCGTCTGATTTTTTAAGAACGGGTCAACTGGTCGAACCAGTGACCCGATGACCCAGTTGATCGACCGGTTCGAAGTCCGGTTCGGTTTTTAAAACATTGATACAAAGAGAAATGCTCCAATGTCTATTATAGGTATACTTAATGTACTCACGGATGACATGACAATGCTATAAATATAGAAATTAATATAAATATACACTCTAAAAACTAAACCCTACTAAAACAACTAAATCTTACTAAAAAACCATCCCTAAATAGAAAAAATTATTGATGTGACATTGTCATATTGATGAACACATTAATTAAATGTGTACACATTGGATAGGAGAGTGTTTTTACTGATACAAATACATTCTGAATTCATAATACTGCCTCAATAATGTTTAAACTTAAAGATGTTAATAATCATATATCATGACAATAAAGAACACATAAAACTCGTAATGAAGAGTGGGATTATGCTTAAGACTTCTAAAAAAGATCTTAGATTCAAGTTCTTCTCAAGTGCCTGGTCTTTAAATTTTAGTTAAATCATTTTGAAAAGAAAAAAAAAGTAGATGCAATTAATTTTTCTTTGTACAAGTCAAGATGTTTGGAGCCGGTCATTGTTAGAGCTAGACCAGCAATGTACAAGACCATGTGAACTATAGTCTCCTCGTGGTGGCCCACAATACCTTCATATATATTGATAATGTACATATATGTATTTATTATGTGTAATAATATAAATCGGATTTGTTGGGTACAAACAACAAATCCTGCATCGGAGATATAAAGGAAGTTATATATGAGAAATGATATGCTACTCACCTCCCGGTGGGCACCTTCGTGGGCACCTCGTCGTTTTATCACGTTTGCATTGCTTTTTTTTAATTTTTATTTTTATTCTATATTCTAGTATCTTAGAAATTAATTTACAAATCATAAAATCTAAAAAATACATAAAAATCAAAGCTCGATTTATTTAATACTCATTTTTTGAAGTTAAAAATAAAAAATAACAACTTGAACATTGATTTTTTAGATTTTATGATTTGTAAATTAATTTCTAAGATACTAGAATATAGAATAAAAATAAAAATTAAAAAAAAAAAGCAATGCAAACGTGATAAAACGACGAGGTGCCTACAAAGGTGCCCACCGGGAGGTGAGTAGCATATCATTTCTCATATCTTGTATATAAGGGGAGCAATCATCATATTAGTATGAGTCTTTTGGGAAGGAACATAAAAACAAAACTGTGCGGGTTTGACCCAAAGCGAACAATATCATACTAATATGAACTCGGTGGTGGTGCTCGGTAACCCTAACAGGATTAATTTGTCTTAGGCTGGTTTTATTTATTATCTTGAGAGATGACCAAGTCAAATCCTTTTTCTTTTTTTTTTTCTTTTTTTTTTCTTTCTTTTTTTTTTTTTTTTTGCCAAGAATTTTGGCTATACTTATTTTTTTGCCCCGACTGTCAAATTCAATGAATATAATTATATAACACTTCTTACGACTACAGAAACTGCCAGTAGGCTTCAACGGCATCTTAAAAACGAAAAGAGACTTGAACAAGAAATAAACTTAATTATCGAATTTAATGATCGTCAAATCTTTGTCTGGACTTTTCTCTAATACGATGGCGTATCGGTCGGTTTATAGAAGAAATTCTATATCGTCGAATTTTCAACTCTATACTATGTTAGTAAGATATAAAACCGTGTCTTTTTTTTTTAGTTTCTTTTCACTATTGGAACCTTCATGTCAAATCTTATTACTGTGTCTGTATGTTGTCTCCGTCCCAAAAAAAATGAGGAATTTCATTATTGTATATTTTATAGTACGAAGTATTATATATTTAAGAAACAACTCACTTTAGCTGGAAATTAAGAGTGAGCAATAGTTTTACTATTTTTAGTTATTAAATTAATTGAGCCAACTTTTTCAAATTATCCTGGTTTTTTTTTTTTAAAGAAATATTAATATCGAGAAGTGGACCAGCACGTTACAATCAATTTAGTTAAACCGTCTCATATACTTTCTCTTTCCATATGCTACTCCTAGGGCTGCAATCGAGCCGAGCCGAGCCGAACACCTTCATGCTCAGGTTTGGCTCGTTTATTATCGAGTCGAGTATCGAACTTTGTTTACCGAATACTTCGAATCTCACGAGCTTATTCGAGCCCTAATCGAGCCAAAATAGACTTTCTAAATTTGGATTTATATTTAAAATATTAACTATTTCTTTGAAAACAGATTATTTTATTCACATTAATAAGATAATATAGATCATTTTCTATAACAAATAGAGTTAATAGGATAATTAGTACTAATCATAATATATAATACAAGTCATAATTTACTAACAATTGTATATTTTCATACTAAATCAGTTAACGAACATGTTTACGAGCTAACGAGCCGAATACTCTCGTGCTCAAGCTCGGCTCATTTAGTTGACGAGCTTTACTAAACGATCTCGAACGAACTTTTATCGAGCCGAACTCCGAATAACTCACGAGTAGCTCGGCTCGTTTGCAGCCCTAACTACTCCTCTTTCGTGGACACCTCTCGTGAGCATTTTCGTCATTTTATCATTTTGACATTATTTTTTTCGATTGTTTTATATTCTAGTACCTTAGAAATTAATATAGAAATTATAAAATCTAAAAATCAAAGCTCGATTTATTCTTTTTTTATTTTTAACTTCAAAAAAATGAGTAATAATACAAATCATGCTTCGATTTTGATTTATTTTTTAGATTTTATGATTTATATATTAATTTCTAAGGTACTATAATATAAAACAATCGAAAAAATAAAATAAAATAATGTCAAAGTGATAAAATGATAAATGTGCTCACGGAAGTTACCTACGAAAGGGGAGTATCATATCATTTCTCTTCCAATTAGTATAGAACCATTTTTTTCGAGGACGGTTATTAAGACAAACTGATTAAGGGATCACATGTCATGTTTAATTTTTTTTATGCAAATTTTATTTTATTTTTTTAAATTAGAAACATCATAAATTCATACAAACAAATAAAAAAACATATTGATAAATGATTTTAAGAAAATATCGTATTCTGAATTAATAGGACAGTGGCAAAATAAAAAAGCAACTCTAAATTAGTTGGAGTATGATACATGTCTTCAGAAATTTTGTATAAGCTGTTACAGTTATATCACAATTACACATCATGTAAGCTTACTTATTACGTGTGTCCGCAACTTCTAGAAAAGAAGAAAACATCAACAATTAAGTTAGTTAATTCAACTTTTTTTTTCAAAACAAAAAAAAAAGATTTAATTTGGATAATTCAGATAAATCTTGTCCATATAGATTTTCGATTTATGGGTTTAATTACGGGTTGAATCCTACATCTACCACACCGGTCCACACGACAGCTTAATTATTTAAAAAAAGACAAAAACTTGTGTCAGCCGGAGGCACCGTGCAGCCGGGCCCAAAGTGTCAATCTTTATACAGAAAAGTATCAATCTATATGAATAAAAGTGTCAATCTTTAACATAATTATTTTACGAATAAAATGACAAATTTTAAAAGTGTCAATCTTTATACAGAAAAGTGTCAATCTATATGAATAAAAGTGCCATTATTTTAGCCCAGCCACACGGTGCCTCCGGCTGACCCAAGTGTGTCCCTTAAAAAAATTAATACAAAAATAAAAGCCAACAAAAATTCTGCAACCAAACATAACTCTCTTTTCAACAATTTTCCAATACAAAAATCAAATCAATAACAAAGATTTTAACAGAAAAAAGTATTACAATTCTCCACGGCAAAGACACGTGTCCAATCAATTCGTTGATAGTTCAACTCAGCCCAAATTAAACTCACCCAATCACTATAAATACTCATCCATCGTCGCCTTCTTCCATAGAAAAAAATATATTTTTATTTTTAAAAATATGAAACATTTCTTCACTATCTCCACCCTTGTCGCCCTACTTCTCGCCGGAAACTGGGCTTCCGCCCAGAACTGCGGCTGCGCCGCCAACGAGTGCTGCAGCAGTGCCGGCTACTGCGGCACGGACCCCGCCTACTGCGGGGCGGGCTGTCAGTCAGGGCCCTGCACCACCAACGGAGTTAAGGTGGAGGACATTGTTACTGATGCTTTCTTCAACGGGATAGCTAGTCGGGCCGGGCCCGATTGCCCCAATAGGGGATTCTACACTCGCTCCGCCTTCCTCGACGCTCTCGCGATCGCGTCGTCCCGAGGGTTCGGAACTGATGGATCCGCCGACGACAGCCGCCGGGAGATCGCCGCCTTCTTCGCCCATGTCACGCACGAGACAGGCTGTGAGTTTTTTTTCCTTTAACTTTGGTTATTTTGATTTGTTAATTAATTAATAATGATATATCTAATTAATTACGTCATACTGGACTTATTGTTGAATAATGTGTAATATGCGTAATTATTTAGGAATGCACACACATACAACCATATCTTTTATTCCAAATTCAATCTTATTTCTTAATTTAGTTTTATAATTATTCAATTAGAATAATTAATTTTGTAATTATTAACTAGAGTCATTAATTAGGGTTTATAACGATTTTTAGCATTTAATCAAACTCGTACACCAACTATGCGTGCGTGTACTTTATAAAACCATATTTGTGTTATAATAATCAGCCATCCAAAATAAAATATAAATGCTAATTAATTAGCGTATCTATCTGTCAAATCCAGTCCTCTGTTTTAAAGAAGAACGCAACGCTCAAGCCGAAAACAAAGTGTATTGCGACCCTAAATACACACAGTGGCCGTGCACGCCCAACAAGATGTACTACGGCCGCGGCCCGTTGCAGCTGACGTGGAACTACAACTACGGGGCTGCGGGCCAGGTCATTAAGTTCGACGGGCTGAACAACCCAGAGATCGTGGCAAACGACGTCCTCGTATCTTTCAAGGCTGCATTGTGGTATTGGATGCAAAATTGTCACTCTGCCATTGTTTCTGGCAAGGGCTTCGGAGAAACTATTCGGGCCATCAATGGCGACCTCGAGTGCGGCGGAAAGCAGCCCGACAAGGTGGCCAGTAGGGTTAACTTTTACAAGGAGTATTGCAGCCAGTTCCGAGTTGATCCGGGGACTAATCTAGAGTGTTGATTGGTAAGAGATGGAGAGTGAAGATCGAGTCCACAGATGAAGTAGACTCGATCCTGTACGCATGCATGGCTCGTTCTATATGTGGAAATAGATCAAGACTGCATATATAGATCTAGAATAAATTAAATGTGACAATGTATGTCGTGAAAAGAGTATTTGAATAAAGTCATCTTTTTAGATGTTTTTAAAGATAACAATAACATATATATTTGGAATTCTATCATAATAATATGATTTGAAATTTTTAGATGTTGAAGTAATTATTTACTTACATCAAACGTAATGTTTTGATTCTTAATCAACCAATCAAAATCTCTATGCCTTTAAAATGTTATTTCTATATATCTTTGGGTAACTGATTAAATCACTATTAATATATGGACACACCTTTAATTCATATAATATTATGTTGATAGTTGGCACTATGTATTGGTCTTGGTTGTTGCCAAGAAGTAACAATGATATTTTCTACCCATTAATTTCTTCTATATTCCAGTTCAAGCAATTATGTTGTAGGGACCTCATGGAAAAACTACCACAAGTTAGGCCTTATTCCAAATTGACTACAAATTAATGGCAGTCTCAGAATTGTGCGATATTCTCAATATAAAAATAAATA
Source organism: Mentha longifolia (assembly GCA_001642375.2). Taxonomy (NCBI): domain Eukaryota; kingdom Viridiplantae; phylum Streptophyta; class Magnoliopsida; order Lamiales; family Lamiaceae; genus Mentha; species Mentha longifolia. Next base: position 18,373,677 of record CM038114.1, on the reverse strand, counting down.
AAAGAAAATGTTTCCCATAGTCGTTATTTCTCAATATGTTTCACTCGTATTGAGCATGGAGGTCCCATATCTATACTGACTACTGTCTAGCATTGTGGTATAATACTATTTGTTTTGACATGTATTTTACTAGTGAAATTATGGTTCAAACTTATATATATAATTATATTTATTATAAGTATATAATTACCAATATATTACAAACTTTAATTAACTATTGACGATATGAATATACATATATAATTTACTTTACTCTTCACACTAACGCTATTTGAGCTACATCACACAATTCATAAATAAATAAATCTCTATCTCTCTCTCTCTCTCTCTATATATATATATATATATATACCGCTTAGTCAGCACCTTCGTGGACACCGATCACCGTTTGTTAACTTTAGTATTATTTTGTTCGATTTTTTCAATTGTTAGTGTCTTGAAAAACAATATTGAAATCATCAAATATATAAAATTCACAAAAATAAAAGCTCGATTTGTTCTTTTTTCATCAAACTTCAAAAATTAAATAATAAGACAAATCCAACTTTCATTTTTATGAATTATATATATTTAACAATATTGATTTCTAAAGTATTAGAATATAAAATAATAAAAAAAATCAAGAAAAAATAATAATGCTAAAGTGATCAAATGGTGATCGATACCCATGAAGGTACGAAGGTGCTCACGAATTTATGAACGGCATATCATTTCTCTATATATATATATATATGCATGTCCACTAGATTAAAGTCTATAAATACCATCACCTCCCCCCTAGTCTTCCCACACCAACCCAACATACCTAGTTCCCTCATCTCCCAAAAATGAAAAATGTCCTTTCTCTCCTCTCCCTCCTCTCTCTTCTTCTGTCCGCTGGAAAATGCATCACCGGCCAGAAGTGCGGTTGTAAGCCGAGCGAGTGCTGCAGCAAATACGGATACTGTGGCAACGGCCCTGACTACTGTGGGCCCGACTGCCACTCGGGGCCGTGCACGGGGACCAACAAAGTGAGAGTGAGTGATATTGTGACCGAATCTTTTTTCAATGGGATCATAGCCAATCAGGGCCGCCCTAACTGTGCCGGAAAGGGTTTCTACACACGCTCCCGATTTGTCGACGCGGTGGCGTCGTTTCCTAGCTTTGGAACCATCGGCTCCACCGATGACTCTAAGCGGGAGATCGCAGCCTTCTTCGCCCACGTTGCGCACGAGAGTGGACGTAAGTTGTTAACTTCTTTCGGCTTATCTCGTACTTTATTATCAACAATATAATGAGTATACAAATAAAAATTATTATAATATAAAGAATCATATTTAATATTTATTAATTTTTAATACACAACCTTAGAAAAAAAATTATATTAAAGCTTATGGAATAATAAACCCGGATACTCTATTCTTTACTAAAAAATCAAATGCTCAAAAGTATTATAAACCTAACTGGATATATATGATATATCCTGATAAATTAATAAATGTAATGATAAATTAATAAATGTAATGTTAAATCAAAATACGAAAAAAATTAAATTAGAATCCGATCGGTTCATATATAGCACATATTACAATCAAATCCACTATTTCCTTTATTTATTTATTTTTTTCTTCTTTCAAATTCAAATGCAGGTATGTGTTTCATTGAAGAGGATGGCGGGAAATCGAAAACCTACTGCAACAAAACAAACAAAGACTGGCCGTGCGCAGGCAACAAGCGCTACTACGGCCGCGGGCCCCTTCAGCTGACGTGGAACTACAACTACGGAGCCGCAGGGCAAGCCGTGGGATTCGATGGATTGAAAAACCCTGAAATCGTGGCCGTTGATCCATCGATATCTATGAAGGCCGCCGTATGGTTTTGGATGGAAAATTGCCACGCCACATTTGTTTCGGGAAACGGCTTCGGTGAGACGATCCGCGCAATCAATAGCGTGGAATGCCATGGGGGGAACCCGGCCCAAGTCACGTCTCGAGTCGACTACTACAAGGACTACTGTAAGCAGTTCCGAGTTAACCCGGGAGCTAATCTTCGGTGTTAAGGAAAGCTATTCATGAGATCGAGGAATCTAGAATAATGATAAAGCTTGGCTTAGATGTGTGAGAGTTGGTAGGAATGAGAGGGCTGATATGTGGTTTTACTATAGAGATATATGTATGTACGTGTGCACGAAGTTTGTTTTTATAAAATAAATGGAGTAAAATGCAAATTAGCTACCAACTTAAAAACTTATAAATTCTAGTCACTTTCCGGCCACTTGGTGAGACAGAAATACCTTTAATAAGCTTGAACGAGCTCGGTAGGCTTGATTGAGCTTGGTATCGAGTTTGATTTACTCAATTGAACCGTTTGCACCTGAAGTCTCGATTAGGCTCTATAAAGCCAATCAGGCTCAATCCAGCTCGATTTACTTAATGGAACCTTTCGCGCCCGATGTCTCCATTGGGCTCGATCGAGTCCTGTCGAGCACAATCAAGATCAATCGCACTCGGTACAATGAGGCCCATTCGAGCTCGTGTGTGCTTGGTACAATGAAGTTCAAACGTGCTTGAATAGATCTCATTCGAGCCCGAATTTTGGTGGTTTTCAATGGCCAGGAAGAGAAAGAGGCGGAGAGAAAGAGAGTTTCGACTTATCTGAGTCATTGCTGGAGAGTGGAGTCATCACCGGTGAAATTGCTATGTTGTGCAATTATATGTTCTTTATAATATTCTTAAGAATGTACTTGATGAAAGAACAATAAATCGAACAAAAATAAAGAACACAAAGGTTTGATAACCCAATTTGGTGATAAACACCTACGTCTGGGGACAAATCCGAGAGAGAATCAATTCACTAGTATGGAGCAGAGAAGTACAAGACTTACACCAAACGGATGACACCTTGTGACACCTAACTTTTGTTTACAACTCCTTTTAGGATGTGAATTGAACTACGAGACACACTCGTAATCGAACTCCAGCTATCGGCAGATAGCACCCATTCTACCCTGGAAACCGAAAAGAAAAAAAAACACAAACTCTGAATCACAATTCAGAATCACACAACAATAAAACAAAGAAGTAGTTTTATTGTACACACGCTCTACCCAAGAACAACACACTCATGCAGAAGCACGAACACTGAGATTCACAATCAATCTCACCAAAAACCGCCGTCTCTTAGAATGCAATTCTCCTCCTTTTATACTTCACCAAACATGGAATAGAATAAATCCTAGGAGATCTTTGCATATCTTCCAAGATATGGTAATATCTTGAACCATATCTCCACCAAATATCCTTTCGTATTTATCCAAATAATAAAATTGAATAAATAAACTTGCATGAAATTCCAGCACAGCGGAAACTAACGCCTACATAAATAATAAATTGCCAATCCAACTTTTATAATTTTGCATGTAACCATGCAACAACAACCGGATCGTGCATCGTCATAGGAAAGAAGAGGAAGGAGACAGCGGATTCCTGTTTCGAATTTCGAAACATGAGAAGAGGAAAAAGCCATCATAATCTTTGATTCATGATACATTTCATTAATGTGATTCTTCGAGCTTGGGTCACTTGATTTGATCCGTTCTTATTATTTCTCTCATTGAAAATAAGGCCAACTGGAGTGGTTAGTTTCACGTGAGATAGCCCCTATCCCAATTACATTGTAACAACCATATTCCACAATCGATTTTTTTTTTTAATTTATTTTTTCATGAATTTCTTAATATTATAATTCAATCTAACTTTATATAATTGACTATATAGGGTTCACCAATCCAATTAAAGTTTATTATTTATTTTTTAGTATTTAATTTCAATTTTATTCGTTAAAAAATAAAGAAAAATGCTAAAAAGATAATTATATAGCCAAATTGAATCTATGAACAATCATTAGTTAATAGAATTTTAGGCTAAATCATATTACATCGAAATTGAGAAGAAAAAAAAAATCAAGAAAAAACGATTTTGTTACACGATCAATGTACTGCAATGAGGACAGATGATCTCGATCATCCGGAATAGTTTGGCATCGTTTGCAGTTACGAAGAGGTCCGAGAGATGAGAGAGAGACGTCCTGGATGAGGAAGAGATAGGGAAGAAGCTAGAGAGAGAGGGAGAAGGAGACAGAAAGCAGATTTTTGCTGGGTGAGGGCGGCTGGGCTAGTTTTTAGGTTTTTGTTTTCATAATTAATTTTTTATAAGGGTAATTTTGTATCACATAAATAATAAATTTGTGTGCTTAATTGTTGAGATTAGTTTATCATTAATATGCACTATGTGTCTCTGAAATTACAGTGAACGGCAAATAATTTTGTAATTTGTGATGTTAATTTGTCAAGGTCATTGAGCAATATATCCATTTGAAAAACTAGCTAGTAATGATGGAGTTATTAGAATTTGTGATAGCTAGTAATTAAAATACTAATTGGTGGAGTATTTATTTCTACTGATTACAAGACATGAAAGTGTTTCACCCTAAGAAGGAGGGAGGTCCCATACATTAGAAATGTAGGTTAAATTTATGTTTGTAGTTGCACTACTTTGGTTTAAGCTTCTTCCTAAGAAGCTTCATACTTAGTGGTACACTACAAATTTAACATTGTATCCATATGTATTTAACATGAGGGGTTTAACTGGAAAAATAAAAAATAAAAAAATAAATAAAAGATACTTGATTTAAACCGGCACTTTTGCAGTTAATAATTAGTATAACTATATGGATTATATATGTAGTATGAGTATCTCTGTAGAAAAATATTATTCAAGCAATGATACCGGAGGTTAGATCATATAAATAGTCTTTCGTTTCAGCTATTTGTATTCATTTTTTCATAAGCCATTCGATCGGACAAGATCGTCTGTTCCAATTTTGATGTCTCAACTGTGTTCAAAATATTATTATTTTTTTTATTAGTTTTATAATATTTTTTATAAAAATAAAAAATGATATATTATAATACTCCATCTGTCCTAGTTCAATAGACTTGTTCCTTTTCGGCATGAGATTTTAGAAGAGTGTGTTTAGAGATAAAGTGTAGTGTTTAATATTTTAATACAAAATTTTATTATTTTTAAACTAAAACATCATATCTATTACTATTACTCACTCTGTCCCATTTCAATAGATTTGTTTCTTTTCGGCACAGAATTTTAGAAGATAAAGTGTAGTGTTTAATACGGAGTATTTTAATATAAATTTTATTGTTTTAAAACTAGAACATCATAGATTATAAAACATATTGATGTTTGATCTTAAATGAAAGATAATATCAAGACCTTTAATTTGGTATAAAAATCATTAAAATCGGAGAACAAACGAACAAGTAACTTTTAAAATTTAAATTATATTGGGATACATACTGAGAGATGAGTGGATGATGAGATGCTTAGAGGTCCATTTAATGGTTTATTATTTCCATTTTTAGAAACAGGCCAATTCGTGTGGGACGGCCCGATTTAATAAACATGTCAATTGAAATGAAACAAAGGGAGTATAAAAGAGTCAATTCTTACAATTTTTGATTTGCCTAATATACCCCCTATTCTAAATCTGTTTTAAGGGTAACGAAGTAATTTTTAACGTAATTTTATTATAGAATTAAATTTATATAAACTTCTCCTACTTCAACTACAATTCTACTTCTCCGCTCTTATTTATCTTCTCAATTTTCCAAGAACATTATCCATCTACTCAAGAATATATATTTTTTTTCCTACGTACTATATCATAAAACCCACAATAATAAGTATGATATAAATATTGAAATATAATAAATTTTATTATTTTTAACATATTTTTTAAAATTAATTAAAAAAAAGCGTATCTACATGCAACGCACGTAATCTCTATTAATAAATATAAAACATATTAATGTTTGATGTTAAATGCATAAAACTTGTAAAATAAATATTGGGACGAAGGATCCCATGTCCTAATCTGTTCCACTACAATAATGCACATCAAAGTTATGAAAAATCACGTTAATCTGAATGCTTGTGAAAATATTCCCCTACAAATTATTAACAAAATAAAGATATGATAATTATATGTACGTCAACTCCACTAAATGCAGTCGTGAAAATAATGGTTGCACTACCACTAATTAGCAGCTTCTCAATAACTTCCTTCATTGATCTTTAAGGATGTGTCCATCGTTTATATGGCAGTGACACGTCCCTAATCATTTCCATTTAGGGTTGATTTTTTTTAATATGATTTAGTTTTTTTTGGTAGGGTTTAATTTTTATTGTATATATTTAAATTAATTTTCTTATTTAAATATTGTCACGTTATCTGTGGGCATATTAAGTATGCCCACGATGGGCATCGAAGCATTATTCTACCACTACAAAATATCTTCACCTACTCGAATTCTATATTTTAAAAATTCAGTTCTATCCCTCTAATAGTTCCACACCTAACTCAACATGCATCTCCCAAAAATGAAAAATTTCCTCACCTTCTTCACCCTCCTCTGCCTTCTTCCGGCCACCGGAAAATTCGTCTTCGGCCAGAAGTGCGGCTGCAAGCGGAACCAGTGCTGCAGCAAATTCGGATACTGCGGCACTGACGACTCCCACTGCGGCACCAACTGCTGGGCGGGGCCGTGCAAGGGGCGCAACAGAGTCAAAGTTGGTGAGATTGTGAGCAACGGTTTCTTCAACGGAATCATCGCCGGTCAGCGCCGCCGAAACTGCGCCGGAAAAGGCTTCTACAGTCGCTCGAGATTCCTCCTTGCGATGGTATCGTACCCAACCTTCGGGAGTATCGGCTCCGTCGACGATTCCAAGAGAGAGATCGCGGCGTTCTTCGCCCACGTTGCGCATGAGACTGGACGTAAGCTTTTAAGATCATAATATTGGTTTTCATTTTTCATATATATTTTTTAAAATTTGTGAGTTCGGTGTATATATAATTTTACTATCACTAATACAATATATAGACAAAATAAGAGGATCAATGGACATGGTTTTTAAAAATTAATCTATACATATTATGTAAGAAGTAAAGTCTGATAAAGTAGTTTTTTACAGGATTTATTAGAACTTAAAATCATTTAAATATTCCCAATAAATACTCAAATCTCTACAACTTTCGTAAATTTGACCTACCGAGTGTCTTTTCTGAAACCACTTACTGATTAGGCGCATTAATTCATTAAGGACCCTAGGCCTTGTTTAGTAACCCCAATAAATTAAGTTTAAGATAATTTTTGTAGGGTGAATTAAGTTTAGAAAAATTATTTTAGCTTATTTATGAGGACAACTAAACATGCCCTAATGATGTAGATTAAGATTTCATCATATGTGAGTCTCTTAAAATGGTGTTGTTTTGTATATATATACTAGGACATTCATCATATGTGAGTCTCTTAAAATGGTGCTATTTTGTGTATAAATACTAGGACATGGAGTATATTAGGATTCTTTATTTGATTTCTAATTTTTTATTTTTAAGTCGAATTCACCAAAAATAGTAGATGTGGTGAATTTATTTGTAACATTTAAAAAAGTTGGCATGAAGGCCAAAATATATTCCATCTCATACAGGGGCAGAGCTAGAAATTTACGACTGGTTAGACGAGATTAAATCTATATAAATTTGACCGGGCGAGAATACATATATGCATATAAAATTGGAGTTAAAATATAAAATACAACATGAATAAAGTTTTTAAAATAAAAAAAATTGCCTGGACGGCCGTCGGGATTGCCTAGCCTTTGGCTCCGCCCCTGACTCTCATATATCAACTTTGGATATGCTGCATATTAAAATTTGCTTCAATTATAATGCAGGTTTGTGCTTTATTGAAGAGAAGGGGGGACAATCCAAACCCTATTGTGATACAAAATATGCACAATGGCCGTGTGCGACCAACAAGCACTACTACGGCCGAGGACCTCTGAAGCTGACGTGGAACTACAACTACGGCGCTGCGGGCCGGGCCATCGGGTTCGATGGGCTGAAAATGCCCGAACTCGTGGCCAGAAACGCACTTATATCTATCAAGGCTTCCGTATGGTTCTGGATGGAAAATTGCCATGCCCCTTTTATTTCAGGCAAGGGCTTCGGCGCCACAATCCACGCAATCAATAGCGCGGAATGTGATGGGAAGAGCCCGGCCCAAGCGACCTCTCGGGTTGAGTACTACAAAGATTATTGTAAGCAGTTTCGAGTTGATCCGGGACCTAATCTTCGGTGTTAACTAATTATCTATACTTCTGATAAAAGAACAATGCTTACACACACTACGACAAAAAACTCTAGTAATAACATTAATTTTGAAGAATTGTAAGACTTATAAATGTCAAATAAAATTGTGACACATTTAAATGAGTAGCTATTATGCATATCACAAAATAAAAGCTTGTCACTAAATTAGTGATATTTGATGGTGTGATTAATTATTATATTGATCTTCGTATCCATATACTTATAGCTTTATAGAGTATGTCACAAAAGTATATAGATGCATATGTGAATGTAATACTTAGCTTGTAGCAAATTTTGTGACATATCTCTTGGATATCACTAAAATCGTGTCACTACTAAACAAATTTCATCGTTAAGAATTATATTCTTAAAAAAAAAAGGGTTATAACGTTCCATCAAATATTATATTATACACTAGTTATTTATAAAAGAGTTAATACCCATAAGTAGCTATTTTCATAAGACAAAAGTCTTTTTTAACCACCACTAAATAAATGGTCTAATTATAGTCATTTTCTAAATTTTAGGAGATTTATACCCTTATGCAATAAATATACTTTTGTTTGTCATTTTTTGAAGTCATCTTCTCCATCGCTTGAACTTGAAGTCAGTCGCCATTTCATCTGCTCCCTTCATCTTCAATAGATCGAAACCTCAGATTTCATCAATGGATTCCATGAAAAGCTCTCATTTATATGTCCAAGAAATTCACCAAACACAGACCAAAATCATCGCCCTCCTCATCTCTCTCACCATCTATGTGCTCGTAATTCTCTCTCTATTGCTCAAAAACTGCGATTTCTCTCTCTCTCACCTTTCTCCCTCCTCTCTCTCTCGCCATTCTCATCCATCTCTCTCTCATTGTAATTCTGTAATTGCTTTGTCGCCCCCTTCATATTCCACCTCTCTCCTCTTCCTCATCTTTTCTGAAAATTAAGCCTAGTAATGTTTATTCTTCCTCTCCAGAATTAGCCATCGTCGCGTAGCCGCTGCATCTCGCCCATGGCCATCACTCTGTATCTCCCTCCGGTGATCTTGGTCTCCAACGAGCGCGATTAACACAACAAATACAATTAGGGTTGCACGAATTCGCAGTCGTGTTCGTATGCACGATCAATTTTCATTTTCCTCGTGTTCGTGTGCACAAACACGAGAGAAAATGATCGTGAAGTCTGTTCGTGCATACGAACACGAAGAAAACGAGCGTGTTCGTGCACACGAATACGAGCAAAACAAGAGTGAGACGAGATAGGCAACAGCGATACCCGCCGGCGGAACAAGTTTGACATGCGGCGGCAGCAATTTTGATATAGTGCGCAGGTGTGTTTTTGAAAATGGGAGGAGAGAGGGAGGGTGTCTTTAACTTCTCTCTCCTCCCATTCTCTTTTGAAGGAACAAAAGGAGGAGGTTAAGGACTCTTGAATTTTCTAAAAAAATTTATATGATCCGCTTCAAAGTTATAAATTTTATCAAATAATCAAGTACTCATATCTTAACTCCACGAATCAATTCGTTGACCCTATAATAAAACTTAGCATTGTAAATATAAAATTTTTATAATTTTCTCCATTTTTAAACAATTTTATATAATAAATTTTAATTCCTTGTATTATCACTTAAGGAATGACACAAAATCAAGTAGCAACGTGATTTCTATATTATTTAGCTTTCAAATAAGCGATTAGTTGTCGAATGAACAAATCGTTATTATTCTCGATTTTAGATAATTGGGCCAAGGCCCAATAGACTGATAAAATCGGACCAAGGCCCAATGAATTATTATCGGGCCGAGCCCCTTTGGAAAAATGTTGTTGCAGCCCAACAACTATAATAAACCAAGAAGGAAATGGATTAAATATTGGCGATAGTCTTTATTGCTTATTAAAAATAAGAAATAGCTAAGCTCCTAATTCTTTTATTAGTTAAAACAAAGTTACACTACAAAAAAACACCTGGAATAGTGACGGATTTTAATTACGGAAACAAATCCGTCACCAACTAATGACGGATTTAATTACGGATTGGTGACGGAATTAAATTTTGAGGGCTAATAACAAAATTAGTGACGGAATAGTTACGGACGTTGGCGCGCGTTTCTCGCGCCATATTTGGTGACGGAATTTATGACGGAGTTTCCGTCATCAAATTCGACGGAATATCCCGTCATTAAACAATAAAATTTTATTTTTTATTTTTTTAAATTTCTTTTTTTTGCTGTTAGTGACGGATTTTGTCCGTCACGGATTGGAATTTTTATTTATAATTATTATATCTACTTAATTAATACTCCGTATTAAGTAAAATTATTTTCACAATTTCACTTTGTTAACTATAAATTTATAATATTGAGATAATTAATTTTTACTAGGGTTAATTAATTTGTATATTGTTTAATTTTAATTTTCAAATATCCTAAAAAAATGAAAAAATAAAATAAAAAATGTTTGAAACATTTGTTTGGGCGGGCTCAGCATCATTCTCACGAAAATCCCCAATTCACATTCACACATTCCAGAACCCTAGCCTATATCAAAAATCCCCAATTCACCTCTACGGCTCTACCCTCTCGACTCTATAATGCCGGCGTTGGTTGTCAAATCGAAGGGAAGAACTTGGGCGTAAAACTGCGTGGTCCGACGGAAAGGTTTGGGCGTTTGTTTCTCTAACTGTGTGTGGGGTGGATGCTCAGGGAGTTCGTGGGTTTTGGCTAGAAGTTGCACGTCGTTCTTCTCCATATCTTGTACGTTTTCTTTCCTTCCCTAGCTCGCTCAGTATATTTCTCTAAGTAGTTCCACAATTGAGTTGCGAAAAAATGAATTGCACTACTTTCATCTCTCTCTAGGTCGTATCTCTCTCGATTTCTCCGGCGAGGGAATGCCGTTATCACTAGATCTCCTCTCACACCGGCGCTGTTGCCCTAGACTCCACCGGTGCCGCCCTTTCGACCACAGCGCGCCACCTCTAGTAGCAACCGTCAGCTGCCGTCGCCCTCACCTCCTCCGGCGTCACAGCACCCCGCCGTGGCTACTCGTCCGCCGCCTCCTAACAGTAGCAAGGCAAGCTCTCCGCCTCTGTTCGTTCCCTTTTCCGGCAGCAATTGCATGAGGGAAGTTCCCTCACATCGGTAGCCTCCGATGGCTTCGTCGCCTATTCTCCGCTCTTGCATAACTCAACGAGGGAAACGAACGCCCTCATCCTAGTAATCCCTTCTCACTATTTATTTCATTTCTAGCATCTTTAGTTTATTAGTCTTTGATTTCAGTTTTGTTTCTATTTTCTTTTGGTTCAAGCTATATATGTTGAAGAGTGGTTTGGTTATAAAGAGATGTAGTAGTGTGTTTTATGTATTATTGTTACTATTGGGTTGCACATGTTGATAAAGTTATAAGTTGCTCGATGTGTTGATAGGGATGCTAGTCTTTGTACTCTATCTTCGTACGAGATGTTAGAGTGGAAAAGAGACAATTCTCGAGAGTTGGGGTGGATGATTTCGAGTTTTAATCCGTTTGAGTTTGAAATGATGTTGTTTGGTAGTAGACATGAAGTAGCAACAGAGTAGAGAATAAAGGGTGAGAGAAGTTGTGCCATAGGTTAGGCCTTTGAGAGTTTTTTATTTCAATTGTGTCAAAATTCCTAGTTGTTTTGTAGGAAAAAGGGACATGAATGGTATTTTCCTGATTGAACACAACATGAATGGAGCATTGATTGCAGGTAAAGGAATAGAACATAGAATTCTGATTTGTAGTTATTACACTTGGAAAGTTTTTTCTGATTTGTTTAGTGATGAGCCTTGTTCCTATAATGTGTGAGACCCCTCTAGATTCTGCAGAAGTAGATTACATTTTAATTGTTTATCAACAATTAAACAGTGGAATTCGACAAGTGTGAGATTCACACGCTCATATTATATATTATACACATAATTACAATCAGCTCATAAATTGTAACTTTTTGGCTAAGTTCAAGTAATTGATTGTTTTTTATATTCTATAATAGATTGATTTTTTTGGCTATTCAGCTTTTTAAAGTAATGAAAGCGAGTTTGTAATGGGTTCACTGTTGAAGCTATTCAAAAAAGGTATCACAGGTTTGAATTCGACTTTTCACGGTTCAAATTTAAACAAGTATATTTTGATAATTTTCCAAAAATAAGATTATATATTGAAATTACCCTGCCACTCAATATACTGATTCGTTTAACTTTTTTAGTCAGAAGAATTGGGTCAGCATATAAACTAATACAATTTTTTTGGACTTTGATCACTTACATGTTGTAACTGGGACTTTCATGTTTGCCCCTTGTTATTATAATTTCTTTTTCTGGTTTGTGCCAATGCAAGTTTTATTGTATGAGATGATCTCGCAAATAGCGATCTTTTTAGTATTTTCTTTAATTGAAATTTCCTTGTATCCACATATTCATTTACTATATTCTCTTTATTCCATTAAGGTTCTTGAATCTTGATAACACTCTCTTTCCAATCCACTATCCTCTCACAGCCATTAATTTCACCTGAATGGTCTGAAAATAATAAAGGCTCTTGCCTTATCTGTGGGTCAGTTCTATACTTACATGGACAAAGTACAAATTATTTATAAAATTTTCTTTGATGCTTTGCAGATCGTCAAAAAGAAGCACCGTTTAGTGAGATTATTCTGATCAAGTCAGGGGTCCTAAGGAAAGTGAATCAGACATGGTTAGTGTTTACCTCTATGTATTTTCCTTAACAAAAATAATGATATGGACAAATTCCTAAAGTTTGCAGCAAAAAAAATGTATTTCCAAATGTAAGTCTGATTCTTTAGTTCTAGTGGTATTGGCATCAATTTGACTCTTTTCTTTTTTTTTTTTTTTTTTTCAGGAGCTTCTAATTAACATTTGATCAAGGCATCAAAATATCCTTGCTGAAATTATATACTAGTAGCCTTCTCTTATTGTTCAAGGTAAAATTGCTTCAACTTCTATATATTTGCATTTAGTTTTCTTGCCTGCTTAGAAGGCTCTATATTTTTACTGTGTGTTCTCACTCGGTATGGTTAGGTTATTGCCCTCTTGTTCTTTAATTTGGGGGTCCAACTGGTCCAGCTGTGGGGATGAGATTATTAAGACCTAGTTGAGTTCATCAATAGCTTTCCCTTTGCTGTTCTTTTAAAATTTTGCTTGAACTTTTATTTATATGCATCTAGTTTTCCTACTTGTTTTTAAGGCAAAGATGAGATACTTCTATGATGTGCAGCAGAAGCTAATCCAACAGTTGATTTCGCAGTCTTCTCAGTCTTCCGGATATGATGCAACACCTACACCATTCTTTTGTGACTACTTTGTTTTACAAATTGAATACTAGTTTGAATTATGATATGGTTTAGATATGGAGATAGTTTAGAGTTTGGATATGAATATATATTTGATATGTATTGTTGACGTTTGGCATTCTATTTAATATTATGGACATTAGATTGTTTATGTTACATTATTGTGTGTTTATATTATTAGTTTTCATGTAATATTGAATATATAAGAGTATTAACAGTTTAAAAAAAACAAAACAGAACGGAAAATTATATATATATGAAATTGAGTTTAGTAAGGGAAAATTTCATCACCAATTCTCTAATAAACACCTAATACAATAGTGACAGATGCTTTCTGTCACCAATATCGTGACGGATATAGTCCGTCACTAATCCGTCACCATTAGCCGATGACGGCTTAAGCGTCACCATTTCAGCTATGACGAAAAGTCCGTCACAATTCCGTCACTAAACTTTAGTGACGGAATTTTTCCGTCACCATCAGTTTAGCTACACGTTTTCTAACAACGGAATAAGTCCGTCACTATTCCTAAATAGTGACGGATTTTTGCACTTTAAAGACGAAATTTTTCGTCACTAAACGTTGAATTTCTTGTAGTGTTACATGCTACACAAATACAACAGAGATCGAATCCCTCTGGTACAGAATAAGATTCTGAATTGACCTTTTATATAGGAAGTAAAGGCAATAGAAATGCTAATTACAAATCCTTTCTAATCTAAAAATAGAAATAGAATTAGCCTTTTATTACCCAACTCTAACCGTAGAAGCACCAACACCCTTCCCAAAAGCAATCAGAAAAGGAAAAGAGAAGTAGTAAAATCAAGAATGGGAATTCAAGATCAGATTTAGCAAAACAAAGAATTGAGATAATTGAGGTCTGCAGCAAAAGAACAAACCAAATTAAATTTCAACCTTCTAAAAAAGGGAAAGAAAATCAGCTCCCTTTTGAACTCCAAAAATTTGCTGCACCACCAGTCCTCCCCAGCCGAAACCTGCAAAGGAGAAAGGGATGGATCAGCTGCTGTATAAAAACAAAAGGGATGAGTTTTCAATCTGCAAAAAGAAACAAAAATCAGATCTGCATAAGATCACTCTAATAGGACAAGTAAAACACAAAAGAAGGCTGCCTTGAGGCACTAAACCATTCTTCCTCATGTCAACTTTCCTTTTCTAATCTAAAGAGTTTCAAACGATGCAGTATATACTCACCCCTCTAGACACAAAATCATAACCACCTTCTTCATTTTAAACAATCCTCTATAAACATACACACCCTCTCATTCAACCACACTTCACAGATTCAACTACCACATAGAGAAGAGAGTAAAGGAGGAGCAGCAAATAGGAAAGGAGAAGGAGAAGATGTAGCTAGCAACTACAGCTTAATCTTCAAGGTAATCGACCAAAACCCCAAGTATGGTATAGTTAAGTGCTAGCCCTAGAATACACAAACATAAATGAGCATGCTACTGTTTCATTCATTTGTAGAATTTCCCATGATCACAACCCTTCAAGTTTCAGCATAATCTTATACTCCCATCCATGAAAGATACAAGCCCTCAATCAAACAAGAAACATACTAGGGTGGAAAGATAATTCTTTAAGTTAACAGCAGCCCTAGGAAATCTCTAAAGCACCAACACATACCAAAACGCAGTATACACAAAGATACTCGAACATGCTTGTACCACCGCCTCCAAGATACCATTGATAATATTCTCTAATGAACAAAAATGTCTAATTTAGAAATAAGAACAGTAGCAAATGCGTGCTTAATTCAGCAAATTTCATGAGCACTTAGCTTCAATCCAAATCGGAACCTAACCAATCCCAGAATTCAGTAAAAGAAGCAAAAGAACGCATACTTTTCCCGAATACTTAGTTAGAAAGTAGAGGACCGAGATTCAAACCTCCGTCAAGACCGAGGCCCCGACGGTGAAGAAATCGGATGAGGGAAGGAATCACAGCAGCGGCGCCGCTAACTTCGCCACCGACGGAGGTAAACAACACGGCGAACGTCGGCAAGCAGCGGCCATCGTCATCGTCAAGCCGCCGGAATCTGCAAAATAGGAGAAAGAAAGTCAGCAACTCATCTCGATAATCAATAATCCCAGTATTTTGAATCAAATCCTAAGCTAAAACAACTTGTTGATAAAGAAGTGATTAATAAGAAGAATGTCCCCTAATTCGTTCAAATTAGGGATTTTAGTATAGGCATCTTGAAGAGCGCAACCGGAATCAGCGGGAGTTGCGACCACCGGGACGGAGGCAGTCGCCGTCTCACCGCGCCGGCGACACTTCGAATGGAGAGGAGAGCTCGCCGGACAGAACGAGACCATACGGCCCTCCGACATCGGCGCCATCTCCCCACAGTAGTAGAGACACACCGGAGATCAATGGTCGCCGATAATCGAATGGAGAAGGTGACCGGAAAAAGCTAGAGGAGAGAATCAGTGAAGAAATACAGAGAAGCAGAAGTCGAGAGAGAGGACGGGAATGAAGTTCCGACTTCAGCGTATGAAAAAAAAAAGAAGGGGAAAGCTAGGGCTTTCTTGAGGACCGGGTTGGGTCGGGTTAGCAAACCGGGCCATGGGCTGGGTCAGTGGGCCAAGTTCTGGGCTGCGGAGTAAACGGGTCGACATAAAGAGGATTGGGCCGGGGTTGATGAATGGGCCGGATCTACTTACCGAGTGGGCCGAAATTAATTAAATTACAAGCCCAATCTCTATTTATCTTGAACCAAGACACGACTAATTAAATCGTACTCCACCCGTAATTAGCCTTCGTTAATTCGTAAGGATTGTTTTCACGATTTCAGTAATTAACTTTAGATAAGTTAATTAACCAGAAATTAATAATTTAGATTAATTAATTTAGCTAATCAATTACACAATTACAAGCAATAATTAGCTCAGTTTAGCGATAAACCAGAGTACAATTTGTTAAGAGATTAAGACTTAGAAATTCTTAAGTGAATTATTAACTTATGGTAATAAGTTAATTAGACAGGATTTAATAATTAATCATAATTGATTAAGCTAATCAAGTACACAGTACACAGTTAGAATTAATCGAGTTCAACAATAAATCAAAGATTGGTTTATTATAATAAATTTATATGAACCGTTCACATAACGGAATTTATAACTTGAGCTTAGATAACAGTAACCACGTTACTGGATATAGAATAACCTCTGATCTAAATTTAAACTAAAATCTTAGATAGGATTTTATTCGTTAGAATACGAGTCTTACCTCGATTTTTAATCGAAGGGTACGCGAAGGAGAGACAGTAGCAGAAGCAGAGATCAAGTCTCGTTGCAATAGAGAAAAACAACGAGGTGGGCTTTCTATAAAACAAAGCATGATTTATTAGATTCAGTAGCTCTTTTAAAGTATTGTCATGCCATAAATGTTTTCAGTTTTTGTATGATGCCTATCTGTGAAATGGCGAAATGCCAATTCATGAATCGAATTCGGGTCCTCGAATGATCAGTTATCATTCTTGGACTAGTGTACACATCGATCGCGTTATTCCAGATAGTGACCGATCGCGTGACCGAGTGAGGTGGCCACCTCCTCGGGCACAACCAGCTCAGATATGGTAGATTACCACAGAACATAGACTACGCATTCGCTTTTAAGATAACTCAGTTTTTCGTGAACATAGGCCTTTCAAGGAAAACCCTATGCTTCACTATGAATGACTTGACAATAAAAATGTTTTGGGCAATGTGTCCACTGAGTACTCTGTACTCACGCCCTGTACATTATTTCCAATGTGCAGGTTGAGCTGGATGACAGAAGAGTGACCGGCGATGCTTTTGTCGAAGTTAGCGATTAGTGTTAGTTGATGAACTTTCTTGGTAATACGTGTCTTCATACACGTATTTTCAACACATTTCCGCTGCGTACACTCTAACATTTCTGAATCGTCTTCAATTTGGTTGTAAATTAAGTCAGGATTATGACAAGTCGTGCCATACTTATTCCAACTATTATGCCCACTTATCGGTGTTCGTTCTATAATATGTTCGTGTCGAATTCCAAAAATTCCCTTCCTTTATAGATTAGTCGTTAATTTCACCATAGTCACGAATCACCATGCCTTGCTATTATTTAGCAAAGTGCGGTCGTGACACTCCAACATGTCGCAGAGCAAAGGGAAGGGAAAATCAAAGGCGAAGCCGAAGCCGAGATCAAAACAACCGACGCCACAAAGTGTCACAGCCGGCGGACAGAGGCCGCCCAAAAAGTATTCTTAAGAAGAGACGAAATTATTGGCGACTTGTTGGTCGGCAGTGTCTCAAGACCCATCAACCGGGAATGAGCAAAAAGGGCAATAATTTTGGGAGCGGATAGCGGAAGTGTACAACGAACGGCGGCCAAACTAGGCGCACGAGAGGGATGATGGAATGCTCAAGTTGCATTTCTGAAGAGTCCAAGCAGCTTGCAAGGAATTCAACGGGTTCTACGTTCAAGCAAATAGGGATTGGCACAGCGGATCCAACCACGAAGACGTACTCAATAAGGCGGATACATTGTACTACGAAGCCAACGATAGGACGCCTTTCATGTACACTAAGGCATGGAGAGTGTTGATCCTTGTTCCAAAATTTCAACATATCATGCACGAGGACGACAGCGACTCCGATAAGCGCCATAAGGGTGTTGACGGCTCATCAAACTCTAGCCGATCATCTGCCCGAGAAGATTCCGACGGCTTTCGCTCTCACATCCATCCGATAGGAGGAAAGTAAGTAAAACAGCAAGCCTGGAACAAAGGCAAACAACCGACGATTGATTTGGAGAGCGTCCCGGAGGAGGTTTCTCTCCAGGCTTATGAAAAAATGTCCATAGCAACAGAATCCTTTTTAGAATACACAAAGATGAAGGCAGAGGAATTTCGCTCGAGGGCCAACACGGAGCGCATGACGGATACGAGCACTATGATGCCGGAGCAGCTTGAGCAACACGAAATCCTCTTGGCAACGATGAAGAGCTTAATTGATTAATTTTGTAGTTTTTAATTAGTGTTTTAATTATGTAATTTTATTTCTTGAAATGTTTTTTTTTAATTCAATAAATTACTAATTTTAAAATAATTGAATAAATTAAATTAAATAAATCTAATAAATATTCAAAATTAAAAATTAAATTATAAAATATCGAAAATAAAAATCAAATTAGAAATCAAAATATAAAAAATAATAAAAAAATCAATTTTTAAATTAAAAAAATAATAAAAAAATCGGAGAGATACCCGATGCACTGAGGCCGCGGTATCTCTCCACCGGAAAAGTGGAGAGATACCACTTTTAAAAATCCGTATTGGGAGTGCTCTAAGAATTACTCGAGGGCGGTGGTCGACTTGAAATTTTATATTTTTTGTTATATTGACTTTGTTAATTGTGGATCTTGAAATCAAGTTTGGTATAGTTTTTGTAATAGGTTGGAATAAAGTGTTAATTATTGATTGTATGATGACATCATATATAGTTATAGTTATCTTGAAGAATGGTTTATTGTTAAGCTTTTTGGATAAATATGATAATGGATATGCTTAAAAGGTGATAATATCTTTGAAGGAGTAAGAGTTATTATAGGATGGGGCATACTTGGGTCAGTCATGGCTCACTGTGAGCCCGGTTTAAAGATTGACACTTTTATTTGTGTAGATTATCACTTTTATGTATAAAGATTGACACTTTCTAAAATTGGCACTTTCATTCGTAAAATAATTATGTTAAAGATTGCCACTTTTATTCATATAAATTAACACTTTTATACATAAAGATTGACACTTTGACCCGGCCACACTATGTGGCCGTCCTCACCCAAGTTTTTGCCTTATAGAATTATGCTACAAATATAATAACTTCAAATTATTTAAGAAGTTTATTGTATAATATTAATTTATGCTATACGTAATAGGGATATAATTGGCAAATCAAATTTTATAAAACAAGATATTTTTATAATAGGGTATAGAAGATTAGTAAAAAATATAATAAAACTTAAGCTTACACATATCATCAAAGAAATGCCTTTATTAATTAATTTACTTAAAAAAATATATACTAATTGATGTAAATTATTAAAAATGAATAAAACCTACAAATCGAATAGATTATGTAAACTACCTTGTTGCGTGTTGGAATAGATTTCTAAAACAATATATATATATATATATAATAGCAAAATAAAGGTCGATCAACCACGATTTTTCTTTATTATTTTGCTAAATTCTCATAATTTTGACTAATTAATCAATAATTTAATTTAACAATTAATCATCCATAAGGCCTCTTCCAAATATATTATACTATATAATGTTATACGTATCCTCCAAATATATTATACAACATATCATCAATAATCTAAAAAATTATTATTAATTAGGACTCTTCCAAATATTGTACTAATATTTTTCTTTTTCTTTTTCAAATTCGTTGTATTTCGCATGCCTTAAATAAATTAAAATGTATACTAACTCATCAACATAATTATATCACATTCAAATAATAAAAAAATAAAAAAAATAAAAGCTGAGATATTCAAGATCGACATGTTAATAATACTGTAATATTTTAAACGTAATCAACATCTCCTCTTTTGGTTCAATATTTTATGAGGAAAAAAAAAATTGAGATATTAAAGGCATATTTAATAATAATAATAATAATAATAATAATAATAATAATAATAATAATAATAAAGAGGAAAAAGAAGAAATATATAAAAAGAATTTGCAGTTAACCAATTCAATCTTCTATATTTTTACACTAATTAAAAAGATGAAGCATATAGTTCTCACACTATGCAATTAAATATACACAATGGTAATTCAAATAAATATATTGAGTTTATAAATGATACGTAAGTTATTTTGTTTTTTTAAAAAATTTAATTAATAATTGTTAGTATTTTATAATCCGTATGTACTAATGTACGTAGACTAAATTTATTGATAATCTGTTTTATAAAATGATTTTATACATTCTTGCACAAACTATCTCACAACTAATATTATTTTAAATCTTTAATTATTTTATAGTAACACCTATATATATATATATACTAAAATGTGTCTCATCCCATAAGGACTCTTACGTAGGAGTATTTATTTTATACATTAATGAATAAAATAATGTTAATATATATATACACACACTACCAAAGTACCAATAATAAATACTTTGTTTAAAAATAGAAAGTCACGTAAAGTGAGAAGCTAATTTTTTATTACGTTTCTTTTTTATAAATCATTAACTAATCAACATTCTCTTTTCAAATTAATTAAACTACTCGAGAAATGATATATTTTCCTAGCCTAATTTTTTGTTAATATAAAAAACGAGTCACTTCAAAAATATTATCTCTCTTGACCTACTTTTGTATTTCGATAATCAACATAATAGCAAAATAAAGGTCGATCAACCACGATTTTTCTTTATTATTTTGCTAAATTCTCATAATTTTGGCTAATTAATCAATAATTTAATTTAACAATTAATCATCCATAAGGACTCTTCCAAATATATTATACTATATAATATTATACATATCCTCCAAATATATTATACAACATATCATCAATAATCTAAAAAATTATTATTAATTATGACTCTTCCAAATATTGTACTAATATTTTTCTTTTTCTTTTTCAAATTCTTTGTATTTCGCATGCCTTAAAGAAATTAAAATGTATACTAACTCATCAACATAATTATATCACATTCAAATAATAAAAAAATAAAAAAATAAAAGCTGAGATATTCAAGATCGACATGTTAATAATATTGTAATATTTTAAACGTAATCAACATCTCCTCTTTTGGTTCGATATTTTATGAGGAAAAAAAAAAAGTTGAGATATTAAAGGCATATTTAATAATAATAATAATAATAATAATAATAATAATAATAATAATAATAATAATAATAATAATAAAGAGGAAAAAGAAGAAATATATAAAAAGAATTTACAGTTAACCAATTCAATCTTCTATATTTTTACACTAATTAAAAAGATGAAGCATATAGTTCTCACACCATGCAATTAAATATACACAATGGTAATTCAAATAAATATATTGAGTTTATAAATGATACGTAAGTTATTTTGTTTTTTTTAATTTAATTAATAATTGTTATTATTTTATAATCCGTATGTACTAATGTAAGTAGACTAAATTTATTGATAATCTATTTTATAAAATGATTTTATACATTCTTGCACAAACTATCTCACAACTAATACTATTTTAAATCTTTAATTATTTTATAGTAACACCTATATATATATATATACTAAAATGTGTCTCATCCCATAAGGACTCTTACGTAGGAGTATTTATTTTATACATTAATAAATAAAATAATGTTAATATATATATACACACACTACCAAAGTACCAATAATAAATACTTTATTTAAAAAACAGAAAGTCACGTAAAGTGAGAAGCTAATTTTTTATTACGTTTCTTTTTTATAAATTATTAACTAATCAACATTCTCTTTCCAAATTAATTAAACTACTCGAGAAATGATATATTTTCCTAGCCTAATTTTTTTGTTAATATAAAAAACGAGTCACTTCAAAAATATTATCTCTCTTGACCTACTTTTGTATTTTGATAATCAACGGGCGGCTTGACATTTAAATTCATTAATTCTACAGTTTTTCGATGCTCAAGATTCGTGTGCATTGTTTTAATCCGATTGTTTGGACTTATAACTTCTCCAATTGATTTATACGTATGTTATGCAAGTTAAACATATTGATTTTTTTTAGAAAATCGATAGGATAATCCATGTAAAGAGAGTTAAAAATTAAAAAAAAAAAAGATCTTGACATTCAAAATGAGAAGCTACCTAAGAAATGTTACACCTAACTGGCTTATTTTTTAATAAGTGAATTAATATTCAAAATATATTCAGTTATCCGAAAAATATTATCTCTTGAGCTATCTTTTATTACACTGAACAACGAGTGGATTGACATTTGAAATAGATACAAATATTCAATAAATGTAATGCCTCTTTCACCTATTTATATCGCAATGAACAAAACATATATCTTCACACAAACGAATACTACTACTTAAGAAATGACAGCCCTTTTTAACCTAACGAACTTTCACTGCTATGTCTTCTACAACAGACACCCAAACAAATGGCAAATTGACAATCTAAATGAGTAAACTGCCCGGAAAATTTTCTTGACCTACTTTCAATTACATCGAACAACGGGTGGCTTAACATTTAAATTGAATTAAGCTACTCGATAAATGGTGTATATTTCCGACTTAATTAATTTTTAGATAAACATTTAAAAGACTAATGATTAACGAAAAAATTATACTATTACGGCTTATAGTTTGTTAGTAGAGCAGGGACGGACAAATGAATAAGTTTATATGTACAAAGGTGCTTTTGAGAATGTAATTTCATCGATAGGAAAACTGAAATATGATGGAGTTATCCTTAATCAATATTCAAATGACGGGTTGCTGAGCTACTTGACACTCTATCCTTCCATTATATTGAACGACGAGTGACTTTACTTTAAATGAATATAACCATGTGAAAAAAATCTAACCTGTCATTGACCTTTTTTTACCAACAGAATACTTGATATGAAAAATATTACCAATCGTCAATTTATTTCTATATTACAACGTATAATTGACGGCTTAACATTCAAAATGAGTATAACTATATGATAAACGGGACCTCGCTTATTCTATCTTTATATTACAATGATCAACGGGCTACTAAACATTCAAAACGAATAAAACTAATCGAGAAATATCACACTTCAATGATGTTTTTTCATTTTTTTTTCTAATTCAATTTAATGTAGAAAATGATTTCATTGATAGGAAAACTCAAATATGATGGAGTTATTATTTATCAATATTTAAATGATGGGTTGTTTGACATTCCATCTTTCAATTATATCAAAGAACGGGCGCCTGTACTTTAAAGGAATATAACCACGCGAAAAAATATTATATCTCATTGACCTATTTTTTTCGACCAAAAGAACACTTGATATGAAAAATGTTACCAATCGTCAATTTATTTCTATATTACAATGCATACTTGACGGCTTAACATTCAAAATGAGTGTAACTATATGAAAAACGGGACTTCACCTAATCTATTTTTCTACTAAAATGATCAACGGGCAACTTGTCATTCAAAACGAGAAAAATTAATCGAGAAATGCCACACCTCATTGATTTTTTTTCCTCCATTTTTTTCTAATTCGGTTTAATTTTAATTTTTTTGAATGGATCTAACAAATTATACTCTCAAAACAAATAATTCTATTATTATTTTTCACGAGAAGTGAGTCCCGTCGAATTTCGACGGGCACTAAACTAGTATGAATATGGTAAAACAAACTATAATACTCTCTCAATCCCCCATTTACTGACACTATTACTATATAGACGTCCCCTATTTACTGAACCTTTTCAATTTGGGGCGTAATATTATTAAAAAAAAATTAGATGGACTCATAATTATTTTACTTTAATGCCTTAACATATTAATTTATTAATACATTATCAAAATGCATAAAATATTATACCCAAATTTTTGGTTTACTAAATGGGCGGAAGGAGGGAGTATTATTATTATTATTATTAAAAGGGGCATACGAATTCTGTAGTAAAGCGGTCACTCCTTTCGTTGACTTAGACTTTTGAACATAGGTTTTCTATATTTTTCCTCGAAATTAACATGCAAAGAGTGGGAAAAGAGTAGCCAAAGTTATCAAAACAGCTGAAATCGAATGTTCTTCTCTCTAGCAATAACTTAGCAGAAAGTGAGGAAAGTGATGACGTGGTCGTCGCGGAGAGACAACTGGGAGAGGCTGGTGGCGGCGGTGCTGAAGAAAGATGAGATATGGCAACTCTGCCATCAGGACTCCATCACCACCGTTTCATCCAACAGTCACCGCCCCTCTAATTCTAATTCAAGTGGAGAAATTCTCAGGTAATTCTGTCTTCATCTGTATTTTGGCCTTTGGGTGTGAATTGCAGCATCAATGACCTAAATTTGAGGATATTTCAGCATTTCGAGCAGCCGATCGAGGCGGATTTCCTTATCACCGCGGCGTCAAACTCTGCATACTAGCTCCGAAGGTTCGTGATTTTGAATTTGATGCATTATCTTGCAATTGCTATCATGTTGCAGCTTGTATAATTGGGGGAAAATAAATTTGAGAGTTTCTGCTTTCTGGAGGGTGTTTGTTTGACCAAGAAAATATAGATATAAATTAAAGATGGTGGAGCTTCTGAAAATGTTAATTTAGCAATTTTTTGATCTTCTAAAACCTAACTTATAGACTTAAAAAAAAAACTCAGAAATACTTAGATTGATCACCAGTCATATCTAATTGAACACAATCCTCTCATTGGCTATTTTGAAATGATACTTAGTTGTACAATTCTCAGCTAAAGTTCAATTCTCAGCTAAAGTTGTACGGAATTGCAGCTTCGACAAGTACTTCTGGAATACAGAAGATATTTTCTGCTCTGCTAGGGAGAAGGAATCCGAAGGACTATGATCTGGGGCTAGGTTTGGCAGGAATTCCTGGTTAGTTGCAAATTGGCTTCTAATAAACTATGTATACATATTTTAGATATACTAATATATATTTCTTCAACTCTTGATGAAGAGGATAATTCTGGACTTCAGAGCTTTTCCCTACGCGAGCTCCGTGTTGCAACAGACAATTTTAGCTACAGAAATGTCCTTGGACGTGGAGGAAATAGTACAGTTTATAAAGGTCGATTACAGGATGGCTCTCTAGTGGCAGTTAAAAGACTCACTAGAGAAATTAAAAATATGGGGAAAGAATTGGAAGTCACAAGCATTGCTGCACACCACAATGTAATTCGTGCTCGTGGATTTTGCATTACAGGAAAAGAGCGGCTACTCGTTTATGCTTACATGGTTAATGGAAGTGTGGCATCCTGTTTAAGAGGTAAGCTCAATCAAATTATTCATAATTATTCGACATTCTAGTTTTGTTTGATATGGATATTATGCCTCATTAAGAAATCAGAGTGGCATTTTGTTAGGCTGCTGGACCTTTTTATGCCATGTAGAGTGAAGTATCTATAATTAGTTATTGAGGGCTACCGTTAGAAAGTTTATATATACCAATTTGAGTTAGTTATTTATAATGTTGAATCTGTGTCATTATATTCTGTAACCAACTGACTCCAGAAAGACAAGAGCCGCTACCTCTGCTCGACTGGCCAGTGAGAAAACGGATAGCAGTAGGAGCTGCGAAGGGTTTAGCTTACTTGCACTACGATTGCCCCAGAAAAATCATGCATCGTGATGTTAAAGCTGCCAATATACTCTTGGATGAGGACTTAGAAGCGGTTGTTTGTGACTTCAACTTGGCCGAATTCGTTGATTGCTACGAAGATGATGGGGTAAGAGGAACAATTGGTCATATAGCTCCGGAGTACCTTGCTACAGGTAAGTGTTCGGTGAAAAATGATGTCTTTGGTTATGGAGTCTTTCTTCTTGAGCTCATCACAGCACAGAAAAGTTATGATCTTGCTCGTGTTGCTAATGATAATGACATGATGCTACTGAACTTGGTGAGTCATGCTTCTTTGCTCATTCTAGTAGTACTCTGCTTAGACAGGTCGCGTTTTGCCCAATATGAGTACATGTTTTAAGAGTGCAGTTGTGCGCAGACAGCATGAAGATTAGCTTGATGATTGAAAATTGCGAGCTGAACTATTGTTATGAAAATTATGTAAATATATCTTGAGATGAAGTTAAACGTGAATTTTTCTTATAAATGTACAGTACTCCATCTGATGCTCCAAACCCCTTGGGGCAAGTTGTATTGAAGCATTTATATTGATTTATAACTTTATATCAGGTGAAGGGAAGTTACAAGGAGAAGGAATGGAAAGGGATGGTTGATGCAGAACTTCAAAGTGATTTGGTGATTGAAGAGGTGGAGATGTTGCTGCAAATAGCTCTGATCTGCACACAAACTGATCCAGAGGGACGGCCAACGATGATTGAAGTTGTGAGGATGTTAGAAGTTGGATATGGCTGGGCTGAGAGGTGGGAAAAGTTGTATAAGGAAGAGTTTGATGTCGAGAATCTGGAACTCGGATATCTAAGGAGATTTACTATACAAGAACTACAGGCTGCTACAGAGGATTTTAGCAACAAAGTTATCAGTAAAGATGGTTTTAATATGATCTACAAAGGCTGGTTAGCTGGCTCGCCCGTGGCAGTTAAGAGATACATTTCCCAAAGTCTAGAATATTATTTTGAAAAAGAATTTGATATTGGCAGAATTTGTTTGCACCCGAATGTAGTTCATGTGATTGGATTTTGCAAGACACCAGAAGAACAACTGCTTGTTTTCCGTTTCATGGTCAATGGAAGCGTCGAGTCATGGTTAAAGGGTAAGCCTCACTGCCTGTTATTCAATTGCTCTTTTACATATGTATAAATAACATAATTTTATGTTCACAAAGAACACAGAGGTGGTTATTCTCATCCTTATCGTGTTCCGGTCCATATGGTAGCATTTCTAATGAACCTGCCAAATGATTTCAGGGAGAGATGAATCGCGACCTCATCTCACTTGGCGAAAAAGAAGAAACATAGCACTTGGTGCGGCAAGGGGTCTAGCCTTTTTGCACGATAAATGTGAAAAGAAAATCATTAATCGCGATGTCAAGGCATCAAATATATTGTTAGATGAAAACTTTGAAGCAGTTGTTGCTGACTTCAAGTTGGCCAAATTAATAAACCATAATGAGACTCATGCTACCACAATAGTAGCCGGAACAATTGGTCATACAGCTCCCGAATACCTTGCTAGTGGTAAGTGTTGGGATAAAACTGATGTTTTTGGTTATGGAGCATTTCTTCTAGAGCTCGTCACAGGGCAGAGAATTATTGATTTTCTTGAGGCAGCCGATGATGAAGACATGTTTTGTGCTGATTGGGTGAGTCTTTCTTATTAAGTTTATTTTGTAATACTAATAAGTCTAATATAGTGGTGTATAGTTGGTATGATTGCTTAGATGCTAATCCAGCGTACTTGTTTTGATGGATCGGACCACTTTAAGCTCGTTCCATCATGTAATTCTTCAAATACTCAATCTCATGAATTGTCAATCTAATCTTTCGCCTAAAACTAATGCTCTCCATACTGTGCTAAGTCCAGTCCTTAATTTGCAGGATTTTGGTAGAGGGAGGACATTTCTTGAGATGACATTAAACCTTTAGGATTAATGTTCAATATTTTAGCATTCAGCCTCATCTTTTCACATTATGTTCATCTCATGCATTGAGATTTTCGATCTAATCTCAGGTAAAAAGAAATTACGAAGAGAGAAGATGGGAATCGTTGGCTGACAAGGACAGTGAGGATGATCTTATGGAGGCAGTGGTGAAGAAACTGGTGCAAATATCTGTTCTCTGCACACAATACGACCCAAACAAACGTCCGAGGATGTCGGATGTTGTGAGAATGTTAGAAGTCGGCGATGTCTTGCATGAGAGATCAGAAGAAAGGTCGAAGAAAGTGGTCAGAAAAGAAGAGGTTCCTCCTGAAATTTATCTCAATTCGGAGTGGATAGAGGATGATGATAGTTATAGTTTGACATCAGAACAGCTATCTGGGCCAAGATGATCATCCGATATTTTTTCAATCATCATGTATGTGAAAATAGTTGGTCATAATATTTGGTGAGCTTTTATTCTGTGTAGTGAAAAAACAATATTTTATTAATTGATAAGAGGTTACTTATAAAATTTCATTAGTAATGAATTTGCTTCAAATATAGTATATCATATCTTGTGATAGTTCACGTTATTCCAATTCATGTAATGAATTTACGTCAAAATGATTACACAAAATAGTAGCACTCAAGAAATTAGCTTCGTACAATAGAAACCGCCAAGAATGTTATGATTCTTTAAATATTAAATTCTTCGCTAAAAACGCAGACGCTTCTCTAGCATGTTTGGGACGATTTGGTTATTGAAGCCAACAATATCCTGATAAAAAAAAGGTTATGAGTCGAAATAAAATTACCGATGACACAATACGATCCGGACAAACGTCCGAGGATGTTGGAAATCGGTGGTGCCTCAACTCTTGAGAGGTCCGAAGCACAGTTCGAAAACAAGGTGGGAGAAGATGAGGAAGATGGCAATTGCAGTTTGGCATCAGAAGAACTATTTGAGCCAAGATGATCGTGCCATATTTCAATCATCATGGATGTGATTTGCATAGATGTAGGCATGTAGTTGGTCATAATATTTGATGAGTATTTATTTCTTGTTTACGAATTACTATTAGGTTTATAGCATGGGATTATGTTATGGCCCACGTCGGGATGAATCGCGGTGGCGACTGTGTGAAGAAGAAGGGAAGGACGATGGAGTCGATTTTGGGAAGCAGATCGGTTCTGGAGAAAATAAATGGGCTGGAGAAAGGAAAAGAAATTGGGCCACTGTGAAAAATGAGTTGGGCCGTTATTAGGTTGCTGGGAATTGATGTTTTTAATTATCTTCATTTGCGTTTTTAGTAGGGGTGTTTTTATATTTTTAATTCAGCAATTTTAGAGAGTTTCTTTCTGTCCAAGTAAGAGTAGTTTTGTTTTCATAAACGAAGCAAGTAATGAAATATCAGTTTCTCTATTTTTCTCTCTCGGTTCTCTCTTTAATCTCCCTCTAATTCTCTTTATCTTCTCCCTATTTCTTCTGGGGGAGGATCCCTGCTGTGTTACTAAACACATCACAAGCTGCTGTTCCATTTTGACCCCAATGCTTTGTCGTTTCACATCTCATTCTTTTCTTATTATTTTTTTATTGTTTTTATTTGAATTTGTTTTTGTCTTATAAATTTTTTATAATAAAAAGATAGTTATGAATTAATTAACCTTAACTAAAATGGGCAATTGAAGATTAAAACTAAAAAAAATATAAACCTAATTAATCTTAGTTAAAATGATTGATTAGAAATTAGAAATTTATAAAGCATAAAAAATAATATAGAAATGAATAATTGAAAATTAAATATATATTAATATAATACTAAAATAATTAGCCAGGAAAGAAATTATGAACTAAGTGCTAATATTAAAAAATAGCAAAAAAGTTATTACCGAAAGAAAGATGAACACCAACACACACACACAAAAAAAAAGAAGCAAAAACAACTAAAAAAGAAATGAAATGACGTCGTTTGAAGTACAAAGCACCCTACTGTGTTTTATGCACACAGCAGGGGATCCAATCCCATTTATTCTCTAATCTTCATGGAATCCCTTGGGTCCACTCAGGGCTGCAATTGAGCTGAGCTGAGCCGAACACCATCGTGCTCAGGTTTAGCTCGTTTATTATCGAGTCGAGTATCGGACTTTGTTTACCGAATACTTCGAGTCTTACGAGCTTATTCGAGCTCTAATCGAGCCAAAATAGACTTTCTAAATTTAGATTTATATTTAAAATATTAACTATTTCTTTGAAAATAGATTATTTTATTCACATTAATAAGATAATATTGATCATTTTCTATAACAAATAGAGTTAATAGGATAATTAGTACTAATCATAATATATAATACAAGTCATAATTTACTAATAATTTTATATTTTCATACTAAATCAGTTAACGAACACGTTCACGAGCTAACGAGCCGAATATCTCGTGCTCAAGCTCGGCTCGTTTGGCTGACGAGCTTCACTAAACGATCTCGAACGAACTTTTATCGAGCCGAACTCCGAATAGCTCACGAGTAGCTCGGCTCGTTTGCAGCCCTCCACTATAGATTAGTACATATTAGTCAAAGTTATATACAAACCGCTACTCCCGGTATTTAAAAAACAAAAAGAAATGGTTTAAAAAAAAAAAACAAAACAAAAAGAAAAAAAAATTAAGAACATAGGATAAAAGCATGAACCCAAATTTAATTTACAATTATTTTATGCTTTGAAAACTTATGTTTAATTGGGCTCCAAACAAATGTCTCCTTCATCACACTCACACACACGTATCCGAGGTGACTCGAACCTCCAACTTAGAGGTGGCCAAAATAATCATACTCGCTGATCTGTACACGTACTCATACCGAAGGGTTCGTACCCGTACCCGCCGGTTCGGTACAGAACTGTACCGCCAAAGGCAGCGGTTCGAGTATAGGTACTGAAAGTTGAAACCGTAACCTGTCAGTTTCTCGACCCTCATTTTTTATATAGATCTTATCGAAAATGTATTATTTTTCTTAATTTTAATTAGACGTGCATTCTTTTTCTACTTTGATATTTTTTTATTGGATCGTTACGGAAGAGGTTATAACGAGGCTCACCATTTGCAGATTAAATTTTCAAACAAATTAATCTTCAATAATTTAGGATTTGGATGTCTAGTTTAGACTCAGGTTGTTGGAGCTTTTGCAATAAAAAAATATTTTTCTATTGCAAATAATTCGAGGTACAATTAATCAAACTTAAAATACATTTTAGTATTAAAAAATAATTATAAAACCCGCCGAAACCGCAGAGTTGTACCGTCTTCGTACCCACACTTGTCGCACCTGAAATTGTACCCATACCCACCTATACCGCGGTTAGGGTATGGGTACAGTTCCATATTGGAACCCGCATTTGGCCACCTCTACTCTGACCTCTTGATTGAAGAGGAAGCATCTTATCAACTGAGTTGTGCTTCATCATCGAGACTAGACGCAAGCTTTTAAGATCATAATTGGTTATTATTTTTCATATTTTTTGAGTTCGGTGTATATAATTTTACTATCACTAATACAAATACAGTGTAAAGATAAAATAAGAGGATCAATGGGCATGATTTTTAAGGATTAATCTATACATATTATGTAAGTAAAGTTTGATACAGTAGTTTTGTTACAGGATTTATTACAACTTAAAATCATTTATATATTGCCAACAAATAGTCAATCCTTACAACTTTCGTAAGTTGGACCACTTAACCTATTTATGTGTTCTTCCAATGGTATGCATGGCATAGAATATAACCCCCTATAATATATTTTGTCTCTTAAAATGCGTTTTTCTAACATTTTCCTAATGGCCGAAAATTAAATGCTCTCCTACATATTTTCCCTCTCGAAGTCGATGCAATAAATTTAGTTGAAAGTGAGGAGAGAGAGTGAGAGATGATGTGGTCGTCGCCGAGAGATATTATGAAATAAACACACACAATTGATACGAAAGCAAGAAAATACATACACGAATTTATGTACCCAGTTCGCATGAATGACTACGTCTGGGAGCACTACCAATGTAATACCCCGATTTTCCAAAAACCAGAATATTTAAAATTTTATTTATTTATTATATGATATACTTGTATTATCCGACAATTTTACGAAACCTTTGTGAGATCAAAAATATAATTTTGAGTAAGATAGAAATGAAATGAAATAGTTTTCGTTTGAGTCTTTTTAGACTTAAAATTAATTGGTGGATTAATTTCTATGTACGATAACACACATCGATTGTTATTAATTCCGATTTAGTTGGAGATAGTTTAATCGATGGGCCTAAATTAAGGGATGGGCTTCTCTTATTATTTTACCTCTTGAGCCCAAATAGCAGTCCAATTTATTTGAAGCCCATTGAGAATGCCACGTTAACTTCTCACCTTTTCACTCTCGTTTTACACCAATTTTTCATCATCCAAAATTCAACCACACATTTTTTTTTACCACAGAAACAAAACACGAGAGAGAGGCAAGCAAAGAAAATAGTTAAGCAGAGAAGAGAAGATGGAAAATCAAATGCAGTAGTTTCGTTCCATTCATCATCTACTAACTCAAGAAGGAAATAACGCAGAGGAAAGAAGAAGAAGAAGAAGAAGAAGAAGAAGAAGAAGAAGAAGAAGAAGAAGAGCAGCTACAGATTCATCCACCATTTTCATTCCTGTCCATCTTCACCAAATCCAAATTTCCAATTCATAATAAGTAAGTGATTTCCCACCTTGTTGTGTTACGCTGATTCTATTAAATCAAAAATCTCTAAACTGTAGAGCTAGAAATTCTTATTTTCAAATAGCAAACAAATCCATTTCCTTTTTAACCAAGACCAAATCGAAGCATAAAACTAGAAAACTTTCAAAAGAAATCATGAACAAGTTCTGGCTAAAATCAATAAAAGAAATCGAGTAAGGGAGAAGAGTTGCCCCAGCTGCTACTGCTCAACGGAGTTGGCGTGCGGCGAGGTGATGATGAAGGTGGTAGCATCGGCTTCAGAATGGCGGTGTTCCACCGGAGTGTTCGAGAACAGGGGAGGTACGGTCCGTGACGGCGATGGTGTATTCGAGCACAGCGGTGCGGTGGAAGACCATGGTGGCGGCGGATGCTGACTTCTAGGTGGAGGAGAATCGCCGAAATCGGAAAGGAGGAGAAGATAAAATTTAGCTTTTGAAATTTGAGGATTTAACTTTGGGTTTCGTCTTCAGGGGTTTTGATTCATGAAATGGAACTTGGAATATATTAGTATAATTTAAGGAGGAACTCGTGAAACCATCGATTGTTGTCGCCGGAGATTATGAAAGAGGGAGAGTGAAGTAGTCGCGGCGTGCTGTGAAGGAGAGGGAGAAGGGGGGTCTGCCGAGGTGTAATGTTTGGGAGAATATAACACATTAATTGTATCTAGCCTATTTCTCAAAATAGGTTACTTCTTTATTTTATTTCTTTTCTTTTTAAATTAGTTGAAGTGGACTTTGAAGGAAGTAAAATCAACATGGTATCTCTAGATTTGGATTTATTCTCATTTGGGCTGTCTCTTCACGCCATTTTGTTTGGGTGAACTTTAAAAATACCCAAAACAAATAGAAGTATAAATTTTATACCCATAAGTTTAAAATTATAAGTTTTATACCCAAAACGCTATGAAAAGACAAAAATAGCCTTTACTTTTGGGCCCACTTGTAAGTAAAGTTAAAAAATATATTATTTCTTTCTCTTTACTCGGTCGGCTGTTTTTCTGAATTTTTTCAATCTATTTCTTCCAATTCAGTTCATGAGACCGTGTAAACATAAATTTTTTTCCAAAAAAAATTAAATAAAAAATCGAGAAATTCATTTATTGACAACAACCAAATCAGAAGAAATTCAGTTACAGTGTTCTACATTTATTGACAAATCAGAAAATTCAACAAAATGAAACAACAACAAATGTGTAACGCAAATTTATAAACATTGAAATTGTAGAGAGAGAAATAATCGAAGTTCCTCTAGTTTTATGCAATTTTGGGTGTGAATTTGGTGCAATTTGGACGCTATTTAGCTGAAACTAAAAAGGTACATTTCAATTTTGCATATTTGTCGTGGTAGTATCTATTAAAAAGTGCATAAATTATTCATGTTCTTGTTTACACGGTATAAATATATATTACACGGTTGAAATTATTTTTCTACTATATGATATTTTCTGGCCTTGTTTAACATATATTAAGTAGTTATGTTATCCTTTGAAAATATATTAGTTGATAATCATGATTAAACAATGAATAATTCGGTTTTGGAGATATGAATTGATTCTAATTATGCTTACACGGTTTAAACCATAATAACCGTGCAAATCATTTAAATAAACACGGTTTAAATATTTTACACGGTTAATCTGCTTTTACACGTTAATTATTTTATTTTTACCGTGTAGAGTAAGTTATTACACGGTTTTATGTTAATTTTTACCGTGTAATGTTAGGTTACACCGTGTAAATAGATTAAACCGTGTAGCTGCAGACTTATTACAATTTTAGTGTTTTTGTTTGTAATTTGACTTAAATTTTAAATTTTTTGGTTCACTTTGCAGTGATGTCTCAAGTAAAAATATTTATTCGTCACGGTGGGCATTGACAGAGAAGCACTTATGTAGGGGGCGAGGGTGTTCTAGTACATTTGGCCATGACAGAAATTACCCGTGACAATCTATTACAAGAGATCCGTGATCAAACAGGCGATGCTGAAGCCGAATATATGCTCTACTATTTGACTGATACAGGCGATCATGGAACGGTTAAGGTAGCTTTAAGGAGTGACGTTGATTTGTTGAGATTGATTGTGGAGCAGCAAAAAAAGGCAACTGTTTATGTAATTAGCAAGGATAAGAATATTGCCCGGAGCACTCCTAGAACGCAAGGTTCTAGGGTTTTTACGAGTGTGAATACTGAAGAGCCGAGTTGGGAGGGACTACATTCGGAAGAAGAAAGGGTCGAGGAAGACGAAGAGAGAGTCGAGGATGAAACGGCCGCGGAAGAAAGGCAAGAAAGGGCTGACGAAGAAAGGGATGCAGTGGATTTGTCCAATTTATTTGAGTCATTGACCCTGGAGTTCGGTGCATGGATCCGAGATCCGAGACAGATTGATAGGATTATTGGGCATCGCAACATTAATTCCGAGTCTCAACCTACCTGCCGTGGCGACAATGCTAGAGCAAATCCGGATGTTATCCGAGCTTGGCTAATTCCTCATGTTCATCTAGACACTGCACTGCCATTGGGGTTTATCGATGGAGATTATTCTGGGCCCTTAGTTGGTGCATTGCGTGTTGGTGGCCTGTTCAAGAAAAAAGATGATTTGGCGATAGCAGTCGGACTTCATCAAATGGAGAACCGACATGAGTATAAAGTTGAAAAATCAGACACTTACCGTGTGGGGTACATATGCAAGAAGAAAGGGTGCGAGTACTTGTTGCGTGCAAAGCAGAAATGGGATATATGGTGCATTGGAAAATATACCGAACGCCATACATGCTCTGTCGATTTAGACGGGAATACACAGCGCCAATACCCCGCAAATGTTTTAGGAGCATACTTTGCACGGAGATTGATCACTGATGGTGTCGTGCTGAAGCTGAAGGAGATGGCTAATGAGATGCGAGCTGAGTACGGTATTGAGATTGATTACAGTTTTGCCCTACGAGCGAGGAACATCGCTATAGAGATGACGTATGGAGGTTTCGAGGAGTCTTATGAGAGGCTCCCGTCTTATCTATACTTATTGAGGGAGAAGAATCCAGGTACCGCGTATGATATCTCGACATCCCGTACCTCTGATCGATTGTGTTATATGTTCCTTGCTTTAGGACAGTCCATTGAAGCATGGCAGAGTGATTTGCTCCGTTTGAGTCCACACTATCAGCATCGTCCTCCATCTGGATGTGCTGAGGCTCATAAGGGATCGAATCTAGATCCCTAATAAATGAACTGTCAGACGAGGATGCCCTTCTTTCTTCCTCGAACTGCTCATATGCGTGTGGGGGCGTCCTCGATCTCACAGTACGAGGCTTAAATCTAGGCGCATGATCGGGAGTAGGAGATCGCTGGTGCTGGCTAACAGGAGTAGGTGATCGGTGCCTAGACCGTCTGCTGCCGTTCAATCCTACGATGCCCTTGAGGTGCCCGACGAGAGACTTAGCCATCCGGGCAAGAACTCCCTTCTCAGATGTATCTTCTGCTAGCCGGTGGACAGCTCTGTCAAGAATCTTGTCGATCCAATCATCATTCTCGCATCCACGACGGCACGGATCTCCATGCACACAGCATACAAGATGCTCAGAAGACTGAGGACGGGACGGCTCTTCCCTAGGACGCTTCGACCGAGAGGATTCTGGCATTTCGAACTGGAATCGCTCCGGGATATGGCCTCTAGTCTCTGAAGAGGCCCGGGCTACTCGAGGCTATTTGGGACGACGTGGTTGCACTACGTCCTTCTTCGCATCACGACATTTTAATTTCTGCACAACCTTCGCCATCTCCCTTGCTGCCCTCGACTGTCTCTGCTGTGGCGGCACTTTCTTGTGTGCGTGGCGTTGATTCGGGTTAAACCTCAGAACCAACGGATCCGGCCACTGTAATGACTGTGTATACGGCTCAGCATCCTCCATATCCGGCTCGGGTTCGAGCGTTCGAAAGGTTACGAGCTACAAAAAAATATTACACCATAAGTAATTAAGATTAAAATTATAAACATGCTTTATTAATAATAATATAAATTAATAAAAAAACATAAAATATCATAATCCGAATATTAATTAATCAATAATGCGATTAACAAAATATATCATAATTAATTATAAGAATAATAATTAAGAATAATTAATTAAGACATAATAATAAATTAGAGCATACAAATGTATTCAAGTAATATTAATCAATAATACTTAATTAATTATCAACAATAATAATTAATTAATTAAATATACTTGATTAATTATTTATAATTAATGAAGAGTAATTACCTCATGACTGTCGTAAAATGTAGGAAAGTCCAAATGGGACTGTCGAGTGTGCCATCTCCTAAGTCGGGGCGTCAATAAATCATTCAATCGATAGCCACACGCTCGTCCTAATGCCGGAATTGCCTCGTAGGCCCACAAGTTCAATGCCCACACCGGTCCGTATAAATGGTAGCCCGACGTCGCCCCAGCAATCTCCGATGGGTCTTTCTTCATGACTTCTAGCTGGTGACACAACACTTGGAACGACCACGATCCCCATGGGAATCTATACCAGCCATTACAATCCTCTACTAATGCCCATGCCCAATTTTCGATAGTCTGAGTATCACGGCATAGCAAAACGTAGTAGTACATGAGCAGATTCGCGGCGCTCAAGTACTGATCCAGGGTCCCCATGCATATATCGGTATTCTTGAAATCATTTAATAGCCTTTTATCCTTCACTTTCTCGCCATTATACCAAGTATAGAAGAGGCTATTCTGAGGAATGACGTGTGGACCTCGGTGGGGGTCGAAATCGGAAAGGAAAGGCCCGAACATTAAGCCGGTGACGAGACAAAACTCTTGTGGCCCGAACCGAAGATCTTGCCACCCACGTGAAACCACCTCTCAAACTCCGAGAATGAGCTATCCATGAGCTCTCGGGCCAATAACTCGTGCAAGGCAACGTTGGCGGTACCGTTCCTTTTGATTTCTAGCAAGTATCCGAAAGGCCCGTCCTTGAATTGTTGCAAAAGTTCTTCACCACCTATACGACTCAAGACAATAGGTATTTCCTTAATTACAATATCTCGAGTGTATAGGTTCACTCGAGCCGGAAAACCTTGCATACGAGGTCGGTACCATGATTATCTAGGCTGCAAAAGGTACGTCACAATTATTCGTTAAACTCAGACAAAAAAAAGAGAGTCAAAAAGAAAAGAAAAAAACATCAAACACTTGTTCTGTCATTACACGGTTGCTTTTATTTTTATACCGTGTACACGGTTAAATTTTAAATCAACCGTGTAATTTAAGTTGTTGACTTGTCTGTTTGACCACTTACACGGTTAGTTATATGTTTTAACCGTGTACACGGTTAAAACATATAACTAACCGTGTACGTTGTCAAACAGACAAGTCAACAACTTACACGGTTAAGTTTAAATTTCAACCGTGTACACGGTTGAAATTTATACTTAACCGTGTAATTATAAACTGCAGAAAAGCTGAATTCGATTTCAATCAACTATGACTATCAGCCACAATTATCACCTTAATTAGGCTTCTAAACACTTAATTAACATATTCCAACAATATCTCAGTCAATAAAAGGCTTAATTACATCAGAAATCGACATTTTGAAAAAAAAATAAAATTAACTCACCGGCGGTGGCAGCATAGGGAGATTGGCTCGTTCTTGCACAGTGGGCACTCGACGCCCTTCGCCTCTATTGGAAGGGCATGCTTCGTCGCCGGAATCCGAGTGGCCGGGCTCCATTTTTAGATCGGCGGCGGCAAAATTAAGTGCACGGTAGGTTTGAAAAACCAATTACACGGTAGAGAGAAAACTGCTCGAATGTGAATGTGGGGTAGGGTTGGTTTTTTTTTTTTTACTTTTATCTTTATTTATTACCTTAAAGATAAATGGGCACAAATAGTAAGGTTATTATTGTCTTTTCATAGCATTTTGGGTATAAAACTTATAGTTTTAAAGTTGTGGGTATATAACTTATATAACTATTTGTTTTGGGTATATTTATACATTAAGACATTTTGTTTTAGTTTTCATAAATGAATTGATTAATTTAAAACATGGCTTAGATAGTTAGTAATTGGAAATCAAACTAAGCATGTGAGTTAGCCCAAGTATTGATCCAGAGTTGATTTCTTTAAATTCGAATAAGTTACTTTAAAGAATTAAAGATCCAGTGAATCGATATGTATGTTTATTGCTAAGCCAAGGTTGTTCATTAAGTGTTTTCTATTTATTAATAGAAAATGAATTATCGAGATGATTATATATATATGTTGGATTGAAGCCTTGTGAATTATTATTGAATTACGAATTATGAAATTATACAAGGCTGGAGCCTCTTTGGAACTTATTTTTCATATGACGGACCTTCTATTGCTTTGTAAAGCATCTTGATCGAGTCTTGGAACTAGTTGGAATGGAGAAATGGCTAGTCGACTTTAGCTGATTTTAGATAATTTGAAATTATTGAGTAGACTTTCGAGCGGCAAGGCCATGCCGAATTTCTCGGTGGACTTTTCTACTCTCCTAA
Source organism: Mentha longifolia (assembly GCA_001642375.2). Taxonomy (NCBI): domain Eukaryota; kingdom Viridiplantae; phylum Streptophyta; class Magnoliopsida; order Lamiales; family Lamiaceae; genus Mentha; species Mentha longifolia. Next base: position 18,334,580 of record CM038114.1, on the reverse strand, counting down.
AACTCTAATGAAATAAAAGACTAAAAAGAGAATTCTAGAAATAAAATATTTCTCTAAAACTAGAATATCTTCTGAATTGAGACTTTTCCCTAAAGGTCAATCGCGAGGCGAAGATCGAGGCACGTAAAGAAGTATCAGGAATTGCTCAATCACTTTTGTAGCCAGGTGAATGTTTCTTTCGAAGAAAAATATGATTTTGCTTTAAGGAGGCATGTTTCGAAAATTAAAGCAAGTTAACTCGAACTCTCTTGTGCATAAAATGTTTTGATTTTATGTATGAGGCTTATTTGTGTTGGATTGCCAACGTTTATGTTGATCGAGCCTGTGCTAACTGAAGTTCACTAGCAAGCCAGGTTATGCAGGTTGTGTGTATAGGATGTCGTGAAATGTGTGCTCATGAGATTGTGAGCAGCCGGTTATGCAAAATATACATATGGGAAGGTGGCTACCTTACCCGGCGTGATTTCAGATTTGGTCAATATATTATGGATGCGAAAGGGGTTGTACATCCAAGTAATATGTTATGGATGCGAAAGGGGTTGTACATCCAGATAATACATTATGGACTTGAACAGGGTTGTACTTTCGAACTGTTGTGAAACAAATGATGTTTATTATGCAATAGTTATTTCTCTAAAACTTTGTGCGATATTGCGGTGAATGCTTGAATAATAATTGTTTACTATAAAATATTTTTGGCATAACCCCACAGAGTACATTAAGTACTCAGCCCTGCTCGTGTTTTCCCAAAAACTTGCAGGTTGAGCGAGGTGGTAAGGGCGACAGTGTTGAAAGGAGACTCGTTTATCTTTTGATTTCGGGTCAGAAAGAGATACATAACTTCATATATGTATCTAGTATCTATTTTGTTAAAGACTTCCGCTGTACGCTTCAATTATCATATTTCGATAAGTATGTGTAACTGGCTTCATGAACCAGTAACTCGAGAACTACTCTACTTTTATTTCTTCACGAATTTGGATCATGTTCGACTTTATATGGTTATTTCTCTCGGATAACTATATAACAATTGAACCTCGGGCTTTTTCATGTCTCGTTTGACTTCTATTTACCCATTGATCGAGTCTATTCAGTTATTCATTTTCATTAATTATAGAGTTATAAGTCTTTTCCCCTTTCTTTCCCGCTTCTTATATCCAATCCTCAATCACGGTTTCCCGTCTTAGCTATCCTTAGTAAAGTGCGGTCATGACAGCCAAGCCAGAGATTGCACTATATTTCGAATGATGAATATAATGAGAATACGGCTATTTAAATAGCTAATAACGAGCCCTAACCTAAACCCTTTAGGATCATCTGGGCCTAATAATGTGGGCCAAAAAATTCGGGCCTGGTGTACAGTCCATTCTCTATACACTAACAATCTCCCACTTAGAGACTGACTTCTCACTTAACCATCTCTTCTTCATTTCTTCCCCATTTTTGCACGGCAGCGCCTAGCCTTCATCTTCAAGTTCCAAGGTTAGTTGAAGCTATGGAAAGCTTCAACTTCTCTAATGTCACAATCTTAGTTAGTATGTCGGTTGGATTTTTTACTTTTAAGGATCTTCTCCAACTACAAGATCTTCATTTCCACAAGATGACAAATGTAGTGGTATTTCAGCTCGATATGCTTTATTCTTGAATGAAATGCTGGATTCTTTCTAAGAAAATAGCACCTTGACTTTCACAATAGAGGGTGCTATTTCTATGCTCCTTCCCTAATTCACTCAACAAATTCTGCAACCACACCATCTCTTTACTCGCCATTGTCGCTACAACATATTCAGCTTCAGTAGTAGACAAGGCAACACACTTCTGTAGCTTGGAGCTCCATGATACTGTTGTATCTCTATATGTAAACACATATCCCGCGGTACTTCTTTTTCCATCAAGATCATTTAATGTTAAGTTTGCATCAACATAACCTGCTAGCTCAACACTTCTCCCATCAAAGCATAAAGCTTTACTAGCGGTACCTCGCAAATATTGTAAGATCCACTTCACCGCTTCCCAATGTTGTTTTCTCGGATCACTCTGGAACCAGCTTACTACTCCCATCGCATGCGCAATATCTGGTCTAGTACATACCATTGCGTACATGATACTACTAATTGCTGAAGCATAAGGGACACTCTGCATTTGAGCACGCTCCTCCTTACTGCTTGGCGAATCTCTCTTGCTTAGCTTGAAGTGACTACCCAACGGGACATTCACTGGCTTCGCATCTTGCATCCTGAATCTTTCCAAGACCTTTTGAATGTATTCGGCTTGTGAAAGATATAACTTGCTTGCCGCCTTACCTCGCTCGATTCGCATGCCCAAAATCTGCTTAGCCTCTCCAAGATCCTTCATGGAGAATCGTTCTAATAACTGCTTCTTCAACTTATCCATCTCTGTTGCACTTGCTCCTGCAATCAACATATCATCAACATATAGCAACAAGATGAGATAACTATTGTCAAACCTTTTGTAGTGTTGGGAACCCTTTGAAACTTAGTTTTGATAATATTATTAGAAACCACACTTAGACATATGTTTTTTTTTATTGGAACAGGCTGATCTCCGTGTTCAGAATCAGTCAAGTCTAAACCGGACAGGTTGTTATGTAAAGGTCAAGGTTGGTAGTGCAACCTTGTACCTAGTCTACTCAAACCTGTCACACTGTTCCATTATGTAACCTGTCTATGTAACCTGCCCCTACAATACTCGAAGATCTCACGCGAAGGTTATAGAAGATCGAAGACTGTTCGAGGTATAGGAAGCGCAACCTGTGAAGGCCAACCTGAGCTATGGTGATGAAACCTGCTCTCACTCAACGACAAGAATTGTGTCAGCGTACGGAATCTGCAAATCCTGACACACTTCCAACGGCTCTATTTCAAACGCTTCTCTATAAATACCTCAACATATTCCAGATTGAAATACGGGGAAATCAATACTCAAGCAAAAACGCTGCTGAAATCTCAAGCTGAAAATATTCTAATCAACACTCGAAATTACTAGAGTTTTCCCAAGTGTTGATCATTGTAGATTTCTTATCTATCTGGAATCAGTCTTACTAGAACACATCACACACTCTCACTACCATTAAAGTAGAAATACTAGTGTAGTTGATCGAGTTGTATTCCTTACGTCGACAGCTAGTTAAAGCTTTCAAGTTTGGATAGCAGCACTAGTCATTTAGTGTTAATAAGTCCGTATGCAAAGTTATATGTAAGTTAGAAGAGACGCGACTCTAGAAACGTGCTAGATTCAGTCTAGAAGAAAGACTTGAATTTGGACTGGACCTCCACCAGTGTTAAAAGGAGTGAAAAATCTCTAGTTAAGGAATCACAGATTCGACGGGATCTGGCGTGGACGTAGGAGCTGTTTACTCCGAACCACGATAAAAACTCCTCGTGTTTCTCTGTTCTTATCATCTATTTTCACACAGTTTGCATGCTCACAACCTGCACATTTGTAACCTGTCTTGCATGTGTACTATCTTTGAAAGCTGTTTCTGAAAACTATCTTTGAAAACTGTTTCTGAAAACTATCTTTGAAAACTGTTTCTGAAAACTGTCTTTGAAAACTGTTAGCCAACCTTTCCACCAAACTTCCGCACGCAGATTAGTTTTGCAAGCTCAGCAGCTTACTGATTGAGCTGGAAAAACTAAGCTGCTCTGATAAACTTGAGTGACGACTCAGTTCAGATCAAGTTGTTTTGAAAATTCAAAACCGTTGGCTAATTGGTGTATTTCCCCCCCCCCATACACTAATATCTACTTATCGGGACCTACATGTAGTTACAACAATGGTCACCGTGGCATCTAGCAAAGTTGATTTCAAGCATAAAACCATCAAATTTCTTGTACCACTATTTTGGTGCTTGTTTCAACCATACAAGCTCATCTTTAGCTTACACACGAGCCCTTCTTTGCCTTCCGATTCATACCCCTTTGGCTGTGTCATGTATAAATCCTCCTCCAAGTCGCCATGAAGGAAGACTGTCTTCACATTCATATGATGTAACAACAATCTTTTTGCAGCCATCATACTCAATAACACTCAAATTGTAGACAACTTCACAACAGGAGTGAATACATCCGTATAATCAATGCTGTAGCACTGCTCAAATCCTTTCACAACCAGTCTGGCCTTGTAGCGCTTGCTACCATCTGCCTCTTACTTGATTCGGTAGACCCACTTACTGTGTAACGCCTTCTTTCACTTCGGGAGCTCAACTAGATCCCAAGTCTTTTTAGATAATAAAGGCTGCATTTCATCATCCATTGCAAGTTTTCACTTGCTCTCGTCTGCCACCTTTGTTGCCTCTGCATAGCTTTGAGGTTCACCACCATCAGTTAAGAAGAGATAATAATTGGATGGCGAATACCTATTTGGTGGCCTACGATTCCGAGGCTCTCTCGGCTGTGGTGGTGGAGTAGTCGGTTCCCTTTAAACCTCTCTTTCTTCATTTTGAACTCTACTGCTCCCACCCGAGTTTGAGATGTCCAATTTAACAACTTGAACACCATCTCCATCAACACCTTGATGACTTAACCTATCCTTGTACATAACATGTCCATTGAGTATGACACCTCGACTACGAAATATCTTCCGATTATTTTCATCCCAGAGTCTATATCCAAACTCATCACCACCATATCCAACAAACGTATATTTGGCAGATTTTACATCTAACTTGCTTCGATCAATAGAATCAATATGAACATAAGCAACACATCCAAATATGCGGAGGTAGGATAGATTTACCTCTTTACCCGTCCACTTTTCCTATGGTAGGCCATTCTCCAACGGGATTGTTTGACTTCAGTTGATGAGGAATGCTGCAGTGTTGACTACATCCACCCAAAACATCTTTGGCAAGCCACTCTTCACCCTCATGCACCTAGCATATTCATTCAGTGTTCTGTTTATACGTTCTGCTACTCCATTATGCTGGGGAGTTCCTCTCGTAGTCTTCTCCATACGAATCTCGTTCTCAGCAAAATATCTCTTGAACTCATGCAGTTCATACTCTCCTCATTATCGGACCGTAGACACTTCAACTTCATACATGTCTCAGTTTCTACAAGGGCTTTCCACCTCCTGAAAGCATCAAAAGCATCAAATTTATTTTTAAGGAAATAAACTCATACCTTCCTTGTAGAGTCATCAATGAAAGTCATATAGTAGGTGGATCCACCAAGGGACGTCACTTCTGCTGGCCCTCAAAGGTCAGTGTGAACTAAGTCCAACTTCTGTAGTTTCACAGTTCTGCCACCCTTCGAGAAACTTACTCTCTTCTGCTTCCCGAATATGCAATCCTCGTATAAGCCAACTTCAACTATTTTTAGACTGGGCAGCTTTCCCTTCGAGCACAGCTCCTTCATCCCATTCTCACTCATGTGGCCGAGACGATAGTGCCACAAATCTACATTGTTAGCTGTAGCAGCAACATCAATGCTATCCTTCGAGTTTTCTGTAACATACAACGTTGATCATAACTGATTTGTTTGCATTAAATTAGAGTTATCTTTGCATCAATAATCAGAATAATTGAGATAGGGTGGAACTTGTTGCTGTCAGAATCGTCTTTAATTTGTTTGAACTAAAACTCAATCTGTCTTTTAATTATTTGTTTATTTATTTTCTTATTTATTTTCGTAGTTAGTTTAATAAACAATCATATTTTGGCAGTTGGAAATTTAGAAGAAATATCGCCGATCCCTTGGGAGACGATTTTGCTTACCACTGTCTGTGCAGTGTGGGCATACCGACCAGAAAGTCGGAATTATTTTTTGGTGTAAAACGACGCACTCAAAAAAATGGTGCGTCGTTTTACACCAAAAATAATTCCGACTTTCTGGTCAGTATGCCCACACTGCACAGACAGTGGTAAGTAAAATCGTCTCCCAAGGGATCGGTGAGATTTCTTCTAAATTTCCAACTGCCAAAATATGATTGTTTATTAAACTAACTACGAAAATAAATAAGAAAATAAATAAACAAATAATTAAAAGACAGATAGAGTTTTAGTTCAAACAAATTAAAGACGATTCCGACAGCAACAAGTTCCACCCTAGCTCAATTATTCTGATCATTGATGCAAAGATAACTCTAATTTAATGCAAACAAATCAGTTATGAACACCGAAGACGCTTCTGACGCGATCTTATTTCTCCATAAATTCTTGATAACCAGGAAGACGCTTCACCAGTTATTTCCCTAATCGACTGACAACCGTAAGAGACGCTCTATAGATTTAATGAGTCGACAATATTAACAACAAGAGAAACCCGATTCAAAACCGATAAACTCTGACGCAGGATTATCGAATTAAGACTATTATTCCCTTGACTTGAACAAGTCAATTTACCACTAATTAAATCTAACCACGATTACGTATGGCTGATTCAATTGGCTATAAATTAATTCCAAACCACTAAACATTGCGCACTACCTAACAGTATGAAACAATTCATAAAAATAACACAGAGAATAACAGATGCAAGCATATAAATTAAAGTATGAAAACATATTAGATCTCATAGAATAATCTTGCTAAAACTTCCTTGTCTTTGCCGGAATAAAGAAAACTAGCTAATATTCATACACAAATTAAAAGCAAAAATAAAATAAAAGAAAGAAGAAAAGAAAGAAGAAGAATGGCGTGAGGCTTATTCCCAGCCATTTGCTCCGTTCAATCAATACGTGAATCTCCCCCCCCCCTCTTCTCTACCCAATTCTAATCTTATTTATAGATCTAAAGGATTCACTTAAAATAAGGAAATAAAATCCCAAAACCTAATCTATCTAGGAAGGAAATAAATTAATAATATCTAATAATATCCTAAAAGTCTATTAGTTAAATAAGCTCCTAAAAATCAGTATTATATTAATTAATCCCGTGTGGAATTAATTAAAGGCCTTCTAGATGCTGAAACCCCAAAATTCTTTTATTCTCGCTCAGCTCCAGTGTTCCACAGACGGTATGGGCACGCTGCCTGAACTTCCAGCAGACTGTTTCTTCTTTACTTCAGTTCCAGTTTCAAAACCGCTTTCGAATTAGCTCCAAAATCGCCCAAAAATCATCTTTCTTCTACAAAAACACATTATTTCACAATTAATCCAAATCAATGCATTATTATTCAAAATGATACCAAATTCCACCAAAATATTAATAAAATAAGTAGAGAAATAACGCCCAATCAAACTCCCCCACACTTAAACAATGCTCGTCCTCGAGCATAAAACTAAATCAGAGAAACACAATAAACAAGAAACTAACAAACTTGACTCAAAACACTTAAACAATAATTTGGCAATAGTTTAATGAATAAAAATCATGGGTAGGATTAAGATACAACCATTCAAACCACCAACCATTCTTCCAATCCAAATACATGTGCAAATGCCCTTCATTCAAGTCAAAATCATGCAAAGTCGATCCAGGCCTCACCAAATTCACTCCAAGTCTCTCAAAGAAAATAGGGACAAATTTGCAACTCTCAATCACACTTGAAAACTTTCTTACCATAAGTTTGCCAATATGTCAATATCTCCACCGCAAAAATTAGAAATTCATGCAAAAATCAATAGGTCTTTTTCAAGGTTGTAATGGGGGGCTAGGGTGCATAGGTATGATAAAGAAAATGGATAAAAACAGGCTTATAAAACTGAAAATATGCAAGCAATCTACCTATAACCTTCATTTAGCTTTAAGAGTAACTACAAAAAACATCCTTGATGTATTGTGCTCAATCCAAAATACAGGGAAGACATACAAAAATCTAAAGACAATAATCTCACTTTATTTTTTTTCGTTTTTTTTTCTCTCTCGTTTTTTCCTTTCTTTTTTTTTTCAACCTTTTTTTTCTCTTTTTTTTTCTTTTTTTTTTCCATCTCTTTTTTCCCGAATCATATCTCCTCAAAAGTAACTACATTTCCCCTTTTCTTTCACTTTTTTTTTTATTATTTTTTTTCAGCACATAACAATCGCAAAATGAATAGAGTACTCATCTCAATATAAGTCAACTACTTGCATATTTTTCAGGGGACAAGAGAAGGCTAAAAAGGCTAAAGGTTTATATTTGAGTGAGCTTCAATTTTCAAAGAAAATGGATAATAAAGCACAAAGGGGCTCACTAGGGGATAAAATATGGTGGTAGGTAAATGAATAGGCCAACAAAGGGTTAATCCTAGATGCCTAAATCATTTTCATGCAAGAATCTCAAAAAACAGCTTCGATTATGGCAACAAGGCAAATCAAGCATCAAGAAGTCAAGTGTGAAACTCTCAACAAAGAAACAAAGAGCATATTATAATTTTGCTCATTAGGCTCAATCCTCACAATTTAAGTAGGTTTTCAAAAATAAGTGATCAACTTTGCATTTTTTCCTCATCCAAGAACACATGTAGGCATGTCACACACATATTCATTATGAAAGAAAACAACCAAACATTCCCAAACCAATCTTAATCCTTTCCACTCAAATTATCCATCTCACAGTTGCCAAAGACTCGAAAAAAAATTGACTCTTTTTTTTTTTTTTTTAGGAAATCAAAATATGGAAAGGTAAAAATATCCCCCATACTTAGACAATACAATGTCCTCAGTGTATAGGAAGATAAAATAAAATAAAACAAACATAAAACCAGACTATGAACATAATAAAAAAAATGAAAAATAGAAAACTTCCCTGAATTGCATCATTATCGTGTGGTAAGAGATTTTGCCTTGCGTCCAGTATGGGCATACTGCTCAATGAAATCTGTTCGCAGCCTTGATGGAGATGATGTGGACTGATCTTTGGACCTTTTCTTCTTTTATTTCGGCCTCCAAACCTTACGAATCTGCCAAACAAGTTAACAAAGACATAAGTAACTACTTTTTTTTTTCTTTTTTCTTTTTTCAAAATATGAAACAAAATTATTTAAAAAAAATAACAATAATAATAAAAAAATGAAAAAAAAAATCTTGGGTTGCCTCCCAAGTAGCGCCCTAATTTAAGGTCTTAGGCTCGACACAATTTGAGCTCCATGATCAAGGAATTTTGGGCAATGCCAAATTTATTCCTTTAAAAATAGCAAGCTTCATCCATCCGATATTGGTCAAAATCCATCCAAGGATGGCTCTATGCATCTTCAAAGTTCCGACCAATTTTTCTTCTTGTTCCATACACAGTGCTTTGATGGAAGGTGTGTAATTCCCCCCCACATTTTCACTCTTCAGATCTTGAGACAATGTCTTCAAGTTCAGTTTCTCAGAAACAGTCGGTATGGCCATACTGCCTGATAGTTTCTGAGCAGAAACTTCACAAGTTGAATTCGGCTGTGTGATCACCCTTGGAGATTCCTCATCAACCTCTATGGTTGCAATTTTGCTCGTCAATTCATTGTAAGGGACATGATCAAGCTTGAGTACTTCCATGGTCTCTTTTTCATCTTCCTCACTCTTGTTATGAACCAACCTAGAAAGAAAAGGTGGTGGAATTAGCGAAATAGAATTAGAAAATTTAGAATCTCCACTTGCCTTTGATGAAAGATTTTCAAATTCTTGAGGTTCTTCATGGAATTCATCCTTCTCAAACTCTTGCTCGGTCATCACACATCCACTCAATATTGCTATAGAGTTGACATACTCCTTGGAATTTATCTCAGGTTGAGATGGGAGTTTGCCTTTACTCATCTGGAGCTCATTTAATTGAGTGGTTAGTTGTGTGATCTGTGTACCCAAATTGCCCAATGCAGCTTGTGTATCTTGTTGGAAGGATAGTTGACTATGAGCAAGACTTTTGACGATTTCGCTCTAATCTGGTTCTGGGATATGGTCAGTATGGGCATACTGCCCAACTGGCGACTGACTTTTACATCTTGAGTTATACGAATTTGAGAATGGATCGTTCCAATTCCTCATTTGTACATCTCCAGAGCCAAAACATGCTTGCTCGGTTCGAGCTACGACAAGTCCTCTAACTAAAGAAGTCAGAGCATCAATCTTGTCGTCCACTTTCAATCCATGTGTTTCTTCCTCTCTTTTGACCGGCTCGTACCAATCATCGTCCTCATCTTCGTATTGTTGGTCATTGGAAACCATGTCAACAATGAGCTGCCTTGCTTCATTCAAAGTTTTGTTCATCAAAGTTCCTCCACAAGCAGCATCAATGATTTTCCTATCAAAAGAAGACAAACCACGGTAAAAGTAATTAGTGAGCAACTGATATTCAGAGAAACCATGGTCAGGACATATATGACAAAGTTGTTGGAATCTCTCCCAATATCTAGCTAAACTTTCCCCTCTCTTTTGCTTAATGCTACAAATAGCCATTCGTAAATTTGCAGCTCTAGATTCGGGAAAGAATTTACGTAAAAATTGTTCTTCCAACTCATTCCAAGAATTGATAGAACTAGGAGGGAGATCAAACAACCACTCTCGAGCCCTTCCCTGCAAGGTATGAGAAAAAGTTAGTAACTTCAAATTATCTTCAGAAAAATCTTGAGGGCGTAAAGTAGAGCACAATAAATAGAATTCTGCAAGATGCTTATGTGCACTATCTCTAGGTTGATCACCAAACTTAGGAAGTGATTAAATAAAGCTCGGCTTGATTTCGGAGTTCTCATTAATTGTTAGCAAAACGATGCACAATGGTCGATTGCTCCTTTGACGGCCTAACTCCTTAATCACCCGATCTTCTAGTTTCAGAGCATCTTCCTCGTTGCTGATCATATTATCTATAGAAAAAAATAGCAAAAATTAAATAAAAAAATATACAATTTGAAAATTCAGAAAAAATAATGCTTAAAACTGATCCCCGGCAACGGCGCCAAAATTTGGTGCGTCGTTTTACACCAAAAATAATTCCGACTTTCTGGTCGGTATGCCCACACTGCACAGACAGTGGTAAGTAAAATCGTCTCCCAAGGGATCGGTGAGATTTCTTCTAAATTTCCAACTGCCAAAATATGATTGTTTATTAAACTAACTACGAAAATAAATAAGAAAATAAATAAACAAATAATTAAAAGACAGATAGAGTTTTAGTTCAAACAAATTAAAGACGATTCCGACAGCAACAAGTTCCACCCTAGCTCAATTATTCTGATCATTGATGCAAAGATAACTCTAATTTAATGCAAACAAATCAGTTATGAACACCGAAGACGCTTCTGACGCGATCTTATTTCTCCATAAATTCTTGATAACCAGGAAGACGCTTCACCAGTTATTTCCCTAATCGACTGACAACCGTAAGAGACGCTCTATAGATTTAATGAGTCGACAATATTAACAACAAGAGAAACCCGATTCAAAACCGATAAACTCTGACGCAGGATTATCGAATTAAGACTATTATTCCCTTGACTTGAACAAGTCAATTTACCACTAATTAAATCTAACCACGATTACGTATGGCTGATTCAATTGGCTATAAATTAATTCCAAACCACTAAACATTGCGCACTACCTAACAGTATGAAACAATTCATAAAAATAACACAGAGAATAACAGATGCAAGCATATAAATTAAAGTATGAAAACATATTAGATCTCATAGAATAATCTTGCTAAAACTTCCTTGTCTTTGCCGGAATAAAGAAAACTAGCTAATATTCATACACAAATTAAAAGCAAAAATAAAATAAAAGAAAGAAGAAAAGAAAGAAGAAGAATGGCGTGAGGCTTATTCCCAGCCATTTGCTCCCTTCAATCAATACGTGAATCTCCCCCCCCCCCCTCTTCTCTACCCAATTCTAATCTTATTTATAGATCTAAAGGATTCACTTAAAATAAGGAAATAAAATCCCAAAACCTAATCTATCTAGGAAGGAAATAAATTAATAATATCTAATAATATCCTAAAAGTCTATTAGTTAAATAAGCTCCTAAAAATCAGTATTATATTAATTAATCCCGTGTGGAATTAATTAAAGGCCTTCTAGATGCTGAAACCCCAAAATTCTTTTATTCTCGCTCAGCTCCAGTGTTCCACAGACGGTATGGGCACGCTGCCTGAACTTCCAGCAGACTGTTTCTTCTTTACTTCAGTTCCAGTTTCAAAACCGCTTTCGAATTAGCTCCAAAATCGCCCAAAAATCATCTTTCTTCTACAAAAACACATTATTTCACAATTAATCCAAATCAATGCATTATTATTCAAAATGATACCAAATTCCACCAAAATATTAATAAAATAAGTAGAGAAATAACGCCCAATCAAACTCCCCCACACTTAAACAATGCTCGTCCTCGAGCATAAAACTAAATCAGAGAAACACAATAAACAAGAAACTAACAAACTTGACTCAAAACACTTAAACAATAATTTGGCAATAGTTTAATGAATAAAAATCATGGGTAGGATTAAGATACAACCATTCAAACCACCAACCATTCTTCCAATCCAAATACATGTGCAAATGCCCTTCATTCAAGTCAAAATCATGCAAAGTCGATCCAGGCCTCACCAAATTCACTCCAAGTCTCTCAAAGAAAATAGGGACAAATTTGCAACTCTCAATCACACTTGAAAACTTTCTTACCATAAGTTTGCCAATATGTCAATATCTCCACCGCAAAAATTAGAAATTCATGCAAAAATCAATAGGTCTTTTTCAAGGTTGTAATGGGGGGCTAGGGTGCATAGGTATGATAAAGAAAATGGATAAAAACAGGCTTATAAAACTGAAAATATGCAAGCAATCTACCTATAACCTTCATTTAGCTTTAAGAGTAACTACAAAAAACATCCTTGATGTATTGTGCTCAATCCAAAATACAGGGAAGACATACAAAAATCTAAAGACAATAATCTCACTTTATTTTTTTTCGTTTTTTTTTCTCTCTCGTTTTTTCCTTTCTTTTTTTTTTCAACCTTTTTTTTCTCTTTTTTTTTCTTTTTTTTTTTCCATCTCTTTTTTCCCGAATCATATCTCCTCAAAAGTAACTACATTTCCCCTTTTCTTTCACTTTTTTTTTATTATTTTTTTTCAGCACATAACAATCGCAAAATGAATAGAGTACTCATCTCAATATAAGTCAACTACTTGCATATTTTTCAGGGGACAAGAGAAGGCTAAAAAGGCTAAAGGTTTATATTTGAGTGAGCTTCAATTTTCAAAGAAAATGGATAATAAAGCACAAAGGGGCTCACTAGGGGATAAAATATGGTGGTAGGTAAATGAATAGGCCAACAAAGGGTTAATCCTAGATGCCTAAATCATTTTCATGCAAGAATCTCAAAAAACAGCTTCGATTATGGCAACAAGGCAAATCAAGCATCAAGAAGTCAAGTGTGAAACTCTCAACAAAGAAACAAAGAGCATATTATAATTTTGCTCATTAGGCTCAATCCTCACAATTTAAGTAGGTTTTCAAAAATAAGTGATCAACTTTGCATTTTTTCCTCATCCAAGAACACATGTAGGCATGTCACACACATATTCATTATGAAAGAAAACAACCAAACATTCCCAAACCAATCTTAATCCTTTCCACTCAAATTATCCATCTCACAGTTGCCAAAGACTCGAAAAAAAATTGACTCTTTTTTTTTTTTTTTTAGGAAATCAAAATATGGAAAGGTAAAAATATCCCCCATACTTAGACAATACAATGTCCTCAGTGTATAGGAAGATAAAATAAAATAAAACAAACATAAAACCAGACTATGAACATAATAAAAAAAATGAAAAATAGAAAACTTCCCTGAATTGCATCATTATCGTGTGGTAAGAGATTTTGCCTTGCGTCCAGTATGGGCATACTGCTCAATGAAATCTGTTCGCAGCCTTGATGGAGATGATGTGGACTGATCTTTGGACCTTTTCTTCTTTTATTTCGGCCTCCAAACCTTACGAATCTGCCAAACAAGTTAACAAAGACATAAGTAACTACTTTTTTTTTCTTTTTTCTTTTTTCAAAATATGAAACAAAATTATTTAAAAAAATAACAATAATAATAAAAAAATGAAAAAAAAAATCTTGGGTTGCCTCCCAAGTAGCGCCCTAATTTAAGGTCTTAGGCTCGACACAATTTGAGCTCCATGATCAAGGAATTTTGGGCAATGCCAAATTTATTCCTTTAAAAATAGCAAGCTTCATCCATCCGATATTGGTCAAAATCCATCCAAGGATGGCTCTATGCATCTTCAAAGTTCCGACCAATTTTTCTTCTTGTTCCATACACAGTGCTTTGATGGAAGGTGTGTAATTCCCCCCCACATTTTCACTCTTCAGATCTTGAGACAATGTCTTCAAGTTCAGTTTCTCAGAAACAGTCGGTATGGCCATACTGCCTGATAGTTTCTGAGCAGAAACTTCACAAGTTGAATTCGGCTGTGTGATCACCCTTGGAGATTCCTCATCAACCTCTATGGTTGCAATTTTGCTCGTCAATTCATTGTAAGGGACATGATCAAGCTTGAGTACTTCCATGGTCTCTTTTTCATCTTCCTCACTCTTGTTATGAACCAACCTAGAAAGAAAAGGTGGTGGAATTAGCGAAATAGAATTAGAAAATTTAGAATCTCCACTTGCCTTTGATGAAAGATTTTCAAATTCTTGAGGTTCTTCATGGAATTCATCCTTCTCAAACTCTTGCTCGGTCATCACACATCCACTCAATATTGCTATAGAGTTGACATACTCCTTGGAATTTATCTCAGGTTGAGATGGGAGTTTGCCTTTACTCATCTGGAGCTCATTTAATTGAGTGGTTAGTTGTGTGATCTGTGTACCCAAATTGCCCAATGCAGCTTGTGTATCTTGTTGGAAGGATAGTTGACTATGAGCAAGACTTTTGACGATTTCGCTCTAATCTGGTTCTGGGATATGGTCAGTATGGGCATACTGCCCAACTGGCGACTGACTTTTACATCTTGAGTTATACGAATTTGAGAATGGATCGTTCCAATTCCTCATTTGTACATCTCCAGAGCCAAAACATGCTTGCTCGGTTCGAGCTACGACAAGTCCTCTAACTAAAGAAGTCAGAGCATCAATCTTGTCGTCCACTTTCAATCCATGTGTTTCTTCCTCTCTTTTGACCGGCTCGTACCAATCATCGTCCTCATCTTCGTATTGTTGGTCATTGGAAACCATGTCAACAATGAGCTGCCTTGCTTCATTCAAAGTTTTGTTCATCAAAGTTCCTCCACAAGCAGCATCAATGATTTTCCTATCAAAAGAAGACAAACCACGGTAAAAGTAATTAGTGAGCAACTGATATTCAGAGAAACCATGGTCAGGACATATATGACAAAGTTGTTGGAATCTCTCCCAATATCTAGCTAAACTTTCCCCTCTCTTTTGCTTAATGCTACAAATAGCCATTCGTAAATTTGCAGCTCTAGATTCGGGAAAGAATTTACGTAAAAATTGTTCTTCCAACTCATTCCAAGAATTGATAGAACTAGGAGGGAGATCAAACAACCACTCTCGAGCCCTTCCCTGCAAGGTATGAGAAAAAGTTAGTAACTTCAAATTATCTTCAGAAAAATCTTGAGGGCGTAAAGTAGAGCACAATAAATAGAATTCTGCAAGATGCTTATGTGCACTATCTCTAGGTTGATCACCAAACTTAGGAAGTGATTAAATAAAGCTCGGCTTGATTTCGGAGTTCTCATTAATTGTTAGCAAAACGATGCACAATGGTCGATTGCTCCTTTGACGGCCTAACTCCTTAATCACCCGATCTTCTAGTTTCAGAGCATCTTCCTCGTTGCTGATCATATTATCTATAGAAAAAAATAGCAAAAATTAAATAAAAAAATATACAATTTGAAAATTCAGAAAAAATAATGCTTAAAACTGATCCCCGGCAACGGCGCCAAAATTTGGTGCGTCGTTTTACACCAAAAATAATTCCGACTTTCTGGTCGGTATGCCCACACTGCACAGACAGTGGTAAGTAAAATCGTCTCCCAAGGGATCGGTGAGATTTCTTCTAAATTTCCAACTGCCAAAATATGATTGTTTATTAAACTAACTACGAAAATAAATAAGAAAATAAATAAACAAATAATTAAAAGACAGATAGAGTTTTAGTTCAAACAAATTAAAGACGATTCCGACAGCAACAAGTTCCACCCTAGCTCAATTATTCTGATCATTGATGCAAAGATAACTCTAATTTAATGCAAACAAATCAGTTATGAACACCGAAGACGCTTCTGACGCGATCTTATTTCTCCATAAATTCTTGATAACCAGGAAGACGCTTCACCAGTTATTTCCCTAATCGACTGACAACCGTAAGAGACGCTCTATAGATTTAATGAGTCGACAATATTAACAACAAGAGAAACCCGATTCAAAACCGATAAACTCTGACGCAGGATTATCGAATTAAGACTATTATTCCCTTGACTTGAACAAGTCAATTTACCACTAATTAAATCTAACCACGATTACGTATGGCTGATTCAATTGGCTATAAATTAATTCCAAACCACTAAACATTGCGCACTACCTAACAGTATGAAACAATTCATAAAAATAACACAGAGAATAACAGATGCAAGCATATAAATTAAAGTATGAAAACATATTAGATCTCATAGAATAATCTTGCTAAAACTTCCTTGTCTTTGCCGGAATAAAGAAAACTAGCTAATATTCATACACAAATTAAAAGCAAAAATAAAATAAAAGAAAGAAGAAAAGAAAGAAGAAGAATGGCGTGAGGCTTATTCCCAGCCATTTGCTCCCTTCAATCAATACGTGAATCTCCCCCCCCCCCTCTTCTCTACCCAATTCTAATCTTATTTATAGATCTAAAGGATTCACTTAAAATAAGGAAATAAAATCCCAAAACCTAATCTATCTAGGAAGGAAATAAATTAATAATATCTAATAATATCCTAAAAGTCTATTAGTTAAATAAGCTCCTAAAAATCAGTATTATATTAATTAATCCCGTGTGGAATTAATTAAAGGCCTTCTAGATGCTGAAACCCCAAAATTCTTTTATTCTCGCTCAGCTCCAGTGTTCCACAGACGGTATGGGCACGCTGCCTGAACTTCCAGCAGACTGTTTCTTCTTTACTTCAGTTCCAGTTTCAAAACCGCTTTCGAATTAGCTCCAAAATCGCCCAAAAATCATCTTTCTTCTACAAAAACACATTATTTCACAATTAATCCAAATCAATGCATTATTATTCAAAATGATACCAAATTCCACCAAAATATTAATAAAATAAGTAGAGAAATAACGCCCAATCAAACTCCCCCACACTTAAACAATGCTCGTCCTCGAGCATAAAACTAAATCAGAGAAACACAATAAACAAGAAACTAACAAACTTGACTCAAAACACTTAAACAATAATTTGGCAATAGTTTAATGAATAAAAATCATGGGTAGGATTAAGATACAACCATTCAAACCACCAACCATTCTTCCAATCCAAATACATGTGCAAATGCCCTTCATTCAAGTCAAAATCATGCAAAGTCGATCCAGGCCTCACCAAATTCACTCCAAGTCTCTCAAAGAAAATAGGGACAAATTTGCAACTCTCAATCACACTTGAAAACTTTCTTACCATAAGTTTGCCAATATGTCAATATCTCCACCGCAAAAATTAGAAATTCATGCAAAAATCAATAGGTCTTTTTCAAGGTTGTAATGGGGGGCTAGGGTGCATAGGTATGATAAAGAAAATGGATAAAAACAGGCTTATAAAACTGAAAATATGCAAGCAATCTACCTATAACCTTCATTTAGCTTTAAGAGTAACTACAAAAAACATCCTTGATGTATTGTGCTCAATCCAAAATACAGGGAAGACATACAAAAATCTAAAGACAATAATCTCACTTTATTTTTTTTCGTTTTTTTTTCTCTCTCGTTTTTTCCTTTCTTTTTTTTTTTCAACCTTTTTTTTCTCTTTTTTTTTCTTTTTTTTTTCCATCTCTTTTTTCCCGAATCATATCTCCTCAAAAGTAACTACATTTCCCCTTTTCTTTCACTTTTTTTTTATTATTTTTTTTCAGCACATAACAATCGCAAAATGAATAGAGTACTCATCTCAATATAAGTCAACTACTTGCATATTTTTCAGGGGACAAGAGAAGGCTAAAAAGGCTAAAGGTTTATATTTGAGTGAGCTTCAATTTTCAAAGAAAATGGATAATAAAGCACAAAGGGGCTCACTAGGGGATAAAATATGGTGGTAGGTAAATGAATAGGCCAACAAAGGGTTAATCCTAGATGCCTAAATCATTTTCATGCAAGAATCTCAAAAAACAGCTTCGATTATGGCAACAAGGCAAATCAAGCATCAAGAAGTCAAGTGTGAAACTCTCAACAAAGAAACAAAGAGCATATTATAATTTTGCTCATTAGGCTCAATCCTCACAATTTAAGTAGGTTTTCAAAAATAAGTGATCAACTTTGCATTTTTTCCTCATCCAAGAACACATGTAGGCATGTCACACACATATTCATTATGAAAGAAAACAACCAAACATTCCCAAACCAATCTTAATCCTTTCCACTCAAATTATCCATCTCACAGTTGCCAAAGACTCGAAAAAAAATTGACTCTTTTTTTTTTTTTTTTAGGAAATCAAAATATGGAAAGGTAAAAATATCCCCCATACTTAGACAATACAATGTCCTCAGTGTATAGGAAGATAAAATAAAATAAAACAAACATAAAACCAGACTATGAACATAATAAAAAAAATGAAAAATAGAAAACTTCCCTGAATTGCATCATTATCGTGTGGTAAGAGATTTTGCCTTGCGTCCAGTATGGGCATACTGCTCAATGAAATCTGTTCGCAGCCTTGATGGAGATGATGTGGACTGATCTTTGGACCTTTTCTTCTTTTATTTCGGCCTCCAAACCTTACGAATCTGCCAAACAAGTTAACAAAGACATAAGTAACTACTTTTTTTTTTTCTTTTTTCTTTTTTCAAAATATGAAACAAAATTATTTAAAAAAAATAACAATAATAATAAAAAAATGAAAAAAAAAATCTTGGGTTGCCTCCCAAGTAGCGCCCTAATTTAAGGTCTTAGGCTCGACACAATTTGAGCTCCATGATCAAGGAATTTTGGGCAATGCCAAATTTATTCCTTTAAAAATAGCAAGCTTCATCCATCCGATATTGGTCAAAATCCATCCAAGGATGGCTCTATGCATCTTCAAAGTTCCGACCAATTTTTCTTCTTGTTCCATACACAGTGCTTTGATGGAAGGTGTGTAATTCCCCCCCACATTTTCACTCTTCAGATCTTGAGACAATGTCTTCAAGTTCAGTTTCTCAGAAACAGTCGGTATGGCCATACTGCCTGATAGTTTCTGAGCAGAAACTTCACAAGTTGAATTCGGCTGTGTGATCACCCTTGGAGATTCCTCATCAACCTCTATGGTTGCAATTTTGCTCGTCAATTCATTGTAAGGGACATGATCAAGCTTGAGTACTTCCATGGTCTCTTTTTCATCTTCCTCACTCTTGTTATGAACCAACCTAGAAAGAAAAGGTGGTGGAATTAGCGAAATAGAATTAGAAAATTTAGAATCTCCACTTGCCTTTGATGAAAGATTTTCAAATTCTTGAGGTTCTTCATGGAATTCATCCTTCTCAAACTCTTGCTCGGTCATCACACATCCACTCAATATTGCTATAGAGTTGACATACTCCTTGGAATTTATCTCAGGTTGAGATGGGAGTTTGCCTTTACTCATCTGGAGCTCATTTAATTGAGTGGTTAGTTGTGTGATCTGTGTACCCAAATTGCCCAATGCAGCTTGTGTATCTTGTTGGAAGGATAGTTGACTATGAGCAAGACTTTTGACGATTTCGCTCTAATCTGGTTCTGGGATATGGTCAGTATGGGCATACTGCCCAACTGGCGACTGACTTTTACATCTTGAGTTATACGAATTTGAGAATGGATCGTTCCAATTCCTCATTTGTACATCTCCAGAGCCAAAACATGCTTGCTCGGTTCGAGCTACGACAAGTCCTCTAACTAAAGAAGTCAGAGCATCAATCTTGTCGTCCACTTTCAATCCATGTGTTTCTTCCTCTCTTTTGACCGGCTCGTACCAATCATCGTCCTCATCTTCGTATTGTTGGTCATTGGAAACCATGTCAACAATGAGCTGCCTTGCTTCATTCAAAGTTTTGTTCATCAAAGTTCCTCCACAAGCAGCATCAATGATTTTCCTATCAAAAGAAGACAAACCACGGTAAAAGTAATTAGTGAGCAACTGATATTCAGAGAAACCATGGTCAGGACATATATGACAAAGTTGTTGGAATCTCTCCCAATATCTAGCTAAACTTTCCCCTCTCTTTTGCTTAATGCTACAAATAGCCATTCGTAAATTTGCAGCTCTAGATTCGGGAAAGAATTTACGTAAAAATTGTTCTTCCAACTCATTCCAAGAATTGATAGAACTAGGAGGGAGATCAAACAACCACTCTCGAGCCCTTCCCTGCAAGGTATGAGAAAAAGTTAGTAACTTCAAATTATCTTCAGAAAAATCTTGAGGGCGTAAAGTAGAGCACAATAAATAGAATTCTGCAAGATGCTTATGTGCACTATCTCTAGGTTGATCACCAAACTTAGGAAGTGATTAAATAAAGCTCGGCTTGATTTCGGAGTTCTCATTAATTGTTAGCAAAACGATGCACAATGGTCGATTGCTCCTTTGACGGCCTAACTCCTTAATCACCCGATCTTCTAGTTTCAGAGCATCTTCCTCGTTGCTGATCATATTATCTATAGAAAAAAATAGCAAAAATTAAATAAAAAAATATACAATTTGAAAATTCAGAAAAAATAATGCTTAAAACTGATCCCCGGCAACGGCGCCAAAATTTGGTGCGTCGTTTTACACCAAAAATAATTCCGACTTTCTGGTCGGTATGCCCACACTGCACAGACAGTGGTAAGTAAAATCGTCTCCCAAGGGATCGGTGAGATTTCTTCTAAATTTCCAACTGCCAAAATATGATTGTTTATTAAACTAACTACGAAAATAAATAAGAAAATAAATAAACAAATAATTAAAAGACAGATAGAGTTTTAGTTCAAACAAATTAAAGACGATTCCGACAGCAACAAGTTCCACCCTAGCTCAATTATTCTGATCATTGATGCAAAGATAACTCTAATTTAATGCAAACAAATCAGTTATGAACACCGAAGACGCTTCTGACGCGATCTTATTTCTCCATAAATTCTTGATAACCAGGAAGACGCTTCACCAGTTATTTCCCTAATCGACTGACAACCGTAAGAGACGCTCTATAGATTTAATGAGTCGACAATATTAACAACAAGAGAAACCCGATTCAAAACCGATAAACTCTGACGCAGGATTATCGAATTAAGACTATTATTCCCTTGACTTGAACAAGTCAATTTACCACTAATTAAATCTAACCACGATTACGTATGGCTGATTCAATTGGCTATAAATTAATTCCAAACCACTAAACATTGCGCACTACCTAACAGTATGAAACAATTCATAAAAATAACACAGAGAATAACAGATGCAAGCATATAAATTAAAGTATGAAAACATATTAGATCTCATAGAATAATCTTGCTAAAACTTCCTTGTCTTTGCCGGAATAAAGAAAACTAGCTAATATTCATACACAAATTAAAAGCAAAAATAAAATAAAATAAAGAAGAAAAGAAAGAAGAAGAATGGCGTGAGGCTTATTCCCAGCCATTTGCTCCCTTCAATCAATACGTGAATCTCCCCCCCCCCTCTTCTCTACCCAATTCTAATCTTATTTATAGATCTAAAGGATTCACTTAAAATAAGGAAATAAAATCCCAAAACCTAATCTATCTAGGAAGGAAATAAATTAATAATATCTAATAATATCCTAAAAGTCTATTAGTTAAATAAGCTCCTAAAAATCAGTATTATATTAATTAATCCCGTGTGGAATTAATTAAAGGCCTTCTAGATGCTGAAACCCCAAAATTCTTTTATTCTCGCTCAGCTCCAGTGTTCCACAGACGGTATGGGCACGCTGCCTGAACTTCCAGCAGACTGTTTCTTCTTTACTTCAGTTCCAGTTTCAAAACCTCTTTCGAATTAGCTCCAAAATCGTCCAAAAATCATCTTTCTTCTACAAAAACACATTATTTCACAATTAATCCAAATCAATGCAGTATTATTCAAAATGATACCAAATTCCACCAAAATATCAATAAAATAAGTAGAGAAATAACACACAATCAAACGTACCCTATTTCTTTCCTCTGGCAACCAACATAGTTCTCTTCGTTATATTCTAATTTATGTAGCTGAATGTTACAACGTAACCCTCTTCATCGAGCTGCTTAATTGAAAGCAAATTCCTCTTCAATCCAGGTATGTGTTTGACACCGTTCAGCTTCAACACAGTTTCATTTGGTGTGGTGATCTTTACATCTCCCTTTCCCATAATCTGAAGAGGCTCAGTGTCAGCAAGGTATACCTCTCCAAAATTGCTAGAAGTATAATGTTTCATTACTTCAGCGCTACTGAATGAATGAAACGAGGCTCCAGAATCCAGAACCCACAACTCCAAAGGACTGCTCACACTCAGGATCAAGAATCTCTTGTTGCTTCAGTAGTTGCATTTGCAAATTTCTTCTCATTCTGATCCTTCTTGTCTCTGATTGGTTCCTCACACTAGCTCTTGAAATGGCCATACTCATCATAATTCCAACATTGGATCGAGCTCATATCCTTCTTTCCTTGGCTCTTACCTCTTTCGATCTCAATCTTTCTCGGTTTAGCTTCGACCTTGAGTTCATTCTACCCCTGTTATCTTTATTCAAGGCTAATCCTGAAGCAACACCCGATTCCCTCCTGCAAATTTCTTCGCTCATAACCAGTTTCTGACTTCATCAAACTTCGGCTTCTTCTTCCCTGCCGAAGCATTTACTATTGCAACTGTTCCGCTCTAGCTTTCTGGTAGAGAAGACAACAAAATTAGGGCTTGAACTTCATCGTTGAACTTGATCTCAACCACGCTCAATTGCGTCGTTATTGAATTGAACTCATTGAGATGATCTGCTACTACTGTGCCTTCTGATATCTTTAGGTTGAAAAGACGTCTCATCATATGAACATTGTTCACCGCTGATGGTTTCTCAAACATGTCCGATAATATCTTCAGCATCTCCTTCGTAGTCTTGGCTTTGGTTGTATGAAGGGCGATGTTTCTGGACAGTGACAAACGAACCACAATCATCGTCTTCCTATCCAGCAACTTCCAATCTGCGTCCTTCATGCCTTCTGGCTTCTTTTCCAAAGGTTGATACAGATCTTTCCCATACAGGTAATCTTCGATCTGTAACTTCCAAAACCCAAAATTCGTACTCTTAAATTTCTCCAACGGCGTTCTTCCTTCAGCCATCGTATCTGTTCCACCGAACCTGATGCTCTAGATACTAGTTATTATGAAATAAACACACGCAATTGATACGAAAGCAAGAAAACACACACACGAATTTATTTATCCAGTTCGTCACAAATGACTACGTCTGGGGCGCTGCCAAGCAAGAGATTGCACTATATTTTGGATGATGAATACAATGAGAATATGACTATTTAAATAGCTAATAATGAGCTGTAACCCTAAACCCTTTAGGATCATCTAGGCCTAATAATGTGGGCCAAAAAATTTGGGGCTAGTGTACAGTCCATTCTCTATGCACTAACAAGAGACAACTGGGAGAAGCTGGTGGCGGCGGTGCTGAAGAAAGATGAGATATGGCAACTCTGCCATCAGGACTCCATCATCACTGTTTCATCCAACAGTCACCACCCCTCTTATTCAAGTGGCAAAAATCTCAGGTTAATTCTGTCTCTATCTCTATTTTGGCCTTTGGGTGTGAATTACAACATCGATGACCTAAATCTCATAATATTTCAGTGTTTTGAGTAGCCGATCGAGGCAGATTTCCCGATCATCGCCACATCAAACTCTGTATACTAGCGCTTCTGACTGCGAATGTGCATGATTTAGCTCATGTCTTTGTTCATAGGTCTACTCTAGGAGGGTTGATGAAGAATTATATGTTTTATCTTGCAATTGCTATCATGTTATTGTGTAATTGGGGGAATTACTGTGTTTTTGCTTTGTGGAATGGGATAAAATAGGTAGGGTTTTTTGAGAATTTAAAAATACTTCAATGATGATGGAGCTTATGCAAATGTTAGTAATCATAAATTTGCTTTTACGTATTAGCACATTTTAGCAAACAAAAGTGCATAACTAGTCATGTAATATGAAACGTTTGAAAATCTTACAAACAAATGTAAAGAAATTGTAGGCTATTTAGCTTGCAGTCATCCAAACATTGACCCATTATGCATGTCAAAACAACATTTTGGAGTTGAATATTCTTCTATTAAAAATGCAACCGAATTTGAAAGCATAAACAAATCATTGTTAGACTTTGAAATATTTTGAGAAATACTTGGGTTGATCACCAATCATATCAAAGTAAGCTATTTTGAACTGATCATATACGAATTTTCTTAAACTCTGCTCATCTTTTGAATTAAAGTTTAGTACTCAGCTAAACAATATGGAATTGCAGCTAGGAAAAATGCTTATGGAATCTGGAAAAGGAAACCGAAGGACTATGATCTTGGCCAAGGTTTGGCTGGAATTCCCGATTTGCAAATTAGCTTGAAATAAACTTTGTATGCATATTGCATATTAGATATATTGACTTGGTAAATATTTTTTCTTCAACTGTTGAGGACGAAGATGATCATTTTGGACTTCAGAGCTTTTCCCTACATGAGCTACTTATTGCAACAGACAATTTTAACAAAGATAATGTCCTTGGACGTGGCCGACATAGTACAATGTGTAAAGGTAGATTAACAGATGGATCTCTAGTGGCAGTGAGAAGACTCACTACAGAACTTAAAGTAAGGGGAAATGAATTAGGAATTACAAGCACAACTGCACATCGCAATGTACTTCGTACTTGTGGATTTTGCATTACAAAAAAGAGCGGCTGCTTGTTTATCCTTACATGGTTAATGGGAATGCGGCATTCTGGTTAAGAGGTAAGATCCAACATGAAAATCCTGCTCTAGTGCCAATTGAAATTGCTACGTTGTGCAATTCGTATGTTCTTAACAGTGTTCTTAAAAATATTCTTGACACAGGAACAAATAAGAACGTAAAGAACACAAATGATTGGTAACCCAGTTCGGTGATAACACACCTACGTCTGGGGGATAAATTCGAGATAAAAAAATTCACTATTACGAAGCAGAAAAGTACAAGACGTAAACAAAAAGACTCCCCCTTATGTCACCTAGACTTCTGTTTACAACTCCCTTTTGTGTGTGAATTGTATTATGAAGAACACTCGTAGTCAGGCTCCAGCTACCGGCAGATAGCACCCGTCCTATACCCTTTAACACGAAAGGAATAAACACTTCTTAATCACAATTCAGACTCACCGACAATAAAACTAAGAAGTAGTTTTATTGAACACACTTTACCCAAAACTCAGAAACTTGCAGAAGCAAGCATACACAGAACTTGCTCTACAACTCACACTCTTTCTTCACAAAAACCGTAGAGAGCAAATACGCATATCCTTTCCTTTTTATACTTCTTCTGATATGGAAATAATTCATCCATAAGAGATCTCTACATATCTTAAAAGGTATATAAGAATATATCCAAAAATATCTCTTCATAATATATTTCATATCTTTCCATAATAGATAATTTGAATAAATAAATTCAAATATATCTAGCATGCAATTTAATCAAACTAAGCAGCACATCGGAATCCAAAGACATAAATCGCCAACCAAAAATATTCATATTGCATACAACCATGCAATAACATTCTCCCATTTGGCATTTATGTAGCCAAAATAAATTGCATGCACACTTCACAAAAGACCATTGTTCTTCATCCAAGAACACAAATAAGTACATCAACAAGAACACATCTGTACTTAACAAATCAAATCAACTGAGAGCACAACACGAACGGTTAGACCATAATATCAACTCGCCCTTAGTCCAAAACAAGGAATAACAATTGATAGGTAAAAGAGCGCACCCACAATACCAATACCAATGTTAAACCTACACAAATCCACAATACCAACCATCAAACCAGAACAAGGAAGTACTAACTTACTCCCCCTGAAAGCATGCTTCATTCATTTCTCCCCCTTTTTGGATACAGAAATTCAAAGATCAAACCGGAGGACGACGTACCATTAGTCACATCAGCAGAAATAAAAATTGAACCATCTTCAGTATGCTCCAAACCAACATCAATATCCAAACTAGCATCTTCAGTATGCAATATCTAAGGGCAGCAGTACTTATAGAAATCAATCCTCAGAATTCCACAAATAAGACTAGGATAGATCAGCCTTTTGGGCAAACTAGAATACCTCCTTGTTGGTCCCAAAAATAAAGCACGAACTCTTAAGACAAGATGTATAGTGGTTCGGAGGTTACGCTCCTACGTCCACTCTTCCCACCACAACCCGGTGAGGAACTTCACTGAACTTGGGGTTTTAACTAGGTACCCCAAGAACCATGTGAGTTTATACGATAGGCACTCACGAGCCTATGAGTTTATACGATAGACACTCATGAGTCTTACAATCTTTACATACAAGACACTCAAACTCAGTTTAGGGTTTGGGTTTGGGTTTGTATATTTTAAACTAATGAGAAATCCTTTTACAATGAAGTACAATGTAGAAGGTTCAGATTTCTCTCTATGGCTTATGGATAAATGAGATTGAAGCCCTAAGTTGTGAGCTAGAAGGTCGGATTAGAGATATTGAAGGTAGAGAAGTAAAGAGGTTTTTGAAGTTGGAAGCGCCTTCTCTCTTCTCTTATGCTCTTGATTTCACTTGATATCTCTCACTTTATTATGAAGTTTGAACCTTCTATTTATAGGGAGGGAAAGCAAATCTATCCGTTGGAAAGATAGATTGCGTGCACCTCACCATGTCCAATCTGAATCAAATCTTTTACTTTATAGCACACAGTCCTAGGGGAGTAGTTGTTGACTTGTTAGAACCTAGGCCTGTGCATTCGGTGATTGGACGACTCACCGTTCTTTTGAGCAATCAAAAGCGTACACGTGGTATAGCAGGTTGTCACTTCTCACCTGCTTGTCAGACGCTCTGGCTCAAGCTGGAAGCTCGAGCGGCTAAGGGTGGAGACGCTTTGCATGGTGAAAGTGAGCTCCCTCACGCTTTAAACTAAGCACGCTCTTCGAGCTTGTTCAGTCGCTCTGTTTGGAAGCACGCTCTGGTACTATAGGTGCTTTGACTTGGAAGCACGCTTTGGTCTTGACATACGCTTTGACCTGAAGACGCGATCCGACCTTGAAAGACGCTCTCTTTCCTGCGGCTTCCAATCCTGATGCTTTGATCTTCTTTCAGACCGGCGCTCTCACTTAGACGTTCTAAAGTTACATTTCAATAAAGAGCTACCTAACAAGTAAGCTCTTCTAATACATTAAACTTTACATTGTAACTTAAGAATTGGATCATCAAAGATAATAAAGGAAATATTTTATGTAAATTCGGGTTTTTGGAATCGAATCAAAACACATCTTTTATTATCAACTTGATTCAAAGTTCCCCCTTACAATAATATCCTAACACTCCTTTATGTCACAAAAACGCAGATGAACCAACACTATAAACACCATCAATATCACCATCTTTAAAGACATTAGCAGTTCCAGCAATCTGAACTGAACATTGAGAACCATTTTGTGAGACATTTAAAGAACGTCACTACACTTATTAGTCTTCGACAAACTCCCCATGGATACAAGAAGCTCGCTGATTTCAAGGACTAACACTTTGCTTGTATCTACAAATTCAACTACATAAACTAACAAGTAACATTGCTATAGTACTCCCCCTATATTTGGGCTTCTCTTCCTTAATGACACAAGAAAGAGGAACAATAAGTAGACCAAAGTCTACTAACCCATCAACATCATCAAAATGAAATTTATCACCATCAATAATATAGTATTCAGCACATCTAACTCTTCCATGATTAAGGAGCGACATCATTGCTAAACATAACCAGTTTTCTACCAGAGCTTCAAGCGACCAAAATAAATAAACTCCCCCCTGAATCTGACCACCTCTTTAAGATGAACAATATTCTCAGTACAAGCAGCATTCTCAGTTGAACCAAACTCAGATCCATGAGAGTCAAGGAGAACATTTGATACAGAAGTGACAAGAGCAGACCATTGAGGAACATCCTCAAGAACATCGTTAGGTACATCCTCACCTGTAGCAGCCTATTCAACATCAGATGAACTAAATCCATATGGGTTTCCAACATCATCCTCACACTCAGAGATAGAACAACATCATACATCTATTGTCTTAACAAAATAAATAGGTTTATCCCCCTCAACTGTACAAGCACTCTCACCAAAATTCAAATCCAATAATACACTTCAATCCTCTTCAATATGTGATATGACACAAACGTATCATCAAGAATCTTTTTGCCAACAATAGAATTCCAACTAGACTTATAGATTCTAACAAAAAAGAGAATCAATAGACTTACCTCGAGAGGTTTCACCATCAGAGTGAACTTGAGATGAAATAGAAATCTCCATAAAAATCCAAACCTTGTCCAGAAAGCACCGCCATCAATAACCAACAAATGAAGAACCACTTCATGAACACTAACAATAGCAAATCACGTCACCGATAGAGGATCACAAAGACACCCTTCCCTATGTTTTTTTTTATTTTTTAAAAAAACAAAAGACATTACATAACACAAATATAAGTGTGAATTTTCATTGGAAAAATCTCATAACGCATAGATCAAGAGAGGCTTTGAGTTTTTTAAACATTCTAGCACCAAGGACTTTTGTGAGAATATCTGTAAGTTGATAATAACATCAAGAATTACCCTTATGTCCAGTAGAATCAATTGAAACCCCAACTGGATCCTTTGTAACACATTCTTCAACTTTTTCAGCACTAGTCTTCTCAAAGACAAAATCAGAAACATTTTCTAGAACATTATTCAAAACATGGGAGTCATCTTCCAAACCAGTTTTCTCTAATGTGTGAACACCATCATCGAAGTTGACATTTGTTAATTCTATAATTGTCTTTGTCCTGTTATCTAGCACCTTCAAAGCTTGATTATTCATGGCATTCAAACATTCATGTGAATTCTCAACAAGATAGCAGTTATCTGCAGATCTTCTCCCAATAAGAATCTCATTTTTTTTTGTCTGAAACAATGCAACTTTCTCCATCAAATTTCACATTCAGACCTTCATCACAAAGCTGACCTATACTGACAAGATTGGCTCTCAATCCTTCAACTAGATACACATTTTTTAGCTTTGGCATACCTGCAACAACAAGTTCTCCACTAGCCAAAACTTTCACCTAAACTCCATCTCCTAAAGTCACAGTTTGACCTTTAACCTGCTCAAGATTCATTAGATTCTTCTTGTTTCCTGTCATGTGCATGGAACAACCACTGTCAAAGTACCATGCATTTCTAGTTTCTGCAAGAAATGCAGTATGGGCAACATATCCTCTAAAACTTCAATCTCTCTCATTGTACTCAGGAAACCCTTGAAATCCAGTTCCCCTTCTGCTAGGATTCTATGGAACAACCTTTCTATCCATTCTAAACCTATCTTCTTGAAGTTTTCTGCAATGAGGTCGTATATGTCCTGGAGCTTCATAGTAGTGACAGATTCTGACAAATGTTCTTCTTGGTGTTCTTGTTTCTTTTCTTGTTCTCTGAACATTTTGCCTGACAGGAACAAAAACTCTCTCATTGTTTTTACCATTGTCATGACTTGTTGAACGATATCCCAAGCCTGACTTGTCACCAACAGTTTTTCCAATTCCAGAATTTAATCAAGCACTGCAGTTCTCAAGTTCATCATCTTCATTATTTTCTTAAGGTCATTCACTTCACTACTTTCACTGACTTCTTTCCCTTTGAGTTCTACAAGTTTGTTCTGCAGTTGATTATTCACAAGAATCAACTTGTCGTGTCTTCTTTAACTTCTGTGAGCTCATCAGTTATGTTTTTGTTCAATTCAACTACAAGACTACATTTATCATGCATTTCCTTGTAAGCATCGATAACCATCTACTTAGCATCCATTTCACTTCCAGTGTCATCATCGACTTTGAACAAATCATCTATATGATCTCTTTGTTTTCAATCTCTTCATTTTTACCAACTTTAGCTGCATATGTCTTATCTGGAATAGCATTTTCAGATCCACTATCGTCGCATTCTTCATTGTCACTGTGAGTTGCTATATAGGATTTATTTCCTTTCTTCTTCAAGTTAGCACACTCGGGTTTGATGTGACCTCTTCCACCACACTCATGACAGATGATGTTTTTGTCATATTCTTTTTCAACTGTCTTCCTTGAGTCTTCTCCTTCATATTTTCTTTCTTTGTAGCGCTTCATGGCCTTAGTAAATCCTTTAGTGAGTAAGGCGTATGTTGAATCAAATCTTCACTACTTCCAGTGCCAAAATCAATGCTTTACTTCTTAGGACAGTCTTCTTCGTGCATTCCCATTTCAAAGGTTCTGAGCGACCTAATAAGTTCATCAAGAGACATAGCATATAGGTCTCTTGCTTCTTCAATAGCAGCTACTTTAAAGTCAAAACTTCTGGTGAAGAGACCTCAAGACTTTTCTAACGAGTTTTTCTTATGAAATTTTCTCACCAAGAATGCAGCACTCATTTGCAATGCTCTTCAATTTTGCATGGAACTCAGAAATACCCTCATCTTCTTCCATCCTGAGCATTTCAAACTTAGACGTTAATTGTTGAAGTCTCTGAGCTTTGACTCTACTCGTCTCTTCATATGCATTTTGTAATGTTTCTCAAGCTTCTTTGGCAGTCGAACACGTTGATATGAGATTGAAGTTATCAAAGTTAACTGAAGCAAGTATAGCATGCAATGCTTTCTAATTCATTCCAGATGCCTTTTCATCATTTGCATCCCATTTGTCCTTAGCTTTCTGCTTACCATCAGCAAATGTAGGTTCAGTTCATCCTTCCACAATAGCCTTCCAAGCATTTTCATTAACAAATCGAATATAGGATGTTATTCTGACCTTCCATAAACTGTAATTTTTCCCATCCAATATTGGTGGTCTGTTTATCGATCCTTCATCTCTCAGATGATCCATTAGAAATAGCACAACTTAGCACAAACTCCCAGGATCGAAATATACAGATCCAACATGAAAAACCTGCTCTGGTGCCAATTGAAATTGCTACATTGTGCAATTCGTATGTTCTTAACAGTGTTCTTAAAAATGTTCTTGACACAGGAACAAATAAAAACGTAAAGAACACAAATGATTGGTAACCCAGTTCGGTGATAACACACCTACATCTGGGGGACAAATTCGAGAGAAATAATTCACTATTATGAAGCAGAAACGTACAAGACTTACACAAAAGGACTCCACCTTATGTCACCTAGACTTCTGTTTAAAACTCCCTTTTGTGTGTGAATTGTACTACGAAGAACACTCGTAGTCAGGCTCTAGCTACGGGCAGATAGCACCCGTCCTATACCCTTTAACATGAAAGGAATAAACACTTCTGAATCACAATTCAAACTCACTGACAATAAAACTAAGAAGTAGTTTTATTGAACACACACTCTTTCCAGAACTCAGAAACTTGCAGAAGCAAGCATACACAGAACTCGCTCTACTACTCACACTCTTTCTTCACAAAAACCGCAGAGAATGCAGATCCTCTCCTTTTTAGACTTCTTCTGATATGGAAATAATTCAGCCCTAGGAGATATCTACATATCTTCAAAGATATACGAGAATATATCCAAGAATATCTCTTCATAATATCTATCTTTCCATAATAGATAATTTGCATAAATAAATTCAAATATATCTAACATGCAATTTAACCAAGCCAAGCAGCACAGCGGAATCCAAATACATAAATCGCCAACCAAAAATATTCATATTGCATGCAACCATGCAATAATAGTTGATATTTAATCCTAGCACTCTGGAGTTATTTTTCTTTAAAAGAAATTGACAAGGTTGATCGAATAAGCAGCCTTGTTATCTCATCAAATCAATCGTGTTTGTTTAGGTCAAGAAAGGCAAAATAGAGAATACAAATGCATTTAGATAGTGTGAATATTTTTTAATTGTAGAATTCTGGCTTATATAGGCACATATATAGTGCAATTTGGAAAGCAATTAATTGTTTCCTTGTATCGTTCAATATTAATTTGATGATTGAAAATCATTATCTATATTTTTTTTAATGAGATTTTTTTTTAATTACGAACACCACGAACAAGATAAAGTAAGAAGTTCATCCACAAAATCTGAAAGATCATCTCACTCATAAGGGTTCAAATAATTCCTAGCAACTCTAGCAAGATGATGTGCCACAATATTGGCTTCACGACGAATATGATTTATACGATAGTAGATATTTTCTTTCAAAATAGTAGCACAAATATCCAATATTGCTCCAAACTCAGAATAAATTTCCGTTGGGTGCAATATTTTAAAACCCGAACCGGAGGTCGACCCGGCAAGGCTTCCGGGTCACGGTTCAATCGATTCGACCGGTTGAATTGGGGTTGAACCGGGGTGAACCAGTAGCCGGAACAACTGGCCACATAGCTCCCGAGTACCTTGCTAGCGGTAAGTGTTGGGATAAAACTGATGTTTTTGGTTATGGAGCCTTTCTTCTTGAGCTCGTCACGGGGCAGAGGATTGTTGATTTTCTTGAGGTAGCCGATGATGAAGACATGTTTTGTGCTGATTGGGTGAGTCTTTTCTTTTCTACTAATTTTGTTCTATTATTATTTATTACTATCTGTTCTGCTAAGACATGTCCTTTTTAGTTGTAAGTCCTTATTTTGCAGTATTTTTGTAGGGGTAACTTTTAGTCTAATACAGTAATCTGGCCATAATTTTAAGTCTTGATGATAAATATTAAGGAAAAAAAAAAAACCCACGGCTATTTTTACCAGTTGCCTCATCTCATACATGGAAATCACTTCTATATTGTCAGGTAAAAAGAAATTACGAAGAGAGAAAATGGGAATTGATGGTTGACAAAGATATTGGATGTAATATGATAATGGCAGTGGTGAAGCAACTGGTGAAAATAGCTGTTCTCTGCACACAATACGATCCGGACAAACGTCCGAGGATGTCGGAAGTTGTGAGGATGTTAGAAATCGGTGGTGCCTAGACTCTTGAGAGGTCCGAAGCACAGTTCGAAAACGTGGTGGGCGAAGATGTGGAGGATGGTGGCATCAGAAGAACTATTTGAGCCAAGATGATCGTGCAATGTTCAATCATGGATGTGATTTGCATGAATGGAAGATGTGGTTGTGTTACAATTATGTAGATATGTAGTTGGTCATAATATTTGATGAGTATTAATTTCTTGTTTACGAATTACTATTAGGTCTATAGCATGGGATTAGTACATAACAGACAAAGTCGCTACCCCCTTGGTAGATGGTATTTCTTTAGTTAAATTTCATTTGATTAATCAGTACATAAGAAGAAAGTACTAAGCATAAAGTGTTCATTCTCTTTCATCGAAAAGACAAAGACTTGTATAGCCTGACAACACAATGCGGTCAAGTCTTGCCTCATAAAAATATTCAATGGACCTCAATGTGAGTCCAAGCTGATGCAAGTGTGTCCCATGAAAAATGACATGGATAGAGCTATTTTTCCAATAATAAAAACAATGAGGTCTGCATCATTGAATTTGCCACGTCAATTTTGATATGGGGATTGCCGGAGAATTCAGAAGACAGTTTTATACATCAAAAAAAGGGCCCAAAGTTCGTGAATTTTGAGGAGATTATCGGTTATTTTTATTGCACTGCTGTAGTGCTGTTAATTTATTAAATCTTGTTAACATAGTACTCCATGATATATTGATATGTGTGGTGAATGACTCCAGAGAGACATGAGGCACAGTGAGAAAAACAATAGCACTAGGGGCTGGAAAGGGTGTAGCTCATTTACATCACGATTGCACAAAAGTTATCATTCACCGTGACATCAAAGCTGCAAATATATGTTTTGGCCAAGGAAATTTTCATCTCATTGTTGAGCTATTGTCTCTGTTGGTATTAATCCTAGCACTCTGGAGTTATTTTTCTAAAAGAAATCGATAAGGTTGATCGAATAAGTAGCCTTGTTGTCTCATCAAATCAATCGTGTTTGTTTAGGTCAAGAAAGGCAAAATAGAGAATACAAATGCATTTAGATAGTGTGGATATTTTTTAATTGTAGAATTCTGGCTTATATAGGCACAAATATAGTGAAATTTGGAAAGCAATTAATTGTTTCCTTGTAACGTTCAATATTAATTTGATGATTGAAAATCATTGTACTTTTTTTTTAAAATTACGAACAACATGAATAAGATAAAGTATGAATAAGATAAAGTAAGAAGTTCATCCACAAAATCTGAAGGATCATCTCACTCATAAGGGTTTGAATAATTCCTAGCAACTCTAGCAAGAAAATGTGTCACAATATTGGCTTCACGACAAATTAAATTTTTTTGTTGAAAGTCAAACCCGGGCGGTTCTTGAGAACTGCCTCCGGATCGGCGGTCCGTCCGGGTTTGACCGGTTCAATCCGAATTTGGCGGTTCGTTAGCGGTTCTATAAGACTACTGGGTCAATAGCACGAACAGAATCGGCACTGTGACCGGTTCCTGATCGAACCGGCCAGTCCGGTCCGAGGTTTAAAACATTGATCCCAATACCTGTGGTCATTGGTTGTTTGAAAAATGCTGCATCAACCCTACAATTAATTAAAACCATCCCAAAAAGAGATTGTGCCAACCTGTACATCTAGCTCGATCGTTGATGGCTTGCTCATAAACCATAAAATATTTAAGCTCATATTAAACATGCTACTCAAATGAAATTCCTGATATTATGAATGATGTACATACAATCAGATATTTGAATGTTTTGAAGTGGTCATGATTGCATAACCATGTGTTGATTTTACCTTGAAATGCTATTTTACAATTCTTATTTTATTATATAAAAAATGTGTTTTCCAAGATTGAATTTGTGGGAGATACATTAATTTGATTTTTAAGTATTATAAATCTTAAAATACATTAAGGGTTTGTTTGGTTCGGGGTAAAAAGACGAAACGAATTGTTAAATAGGGAATCACTCCCATTCTTTTCCTTTCATTCCTTTGTTAATTCATTTTTCTTTCCCTCCTATAATCAAACGGCCCCAAACAATACTCTAGAAAATATATGAAATATACATTTACAATTCTACAATAATATTGTATTCATAGACAATAGTATTATATGACATGCATAAACAATAGTAATTGATTTTTTATAAAAAAACATTATACAAAAATTTAAATTCACACTTACAATATAATTTATCCCGTGCATTGCACGGGTGTGGTACTAGTTTATGATTTAATATTGTACCGAAGTATACTATATATAGCAGCTACGGATCCTAAAAATATAGAAAATTTCAGTATACTAGTTACATGCATTTATTTACGTTTAAGACAATAAACTTAATGATTAATAATGTACAATAATAGACTATATTTAAACAATTACTACTTGATTACATTTTATTGTAATTATTTGGATTTTATTTTATTGTATTAATTAACTATTCCGTTTATTATTTTTGAGCATTTTTTAAGTTTTTTTTTAAATTTTTTTTAAAGAGGGTCAATAATGGTTTTCTATTCCCCCCTTAAGGTGACTCGAATCCCCGACCTCTTGGTTGGAGGAAAAACGTCTTACCAACTGAGCTGCGCTTCGTTGTCTTTTGAGCATTTTTTAAGTTTACACATTTAATTTATACTAGCAGGGATAACGTGCGTTTGACGTTGATCCACTTGTTAGTACGAGAAAAAATTATTAAATTTATTAT
The DNA here is from genome assembly GCA_001642375.2 of Mentha longifolia. NCBI lineage: Eukaryota > Viridiplantae > Streptophyta > Magnoliopsida > Lamiales > Lamiaceae > Mentha > Mentha longifolia. The sequence goes on along the minus strand of CM038114.1, from coordinate 18,298,594 downwards.
TAAGCTCAATGTTTACATAATAATTCATGGCTACACATATATGACGAAAAGACGATAATGATATTGATATTGGATGTTTAATTATTTAAAAAGAAGTGAAAAGAAAGTCCCAAGGGAATATATGTTGACTCTGCCGATTACACCATGCAATTCCCTTTAAAACCTTTGAAACTCCTATTCCTATGATTTGTTAAAATTAGAAATTAATGTGATAAATAGAAAAATATGAAACATATTTTATTCATAAAAATGTAACTAAAACTATGTATGTAGTAATTGTTAATGAATTTAAATCCACATCAATTTTTTGTTCGTGTTTGACCTTGACTGTAGAAGAACACTTCTTCTTATTCGTTTTACTTTCCACAAATATTTCATACAACATCTCTTCTCTGTCCTTGTTGTCACTTGGAACCTCAAAAAAAGTTCAACCTTTTTCAACGCGTGTCTTCATTTTCTCTTTCCTTTTATTATATCATGTTGCAATTCTATTTTTTTTCCTCTCCAGTTTGCTTGGTCTTTCTACTTTTTTATTTTTTATTTTTTTATTTTTTTTTAATTTTCTTCCACTTTAGTTGGCTTGGCCTTCTTGACTGACTTTTTCTTTCATGGTAATTTGATTTGTACTTGGTTTTTCAACGGATTCATCTGGAATTTTACTTCAGTGGATATGAACTCTTGATCGACTTGGTGATTCAAATTCACAAGATAATATAATATAGATTGATTGATTGTTTGCATCAGGAACAAAATCAAAGTAGTTGAGGATCAAAATACGATACAAATTTTAAGGTAAAGTTTATAAATTTATTATAAATAATGATTTCCCCTAAATCAACATTACTTGGTATAAAAGTAATTTGTACGCATATATAGCTCATAAGCTTTATTCCGTTCCGTTGTTGACGTATTTATTAAACCCAAACCCTTTATTAATTAGAAAAATTAATGACAAACATATATAGGAGATAATGTAAAAAAGGAAACAACCATGTTATATAACTACTGTAAAAAATGTATTAAATCCTAATACACATAATTATTTTTTATAATCAAATTCTAAAGAATTATTGATTTTATCAAAATTACTATAATATCTTTAAATTTAAATTTATAATAAGAATATAATAAGTAACTCAAATTTTGTAAAACAATGCACTTTTATAATAAGGTATAGATTAAAAAAAATATATATAAAAAATTAAGGTTACGCATATCATTGAAGATGTTGATTGATGTAAATTGTTAAGAATGAATAAACATGTTGGAATATATTTCTAAAGTAGAATTAAAGAAACAGTGATTTCTTTTCAGAAAAAATAAAAATAAAAAAAAATACGAGAGAAAAAAAAGGACGTATGAATTCCGTAGTAGACGCGGTTAAGGATGGCAATGGGCCGAATCTGGACCGGATCCGGCTTGCTCCAGATCCAGATCCGTAAAAAAAAAATTGGTCCGGATCCGATCCAGATCCGTCGGGTCCAAAAAATCGAGATCTAGATCCAAATCCATCGGATCCACGGATCTACGGATCTGGACCCGGATCCATAATCTTTTATCCTAAAATGAATTTTTTAAATAATAATAAAAAAATAGTGCAATAATAATCGTAATAAGTTTCGATGATAAATTTAACGAGTTGTAAAAATTATAAGTACATAAATAACAATCCCAAATTAAAATATATCCCAAGTATATAGATACAAATTCCATTCCAAATTAAAATAATAACAAAATATATATAATATATGTAATATAATATAATATATATTGAACGGATCCATGGACCGGATCTGGACCGGATCCGGTTCTAAAAATTTCATATCCAGATCCAGATCCGAAAATTAGCTATTAGATCCGGATCCGGTCCAGATCCATCGGGTCCAAATTTTAGAAGACCCAGATTCGTAAAATCGGATCTGGACCACCGGATCTAGACCGGGTCCTAGATCCATTGCCTTCCCTACGGTCACTCCTCTCGTTGACTTAAGACTTTTTAAACCACGATATTCTATCTAACCTTTTCGAAATTAACATGCAAACACTGGGAAAGGAACATCGACCTGAACACATTTTCCCTCTCAGCCTCTCTAATCTTGTTGAAACTGAAACTGAAGAGAGATGATGTGGTCGTCGCCGAGAGACAACTGGGAGAGGCTGGTGGCGGCGGTGCTGAAGAAAGATGAGATATGGCAACTCTGCCATCAGGACTCCGTCACCACCGTTTCATCCAACACTCACCACCCCTCTAATTCTAATTCAAGTGGTGGAGAAATTCTCAGGTTAATTCTGTCTTCATCTCAATTTCGGCCTTTGGGTGTGAATCACAGCATGAATGACCTACCTAAATCTGATAATATTACAGCATTTCGAGTAGCCGATCGAGGCGGATTCCTCTATCATCCCTGCGTCGAACTCTGCTTACTGGCGCAGAAGGTTCGTGATTTAGAATTCGATGCATTACCTTGTGCAATTGCTATCATATTCCCACTGTATAATTGAGGGAAATTAGCGAAATGACTTAAAGATGATGGAGCTACTGAAAATGTTAGTAATGATAATTTAGCAAGTTTTTTTTTTTATCTTTCAAAAGAGAACTTATGACTGTGCAACTGGTGATTTAATACTTAGGTTGATCACTAGTCATATCTAATTGAGCACAATCCTCTCTCATTGGCTATATAATAGTTTTCTTAAACTCTGCTCGGTCTCTTTTGAATTAAAATTTAATTCTCAGCTAAAATCGTATGGAATTGCAGCTACGAAAAATACTTTCGGGATACAGAAGATATTTTCTGCTCTGCTAGGGAGAAGGAAACCGAAGGGCAATGATCTGGGGCAAGGTTTGGCAGGAATTCCTGGTTAGTTCCAAATTGGCGTGTAGTAATAAACTACGAATACATATTTTAGATATAGGTTGTGTTCTCTATGGTGGAAAATTTTCATGGGAAAAGAGAGCAATCACCCTTTAAATTTTTCCTTATTTCCCATATTTTCCCACCTCCTTCTATATGATGAGCAATTTTATGTTAAACAGCTAATTTGCAATCTCAAAAATAATCTAGATGCATTGAATGAAGATTGAGTGGAGCAATTACTGTCAACCTTCACTTCCCCAACTGTATCTTTTTAATTCTCTTTTGTCTAGAATCATCTACTGCACACTATAATTAGTGTTGCTCTCTTTTGTAATCAATGAAAAAAAAAATCCATCAAGCATCCTCAGAAACTTAATGCAAAAATGAGTGAGCAGCAGCTACTCTTGTTTCTTCCCAAATTTACTATCTTAAACACTTTTTCATTCTACCAAAATCTGCTCATCATAGCTTCCGCAAAAACCAACAGTTTTGGTATCTAGAGCCATTTACCAGTTCCTATTTTTTTCTTCTCTCCATTTTTTCTACGCAATGGCCTCAAACTCCTCAGCACCATTATTCTCCTTCTCACCAAGTCAAGTTCCAATCTTTGAAGGAGAACACTATCCTTATTGGTCCAGTCAAATGGAGACATTTCTCGAGTCCGTAGAATTATGGGAAGTTGTCAATGGAGAGCATCTTGAACCAAACAAAGAAGATGAAGATTTCGCAAAGAAGCAAAAAGAATTCAAGAAGAAGGAAGCCTCAGCGCTGCGATATATTCAACAAGGTGTTGGAAAAACAATTTTTCCACGCATCTTTGGTATCAAGAAGGCCTCTGAAGCTTGGAAAATTCTGAAACAAGAATTTGAAGGAACTGAAAAGACGATTGCCTTGAAGCTCCAATCATTGTGGCGAGATTTTGATAATCTCAAAATGCAAGAAAGTGAATCAGTTCGAGATTTCTCTACTCGAGTTGCTGAGACGGCGAATCAAATCAAAGAGTGTGGAGATACGATAGAAGAAAAGAGAGTGGTGCAGAAAGTTCTCCGCTGCCTCCCTCAAAAGTTCGATCACGCAGCAGCCGCGATAGAAGAATCAAAGGATCTGACGAAGATGACGATGTACGAGTTGACAAGATCCCAAATCACTCGCAGAGGGATTGTTGGTTTCAAAATAAAGAGAAAAATGAAGGAAAAGAGGAAGTAAAATTCTCGAAAGAAACAGATGAAGAGTTCCTATTCTTCTCTGGTTCTTCTCAAGAATCAAAAGGCATGTGGTACTTAGACAGTGGCTGCAGTAATCACATGTCGGGAAACCGTGATCTCTTCGTCAAGATCGATCCAAATATCACTACTAAAATCGTTCTTGGTGACGGATCGGAAAGAAAGGCTGAAGGAAAAGGAACTATCGCTATTCAAATGAAGGATGGAATTCGGAAACTCATCTCCGATGTTCTCTACGTGCCGAAGCTCTCACACAATCTTCTAAGTGTGGGACAATTGATTCAAAAGAATTTCTCAGTTCTCTTCGACGATGAAAGGTGCAAAATCCTTGACAAGCAAAAGAACCTTGTCATTGCAGACATTCCAATGAGGAATAAAACTTTTCCTCTCGTGTTGTCGTCAGATGCAAATCTAGCACTCAAGGCTGACGGAGTTGATCAATCACAACTATGGCATCTACGATATGGCCACCTTCATTGCAAAGGTCTCATGCTGCTCAAGAAGATGAATATGGTGACCGGACTTCCAGCCATCCAAGAGAATAATCAAGTTTGTGAAGGGTGCATTTACGGGAAGATGCACAGGCTACCTTTTCCAAAAATCTCATGGCGTGCAAAGGAACCTTTGGAGCTCGTTCATTCCGACATTTGCGGACCTGTGCAGACTCCATCTCCTGGAAATAAGAGGTACTTCATTCTCTTTGTTGATGACTACACTCGAATGATGTGGATTTATTTTCTTAATCAAAAGTCAGAAGCCTTCTCTACTTTTCAACATTTTAAGGCTCTTGTTGAAAGAGAGAGTGGCTGTTTGATTAAAACCTTGAGAACAGATCGTGGAGGTGAATATCTCTACAATCCATTTATTGAATATTGCAAAGTAAATGGAATCAAAAGGCAGCTGACAGTAAACAGGACGCCACAGCAAAACGGCGTCGCCGAAAGGAAAAATCGTACAATTGTAGAGATGGCAAGAAGTATGTTGAAGGCAAAGGAGGTTCCAAATCTCTACTGGGCTGAAGCAGTACACACTCCTGTGTACATTCTCAATCGTTCTCCAACCAAAACTGTGAGGAACAAAACTCCGTTCGAGGCATGGTCGAAGAAGAAGCCGAGAGTGGATCATTTCAAGGTCTTTGGAAGCATAGCTTATGCACTCGTTCCAGCTCACACACGTGGGAAATTTGATGAAAAAGGAAAGAAGCTCGTATTCATTGGATATAGTGATGAATCCAAGGGATTTCGTCTTGTTGATCCCTCAACAAACAAAATTACAGTCTCGAGGGATGTGGTATTCGATGAAGCTGCCACTTGGGACTGGAAAGGAAAGAAAGTTGTGGAGGAGTCATTTTATGAAGATCCGCAGGCATCTCAAACTCAAAAGGTGGAAGAAGAAGCAGCTCCATCTCAACCTCCAACTCTTGAATCTGATGATGAGAGTCCTGTTAGAAGGACACGACTTCTAAGTGAGATATATGAGTCTTGCTTATTCTCATGTGAGCCAGAAAATTACGAAGAGGCATCCAAGAATGAGCAGTGGAAGAAGGCGATGGATGAAGAGATTCACAGCATTGAGAAAAACAAGACTTGGGAGCTTGTTGATCTGCCCAAAGGAAGGAAAACAGTTGGTCTAAAATGGGTATTCAAGGTTAAGTTCGATGAAAAAGGAGAAATCCAGAAGTACAAGGCTCGACTCATCGCGAAAGGCTATTCTCAGCAACCTGGAGTTGATTTCACAGAAACGTTCGCTCCAGTTGCTAGAATCGAGACGATTCGAACGGTTCTAGCTCTTGCTGCTCAATTGGAAGTGAATGTTTTTCAGCTCGATGTAAAATCTGCATTCTTAAATGGAGAAATCATTGAAGAAGTTTACGTCGACCAGCCGGAAGGTTTTGTGATCGATGGAAAAGAAGAAAAGGTCTATCGATTGAAAAAGGCCTTATATGGTTTGAAGCAATCAGCACGAGCTTGGAACAACAAGATCAACAGTAATTTCATTGAGAGTGGCTTCAATCGAAGTCAGAGTGAATCTTCTCTCTACGTGAAAAATGTTGGAAATGATTTTCTTGTGGTATGTCTTTACGTAGATGATCTCATCTATTTTGGGACAAACACAAGTTTGGTGGAAGATTTCAAAAGGAAGATGATGGAGAAATTCGAGATGACTGACTTGGGTCTCATGAAATATTTTTTGGGAATTCAAGTTAAACAAAGTCCTGGAAAAATCTTTCTTTTTCAGGAGAAGTACATTGAGGATTTGTTGAAGAAATTCAACATGAGTCAGTGCAAGCCCATTCCTACTCCAATGGCGCAAAATGAAAAGTTGCAGCTTGTTGATGGTGCGTTAAAAGTCGATGCTACTCTCTATAGAAAGCTGATCGGATCGTTGAACTATCTCAACACAAGGCCGGATATCACTTACTCTGTAAGTATACTATCTCGCTTCATGAATAAACCAAGCAAGTATCATTTTGTAGCAGCAAAAAGAGTCTTAAGGTACTTGAAGGGTACGAAGAATCAAGGCATTGAGTATAAGAAAGAAGAAGATTTCAATCTTGTGGGGTACACCGATAGTGATTGGGCAGGTTCGCTTGATGATCGAAAGAGCACATCTGGTTATGTGTTTTGTCTTGGAAGAAATATCATATCATGGAGTTCGAGGAAACAAAAATCTATTGCGTTATCATCGGCAGAAGCAGAATACATTGCTGCCACAGAAGCTACATGTGAGTGCGTTTGGCTAAGGAGAATTTTGGAAGATTTGAAGTTCAAGCAAAGTGAAGCAACTACGATTTTCTGCGATAATATGTCGGCACATCGAGCTGCGATACCATTACATCCGATTTCAAGTGAGTGAAGGAAGAATATGCTTGAAGTTTATCAACACCAATGACCAACCTGCTGATGCATTAACCAAGGCTGTTTCCTCCGACAAATTTGAGAAGTTCAAGAAGCAAATCAAGATTGCAAATTAAGGAGGGGTGTTAAACAGCTAATTTGCAATCTCAAGAATAATCTAGATGCATTGAATGAAGATTGAGTGGAGCAATTACTGTCAACCTTCACTTCCCCAACTGTATCTTTTTAATTCTCTTTTGTCTAGAATCATCTACTGCACACTATAATTAGTGTTGCTCTCTTTTGTAATCAATGAAAAAAAAAATCCATCAAGCATCCTCAGAAACTTAATGCAAAAACAAGTGAGCAGCAGCTACTCTTGTTTCTTCCCAAATTTACTATCTTAAACACTTTTTCATTCTACCAAAATCTGCTCATCATAGCTTCCGCAAAAACCAACATTTTACTCTATATTTGTGGAATAATATTTTCACTCCATGTTGGTGGGATAATATTTTCTTTCCATTGGAGTGCAAATGAAGGGAAGAACGATAAGAGAGTGGGAAAAGGTGGGAAAGAAGGAGAAATTTAAAGGGTGATTGCTCTCTTTTCCCATGAAAATGTTCCACCACAGAGAACACACCCATACTAATAATATATATTTCCTTAACTCTTGATGAAGAGGATAATTCTGGACTTCAGGGCTTTTCCCTACGCGAGCTCCGTGTTGCAACAGACAATTTTAGCAACAGAAATGTACTTGAACGTGGAGGAAATAGTTCAGTGTATAAAGGTCGATTGGCAGATGGCTCTCTAGTGGCAGAGTTAAAAGATTGAATAGAAAATTTAAAGAAATGGAAAAAGAATTGGAAATCTCAAGCATAGCTGCACACCACAATGTAATTCGTTGATTAAGATTAAATATAGTATAGAAATTATTATTATTATTATTATTATTTGTTTAATTAGGTTTTCATTTATTTATTTTCCAAGGAATTTCTATGTTTATCCTTTTGTGTATTAGACTATAAGTACGAGTATTCTTAATGTATTCGGGGTTGGATTTTGATATAATATAATTAGGGTTTGTTTTCCCTCCTCTTGTGCTCTTCTGGTATTCAATAGAGAATCAACGCTTTGTTAATCTTAATCAACGGATTTAGACGCTTCCCCTGCATCATTCGTGCTCTTGGATTTTGCATTACAGAAAAAGAGCGGTTGCTCGTTTATGCTTACACTTACATGGTTAATGGAAGTGTGGCATACTGTTTAAGAGGTAAGCTCAATTAACTCTTCATATTTATTTGTTCTACTTTTGTTTGATATTGATATTATGCCTCAATAAGAACTTGGATCGGAGTGGCATTTTGTTGGACAATTGGAATAGATATGTAGCTTCTTTTCAAACACTTCTGATGCCTCAGTACGTGGGCATGTTTTTGGGAGGACTACAACCTGCCATCCACGATTGGGTACCTGAGTTGGAGAGGATGGACGTGTTTGCAGCTATTTGTGTAGCACGCCGCATTATCCATTACAGCAGGCCTCCGGCCGCACCTCAGCGGCCTACTTTTTCATCGGGCATTTTCTCCAGGTCAAGGGCAATGTTTTAGCGACCTCATAGTAGTAGGTCATCTTCTGATGCTTCGTCCAACTGCCCACCCCAATCCAATGTGATTCGCAACTTGCGTCACATGACAGTCGCTCAACAGGAGAAGTATGGTGCCAAGGGTAGATGCTTTCAGGGTGGAGGGCGGTACAGCCCACTCCATAAGTGTCCGGCCAAGACACGTATGTGAAGGAGAGGATAGTGAGCAAGAGCCAAAGGGTGACACGGACAAGCCAGAGACCATAACCAAGCTGCAACATCTACAACTCTCAAAGTTGTCTTCTAATAGATTTGATGGCGTGTAGATTCTTAAGCTGTTCAGTCGAGTCAGAGGGCGTCGTCTACTAACAATGGTGGATAGTGGGGCAAGCCACTTCTTTAGTTCCGCTCAGGATGCTCGCGTTCTACAACTTCCTGTTAATCCAACAACGGAGTTCACAGTGGTGTTGATGGGTAGAACAAGGGTGACCTCACGAGGTGTTTGTATGGTGGTATCTTTCACCATCACTAATCACTTGATTCATATTAGTTGTTATATCTTTCCATTATGCAGTGTGGATGTTATTTTGAGCATATTATGGCTTGCACAACTAGGCGATGTGATTGTCAATTGGTCAAAATTATCAATGGAGTTTGTAGTGAAGGGGCAGCAGATTCGTCTACGGGGGAATCCCTTCCTCATTAGGAGAGTGTGTGGGCGGGCAGATTGTAGCTCTCTTATGTTGGGCGACGACGCATGGTTCCTTTGGGTTATAGAGTGTGCAGGGGCACTGTCCTTTCCGACATCACCAGCCCTAACTGTTGAACAACAAGATGAGTTACAGAAGGTGATTTCGGAATATCCAATTGTAGCACAAGTTCTGACAGGGCTGCATCCATCACGCCGAAGTGACCACTGAATTATGTTACATGAGGGTGTTTTCCCCATATCTGTGTGACCTTATTGTGACAATCACGCTCAAAAAGACGAGATGGAAAAGTTGGTAGCCGAGATGTTAGTTGTTGGAATTATTCAGCTAAGTAGCAACCCCTACTCAAGCCCCATTTTGCTCATACTCAAGAAGGATAGGTCTTGGCATTTCTGCATGGATTTCCGTGCCCTGAATAAAGTGACAATGGCGTATATATTAAACTTACCGAAGGGTTCGAAGGTGCATCTAGTTTTTCATGTGTCGTTGTTGAAACCGGAGGTGGGTCAAGCTCATGTTTCATTATCATCTTTGCCGAAAGGGTTGTTGGCAACCTATCCGCCTTTCTTACCTAATGAGATTCTAGAGCGGCAATGGATTAGGCGTAATGGCACAGATGTGGAGCAAGTTTTGGTTCGTTGGAAAGGTTTGGAGCTAGAAGAGAGTTCGTGGGAGGATATAACTATTATGATGGGCAAGTTTCCGAAATTCAGCCTTGAGGTCAATGCTTTTTCGACGGAGAGGGCAATTGATAGAGTTGCACCGAAGGGAATTAGAGTTTGTACTCGAAAGAAAAAGAAGGTTGTCCCTGTTATTCCAGCTGCTGCTATTGGTGTTTAGTTATTATTATTATTATTATTATTATTATTATTATTGTCTCAAGTTAGGGTATGGGCTTTCATGTTATGCATGGGCCTTAGTATTAATAGTTTTATAGGTCTTTTATCAGAGGAGAGGATATCAAATATTGATCATTGATTTGCGGCAGTTGCTGTGGCAGAACTTCGTTTATTTACTTCCATATTATTTCTTCTCGTGATCTTCACTCTGTCAAAAATTTACTTACTTCAGAAATATCTCAATCACTCAAGTGGCCAGATAGAAAACGGATAGCTCTAGGGGCTTCAAAAGGTCTAGCTTACTTGCATTATGAATGCCCCAGGAAAGTCATTCATCGTGATGTTAAAGCTACAAATATATTGTTGGGTGAGAACTTTGAAGCAGTTGTAGCTGACTTCATCTTGGCCGAGTTCATGGATTGCTATGACAATGATGTTCTCACTCCGATAAAAGGAACAATTGGTCATATAGCTCCTGAATACTTTGCTACTGGTAAGTATTCAGAGAAAATTGATGAATTTGCTTATGGAATATTTCTTCTTAAGCTCATCACAACACATAAAAGTTACAATCTTGCTCGTGGTGCCAATGATAATGGCGCAATGATCAGGGGCAGAGCCAGAAAAATTACATGGTGGGGGCTGAGTTTCATGTTCGAGATTTGAAAAACAAATTTATGTACAATGTAATTAGGTAGCATGGGCTTATGCACTAAAATGTGCACAATATACAAAGAAATCATAATTTTATAAGAACTAATTTTATTTTTTTTGGGGGTGGGGTGGGCTTAAGCCACCCCTCAACTACATGTGGCTCCGCCGGTGGCAATGATAATATGATAAGTCTTGCCTTTCAACTCATTCTAGTAATACTCTACTAAGACAGGTCATGTTTCTAAATAATGTGTACATATTTTTAGATTGGACAGTAGATCATGTATCTCAAGCTGTATTTAGGCATTTCTCATGTGACTCTGTTACTTCCCTCTCTTTCTGTCTATTTTTATTTTTATTTATTTATTTTTGTTACATGGGTATTTATAACTTTGATACCAAGCGAAGGGAAGTTACAAGGAGAGAAAATGGAAAACCATGGTTGATGAAAAACTCCGAAGGGATTTGGTGGATGATGAAAAGGTGGAAGAGTTGCTGCAAATAGCTCTGATTTGCTCACAACTTGATCCTGAGAGACATCCAACCATGTTGGAAGTTGTGAGGATGTTAGAAGTCGGACGTGGCTTGGCTGAGAGATGGGAAGAGTTCTACAAGAATGTTTTCAACGATGAGAATTTTGAACTTGGACATCTTAGGAGGTTTACTGTACACAAACTACAGGCTGCTACAAAGGATTTTAGACACAAAGTTATCAGTAAAGATGGTTTTAATATGATCTACAAAGGCTGGTTAGCTAGCTCGCCCGAGATACAATTCCCAAAGTCTAGAATATTATTTTGAAAAAGAATTAGACGTTGGCAGAATTTGTCTGCATCCGAATATAGTTCATGTGATTGGATTTTACCAACCAGAGGAACAATTGCTTGTTTTCCGTTTCATGGCCAATGGAAGTGTCAAATCATGGTTAAAGGGTAATCCTTACTGATTGTTATTCAATTGGTCTTCTACATATGTATAAATTTCATGATTTTTATGTTCTTGTCTCTTTATCGCATTCTAGTCCAATGGTAGCATTTCTAAAGAGCCTGCCGAATGATTTCAGGGAGAGATGAATCGCGGCCTCCTCTCACTTGGCAAACAAGAAGAAAAATAGCATTTGGTGCTGCAAGGGGTCTAGCTTTTTTGCATGATAAATGTGAAAAGAAAATCATTGATCGAGATGTCAAAGCGTCAAATATATTGTTGGATGGCAACTTTGAAGTAGTTATTATTGACTTCAAGTTGGCCGAATTCATAAACTGCAACAACTCACATGTTACCACAATTGTAGCCAGAACAACTGGCCATATAGCTCCCGAGTACCTTGCTAGTGGTAAGTGAAATTTATGTGATCCGTGTAAAGTAGTTGCAGAAGCATGTTTCAGGATTTGTTCCACTTTGATAATAGAAACATACACAACATAATATAATTATGAAAGTAATAAACCAACACAAGCAATTGGTAACCTAGTTCGGTGATCAAACACACTTACATCTGGGGGTTCTCAACCCAAAGAGTTAATCCACTATATAGAACTTCAGGGATACAAGTATACCACACAAAAGTTACCGCTAATCGTGCACCTCACTCATCTATGCTCTCCTCTAGTGAACTTGAAACTGCGCTACTCCTGAACACAACCAAGACTAAGACCCGCAAGCACTTAGACTTACCCTAAGGATCTACCCCCAAATAAATAAGAACTCAATAGACTTTTTGAGACAAGAAAAACGAAAGAACTCCCAACAAACTTAATATGACTCTTGGCACTACATTGTGCGAGGATAACAATATCAGCTCTCAACTCTCTTAGCCACCTCGGCTCTCTCAGCTCTGTAGGCCTTTTCTTTTCTCTTGGCACTTCTCAATGAAGACTTCAATTCGTATATATAGATTAAGAAAACTGAGTCCTTTTCTAACAAGGAAACTTGCAGAGATACTTTCATAGTTGAATAAAGATTAATTCCTTTCCTTGATTCCTTGCAACACACGAATATATCCACTAGATATATTCGACCTTCTTTCCCTTATATCTTGATCTTCTAATCTCGATAGGAAACTCCAAGGAAATCTTCAAAGATAATATTCGATCTTCTTTCCTTATCTCCTTAAGAAAAGAATCTCGGTCTTCTCATCCCAATAGGACTCTTCAAGGAAATCTTCCAGCTGTCCAAATCATTTCTTTTACTTGAAACAATTCTCAAACAAGAACAGATTATGCACAGCGAAAATAATCGTTTCACTAACTATATAAATACGCCAATAACATGATGAGTGAATTCCATGCACTCACAGTAAGTGTTGGGATAAAACCAATGTTTTTGGTTATGGTGCCTTTCTTCTAGAGCTCGTCACTGGGCAGAGAATTATCAATTTTCTTGAGGTAGCAGATGATGAAGACATGTTTTGTGCTGATTGGGTGAGCCTTTCTTATAAGTTTATTTCATCAATACTAATCGAGGGGTGTATAGTTGGGATGATAGCTTAGACGGAGTAAAATATTACAGGGCAATCTACCATATTCGTGGATTGGGCATTTTTAAGCTCCTCAAATACTCAATCATATGTATTGTCAACTTCATCTCATCACATTATGTTCATCTCTCATGCATGGAGATTTTTCTATCTACGCTCAGGTCAAAAGAAATTACGAAGAAAGAAGATGGGAATCGTTGGCTGACAAGGACAGTGAGGATGATCTAATGGAGGCAGTGGTGAAGAAACTGGTGCAAATATTTGTTCTCTACACACAATATGACCCAAATAAATGTCCGATGATGTCGGATGTTGTTAGGATGTTAGAAGTGATGGAACTGCTGCTTGAAAGCATTGCTTTGTCCCACTAGATCTTCGAATTGAATGTGATAATTTAAATGCAACTAAATCATACAAGTGAGTTTAACAAATTATACCTCAGATCTGTGCCGACGGAGTAATCTACAGGTCTAGATTACTGAGGTGTGATCCCTTTCCTCGAAGTTCTTCGACTGTGTGGGCGTCTAGAAACTTTGGAACTGGAACTATCCCTTTGCAGTATAGGCGCCGATCTCTCCCTCTGCTTAAGCTTAGGTTTTGAGAATTTCCTTCTCCTTATTTATAAGAGAAGTATGCGCCTATTTCCTTGTCCACTAAGTCACGGTCTTTTAATTAATTAAAGCCCGATTTAGTTAATAATTACCGGAATAAATTCTAATTAAATATATAATTAGAATTAATCTTAATTATTATAAGGAAAATAATATATATAATTATTAAATTAATTATCTAATTCCTTAATTAAGAATAAATCTTAATGAATTAGATATTAATTTATTCCACAATTATATAATTAACCAGAGTGTAATTATTGAGATCAGATGGACACTAGAAGAGAAAACTGACGTCCCCTACACTATAGTAGGCGCCACATTACTGGGTTCAAGCCCATAATGCCTCTTTTCAGTCCAAAACTGATATCCCTCAATAATACCTTGAATTCATTTCCTGAAAAGCTCTTGGGCCACCCCAAGGATCTATGTACCAGACAGAGCTTAGCCTTACCTAATGAAATAACCATGATCAACCCAGAACATTTATTTCATTAGAGTTGTGACGCATTCCACTAAAGAATCACAACTGAATCACCGCTCTGTCCCAATTTGTAGATTGGGGCTAATACTTTATTTAGAGCAACCCCCGTGTTTAATGACTCCGATATCCATTAATTAATTAGAGCTCCTCCGACTGTTCATAACTAAATAATATATTATTTTCCTCAAGTAGTACCCGTTCACCCCTTATTATTATACCTGAACTTAATCAGCATGCATGACTTGGTATAATAAACCTTGTGAACTCCCTGAGGGGATATCTCTCAACCTAATACGGACACGGTGTCTCGATATAACTAATTAGACATACTATGTGCCCTCATGTTACCCAAGAGGCAAGTCATCAGGGATGCTGCGATAGACCTTTATCTTGCAAATCAAAGTAACAGTGAACAACACATATATCTCTAATAGCATATCGAGATTAAGATCATATCTCTAAATTCCGAGATCTCTAGTTCTTCACCTATTGCTAGGGTCAGTATCAGAAGAACCTTATCTCACTCGATCCTGTCAATACGTTCTACCGTACCAACCGAACTAGCGACTGAGACCCGCCACTACCGTTATGTTGTAGTCTAAACCGATAGTTTTCCCAAGCGATCTCGACTGTGACACTGTTTATATCTCATAATTATTATCGAACGCTGCGTGATCTCCTTGACACCCGAGCCGTCCACGTGTTCTAAAACATGAGATATATGGCTTATTCTTATTAATATATTTATTCAGATAGGTGATTGTTACCAGTGGAATACATGTTGTATATACTAAAACACATTTTTGATTTAGCTATACACAACAACCCCAACAATCTCCCACTTATACTAAAATAAAAACTTTTAGTATACTCACGTGTCTATCGGAAACTATATGGCATCACTGTATTCACATTTTCTCCCACTTATACTGAAAGATTTTACCCTGGGAGGATCACTAAGACAATGCCCACCACGTGCTTTAGAGGTTCCGCCATACTTAACTTAGTGATTGAACCACCATATTAACATTCCTATTTAAATGTTCCTTTATACCCGCAATATCGCCTTACTGTTACATAAACCAATCGGTACTCCTATGTGTTTTCCCGGTTTGACAAATCCATAAATCTTGCTTCTGCACTCGAAAATCCACATTCAATGTGAGATTTCTAGCAAGATAGGATTACTACCATATCACAAAGTAAAGTTTCCAACCATACAGTTGCTTTAGTAGCTCCCACTACAATTTTAGCTTGTCATGAAAGAACTCTCATAAACATTTTACTATTTCGAGATTCTCCAAGGTATGATTCTCCTTTCTAAGTGAACACATAGATTAAGGTCGATTACCTCATTTACCAACATACTCCCCGATTATCCGTGTTCATTAATTTGATAATGAGCTATATTTGCTACCTTGCACGTAGCAATAACAAATATCTGACACTTTTCTGATATGGCTCATATCGATAACCTAGTCAAAAACAGTAACCTACGTAGAATACTTGAATCATGTATACTATCCTTAAGGATATATCCCACATTATTCAAATTCTGAGTCCGATAATACTTTCACGATGTTGCCAAAGCTAGTGATATTATTTCATAATGTACAAGAATATCACGCCTATCATCTTTACTACGATGAGAACTGTAACATTTATTGACATGTTCCATAAAACTTGATTCTATGCATGTCATTTCATAAATGCTTCCATTATTCGAATTTCTGCAAGAGTTGATCAAGCATTCGAAATAATGTACTTAATTGATACATATTTGTTCCAACATAAGCGTTATATCTGAATATCGCCAGCCAAACTTGTCATTGGCTTTAGACATATATTGGATTGTAACTTGTGAGGTACAAAAAGTGTTAATATGAAATATAGAACTCTTTGGGAACTTATATCCCGACAAAGCATTAAAAAAATGGACTTGAGAACCCATTTTCTCTATATTTCCCATATTAACTTTGTTTTTCCATTGCCATTGCCCTTTTTATTATGGATCTAAATCCAACAATGAACCACGCAAACCAATGAATCGACATGAATCATAAAATTCATGAATCTTATCAATTATTTCAACCTTCTCATCTAAACTTTTATGTTTACGTGGTCATTTCTTCCTCATGTACATTTTCCAAGAAACCTAGTTTCTTGATGTATATGAAAAATGATTTAGTGTTTTCTTTCGAAAACGCCCCCACTGCAATGAAGATGAACTTGTGCAGAATACTTGTGACTTTTCATTCTTGTACCATTTGACTTATTGATGTTCCTTGAATATTCCTATCATTTTTGAACATTGTTCAAAAACGATCTTTTCTTCACCTTATCCTTTATAATCTTTTATTGAAATTTTTACTATTCCAACTTATCACCAATCTTTAATTTAACTAATTTGCACTATACTACATGCAAATATTTCTTATATCCAATTTGATCTCCCAAAATCGGTCCTTGGACCATTTTGTACTCAAATTATAAGGTAGAATTATAGATACTAGACATAGTTTAGTAATGTTTCAATTAAAGATGAGAAAAAAAGGTGAGAAACAAAGAAACAACTACATCTATCTAATCATATTTGAGATATTCCATGTTTCAAGATAATTACTTCAACACATGAATGAAAAATATTTAACAACTAGTGTTAAAAATTAACACAAATGTTAAAACCGAAATCATCCATAAACTAATTCAAAACAATGTAGCTGCCAAAACTTGGCAAAACAAATGTAATGAAAAACCAGAAATGGTAATGTATCATCCCAAACATCTATCTCAAAACCAAAAGATAAAACAAAGAAAAAGAAGTCTTCGGGCAATCGGCAACTGCATCAACCATCAATGCTTGCCGCACTAGAACTCGAAGCCACCTCATCATCCTTTGTGGCATCACCTACAAGGAAACATATGTAACAAACCATAATTAGTATCCACCAGTTTAAATCCGTCCAATAAAGGACTAAACCGATGCTAATATGTTTTCCATGTTACATTTAGAGACATACCTTCACCCTTCTTTTGTTTCTTGTGCCGCCTCGGAGGTTCCTTTTCGGAATCATGACTCGTTTTCACCCTCATTTTTGGCCCTCACTCTATCATATATCTTCTTCACTTCTCTCGACCACATGACCATCTTTTTTCTCTCATTATCGACCTCAAGTAGCTCTTCAAAAAGAGCTTCCACATCAGTATTGTCGACTTGAGATTTGATGATCTCCATACAAAGAGCAGTGAAAGAAGCCGATAGAGAAGCTAAGACAATGTCACACTTAACTTTTCCAGAAAGTGTGGCGCCATATGTTTCATAAGCCAGAAACAAGTCGCGAGACTCCATGACATAACATTCCATGTCATCATTATCCTCAAATTTCTTAGAGGATATTTTCCCAAAAGTCTGGAACCTTAGAATACGGTTTCTAACATCCATAGGAACTATCTTAGAAGAGGTAATGAAATTAAGAACTTGATTGCGAAAAGGATCCGTAGACATATCTGAAACCAAATAACATAAGTTGACAGTTAACAACTCATTTAGAATAATTTATGTTATCAATGTTATAACCCTTTGACAAAATAACATCGAACCAACAAACGAGTAGCCCAAAAACTTTATACAAGAGTCACGTAAGGCGACCAACCAAGTATAAAATTTTTGACCATTACACATAGTCAGTTTATTTCTCTTATCATCACATGGACCCTTGTGAACTAAAGAAATAATAACCTGTACCTTAACCGGACCCTACTATTTTGAGAAGTGACCTCATAGGGAGGATTCATCAATTAATAGCTAAGCTTTAACCATATTATTCACCTAACCGAGTTTATCTACAAGGTAGCACAGAAAACGAGAACTGTGCCGATATTGTAGATGCCCTCTTAGATTATCTCACTTAAAATTTCCACTAAGGACCAAGTTAGAGCATATACGCGCAAGCGACGTAGGGTGGACGTTTACTCGTACAACTCCCACTCTCCTAAAGAATATTATAAGTTATTGAGAAATTTTACCGACGAATATATGGGCAAGGAGGTCGATATCGTGCAGGCCACGTAGGGTGGACGTCTACACGATCCTAATCCTTGACTTCGCCTAAAATCAAATATGGAGGTCCCCAATTAATTAATTAAAACTAATTGATTTTACCGCTTAGACTTTTTATTTTCAAAGGGTTTTTATGTGATATACGAAGCACGTTGACAATTAAGTCCTACCGCATGATTTCTAAGTGCAAGTAATAAAACATGCTCGCTTTTGAAATCATAAATCCATGCTATGATACCCTAGGCATGTTCGTTTCTATTACGCATTTAATAAAAGCAACAATAACATGCAAAACATGCTTTCATCACATTGCGTAATTTAAACCATCCATATCATGCATAATTAATTAAAATAAATAAATAGGCTGCCGACCGGGAATGATAAAACCTATCTATTACAATTTAATTAATTAAAATCCAAAACAAGCTTCGGTCTTGGAAAGTCTTCACTTGGTCTTCAAATCCACCTTCCAAAAATAGCAAGCAACTCGAAAATTGGAATTAGGGCGCGGAATTCCCTATTTCCAAAATGAGACGAGACGAATGATTTTTGGAACGAATTAGGTTACGAAAAATCTAACCATCAACGATCACACTAAAGTTTCGGAAAACCTTAGCCCTCGTTGAACGATGAGGACCGTTTGTTGAAATGAACATCCCTCGTTCGTCTGCCACATCATCGACACGTGTCACGATGACGTACGCGCGTGCACTGCACGCGCGTCATCATACGTGTCAAAATTGGGCTGGATCGGGGCCCGAGTTGTACATGGGTTGGGCGAACGGGCTAGCTGCGTCCCTTGTAGCTCGGCCCGAACCCCAAATCATCATCATCATCATAAGCTTCCGCTGCTGCTGTAGCTTTATCGAGCCATCGCCGCTGCCTTCGTCAAGCTCCCATTCAACAGACGAGTTGCCCGGCACCATGGAGATGTCGGGCTCGAGCCATCGCGTGCAGCAGCAGCCGGAACAGCCGCAATAGGTGATAGGTTCGCGCGTAGATAAGTTTCACTGCCACCCGTCGCCATGGCTGCTGCAACATCTAGCCACCACCTCTGCCGCGATCGTCCGCCATCCGGCAGCCACCGCCAAGCACTGAGAAGGTGCTCGACCCCTGCTGCTATTGATGCTATCGAGCAGAGCCCCGACAAAGATCGCGAGCAGCTCATGAAACCCTAACGAGTTCGCACAGCCGCTGCTCGCCGCCGTATGCTCCGCCCAGCACCATGTGATGGGTTGCTGCATTTGCACGAACGAGCCCCGACGAAGAAGACGACGAGCAGCGCACAAACCCTAATGGGTTTGTGCCTCCACCGATCCCCGCCGTCCCCGTCAGCCCGTCTCCGTGCCTCCGCCGTCCGATCACCGCGCCGCCACCCAGCATCGACTAGCATCCAGGCGTGAGCCCAGGTGCACGACACAGCCAGTCCAGGCTCGAGCAGGTCCGCGCAATGTTCTAAAAGTCGTTAGTCAGTAGTCGGGATGTGGGGGGGGACTAGCGCCTAGGCGGGAGCCTTGGCCGGGACTAGTCGGATTAGAATTTTAATACTTAATTTTTATTATTTTTACAATATATCTTAAAGTATAAACCATACAAACATATATTATCCATAATTTAATTTCTTAATTCATGATAAAACATAATATGCTAATCAAAAATATAAGATCCATAAATTTAAACATGATATCTATAAATTAGTTCATAAAATTCATAAGTTTAAAATATATATTACGCTAATCTTCCATTTCTTCATTCCCAAACTCTTGAAAATCAACATCATGCACCTTGGTCGAATCATCAAACTCAAAATCATCATCATCATAATCCCCCATATCCTCCGTTCCATCGGATACAAAATCATCTTCATCCACCTCTCTCACTTCCTCCACTGGAACAATCCTCCTTGGTTCATTTGTTGATTCACCAACCGTAACCTCTTCATCTTCATCATCACCTACTTCATCAACCATCCACGATTGTGCACAAGTAGCCTCTTTTGCTAAAAGCATATCATCCTTCTTGCTTTTCTTTTTCTTATTCATCAATCTTGCATTAAATTGGACATACACTAGCTTACTCATCCGATCGGCATCTAGTCTATTCCTCTTCTTAGTATGAATCTATAATAAAAAAGTAAACAAAGTTAAATAACTAGCAAATAGTTAGCATATATTTAATATTTATAAAGAAAATTAATTATCCCTTCAAACACACTCCAATTTCTTTGACATCCGGATGAGCTCGTTGTCAAAGAGATAATCTTTTGTGCAAGTTTTTGGAGATTGGGTATGCCAATGCCATAGTTAGACCACCAAGAAACTATACATTACAAGAACATATCAAGATTCATAAGACATTAAACATATAAAATGATAGCAATAAAGACTAAGAAAGAAGGATAATCATACCCGGGTCATAATTATCATCATTTACTTCACATCCTTTGATTGCCAAGTTTCTTCCAAATGCACCTTCCTTCCTTTTGTACTTGCCCAACTCCAGATTAACCACTTTACTTTGTATCTCCACATCCGGATAGAACCGTTCTATGCATGATAAGACTCCTTCCATTATAAAGGCATTCTCTTCGGGAGACCATGTATCCCGAGTGTTATAGTAATAATATGGATTCAACAAGTACGCGGTCAAGTGGAGTGGAGTATTAATACGCCCATTTCCTTTTACATCCACTATGTCAAGTATAGGTGTATACCTCTCCTCTTTGTGCTTCAAAGCCTCCTTAATTTCTTCTTTTGCCCTTTTCATCTCACCATATATAAATCCCATGGCCGGTTTTACATCTCCATCTACAAGTCTAAGCACTTTAACCAATGATGCGAATACCTTCAAACACATAACCACACCATTCCAAAAACTTTGAGAGACTATGATAGCATAAGCAACTTGCCCTTTCGGGGTCTTTGACCATTTTTCCCACTCTTTAGAGTTCACTATTTGCTTCAACTCCTCTTTCTTTTCAAGCAAACTTTGCAATGTTAAGAAAGCCGTGGCAAATCTAGTAACTCCGGGTCGAATAATATTAATCGTGTACATTTCCTCATCAATGCCAAAGTTTTGTGATGAGAATAGACAAAGATGGTAAAAGCCTTAGCTTTTGTAATTGTATTCTTGAAAATAGGGAGCTTACCAATTCCTTGAAGCATGAGATTGATACAGTGAGTAGCACATGGGGTCCAAAAAATTCGAGGTCTCTTTGCGAGCAACATGTTTGACGCCGCTATATTGTTTGAAGCATTATCGGTCACCACTTGAATCACTTTATCTTCACCAAGCTTTTCAATACATTCATCCACATAATCAAATATGTATTGACCCGTGTGTGCATCTAATGAAGCCTCTTTGGAGCTAAGAAAAGTAGTTCCAAGCCTCGAATTCACACACAAGTTCATGATGCTTCTCCTATTCCTATCACTCCAAGCATCGGTCATGATAGAACAACCATTTGTCTCCCATTCCTCTTGAACCTTGAGTGAAGCCTTCATTGTCTCTACTTCTCCCTTCAAGAGTGGCTCTCTAAGAAGATATTGACTTGGTGGTTGGTAACCCGGACCAAATTGTCCAATTGCTTCAACAAGTCTTTCGAAACCATCATTGTCAATTGCATGAAAAGCAATGCCACACTCGTACACCCACTTAGCTAAGTATTGATGCACTTGAATAGTCCTTTGTTTCAAAAGAGTATCATTAATATTTTGTTGCCTTTTTCTTTTGCTCTCATTTAAAGTGTTATCATCAATCTCGATGTTTGAAACATATCTATCCATAGATCCAAGAGCACGAGGTGGCTTTTGAGTTCCTCCCCTTTCCATTTTTTCAATCTCCTCCGCAATTGCCATCTCACTAAGTTCAACCTCACTTCTAAGATTCGCATTCTCTTGTATCTTCTCCAATCTTTTCCTTTTTGATGCTTTCAAGGCGTCGAGGCATCATTTCTTATCTTCATTTGATGATCTCGTACATGGTGTAACGTTGCCTTGCACCCCGGCTATGTGTTGCTTGGCTCGGTATACTCCTCCACCATATGTTCCTCCTCACTTGAGACATTTCCATCTATCTTGGTTTTTGGGATCACAAAGCATGGCATAGTCCCATCCAACATCGCCACTAGCTCTCTTTATTTTGGTGGCACCCGAGGAATCGGAATTAGGTTGATTTGTTGGTAGTTCTTTTGACATGATAAGTTCCCTATATATAAAAAGAGAAACTTTTGTTTAAGATCAAAATTAACTAGAAGCATTTCACCAAATTATTATTTATTTCCATTACAAAATTGACCCCACATAAGTAATAAATGTGATCTTCATATGAGGATAATAATGAAGTTGGTCCCCACATGAATATTCAAACAAGTGTGGGACATCATTATTCAAACAATTGAATAGAGAATGAGATTTGAAAATCGAAATAGAAGTACTAGAATTCAAGTAGCAAGGAAGG
The DNA here is from genome assembly GCA_001642375.2 of Mentha longifolia. Classification (NCBI taxonomy): domain Eukaryota; kingdom Viridiplantae; phylum Streptophyta; class Magnoliopsida; order Lamiales; family Lamiaceae; genus Mentha; species Mentha longifolia. The sequence goes on along the minus strand of CM038114.1, from coordinate 18,275,796 downwards.
ATTATTTATTATTATTATTACAATCACACAATTTGAGAAAAATCAAATTTTTAAACAATGCATTTCCAATTCATAAACATAGTCGCAGCAGCCATTTTACAATCACACAATTCGTAGCAGCCATTTTCCAACATAGTCGTAGGCTCGCAGCAGCCATGGCCTTGGTGAGAAAGAGAGTTTTCCTACCTCTGTCACAGTGAAGAATAGCCGAGAGGATGGCGATGGCAATGCCTGAACTGGCGGTGTGAGGATGGCGATTGTGGTGGCGGTGGTGACTGATAACGGTGGCGCAGCCGCCCAGCGATGACGAGATGAGATGTTGCCGCTTGGAGCTGGAAGCTGGGCGCCGTCGGTGGTGAAGATGGCCGCAGAACAGAGGAGAGAAGCGCAAAGGAGTTGGGGAATTAGGGTATCAATTTGGGGATCTCAAAGTCAACTACAATTCTCTAATTAAAATCCCAGCCCGACTCGGACCCGTTTAGCCCGCCCAGCCCGACTTAGAATCCGTTTAGCACGCCCAGCCCGACCTCCGCCTAGTACTGACTACACCCGCCTAGCCCGCCCAGCACCGCCTAGTCGGCTACCTAGCCTAATTTTTCGAACATTGGGTCCGCGCAAGCCGGAAAACCCTAGGGTTTCTGGCCACCGCTGCTCCCACCGCCTCAGACCACCATCACCTTTGCCCCGGCACCGCCTCAGCCTCCGATCAATGTCGACGAACCCAAGGGTTCCGACGTTATCCGATTGGAGAAGATGCAGCGCCGAAATCACGGCTGAACAACTGTCGGTAGTCGATGTGCAGGCGCGTGTTGCCGCCGTCTCGCCTCGATTCTCGTGCCTCCGTTCTTCAATTTTCCAACTCTCGATTCGCAGCAATTACAATACCAAAAATCGAAAATACATGGAAAAATTATAGAAGAATGAATCCTATTCTAATCGGTACCTTATTTCTCACCAATTTAAAAAACACGAAAAATCAAATAAAACGGGATAAAAAAGAACACACGTTGTTTCCGGACAGCAGCATGCACACGTTATAGCATAATTGACTCGAATGCATGAACATACATTTAATCCAATTATCACAGAGCCAATTCTAGAACCGTGGCTCTGAAACCAGTTAATGAAACTGCTGCTTGAAACCAGCAGTATAATTTAAATGAAACTAAATCATTGATGTGTGGTATTTGTTGTTGCTGAGCATGTTGAGGTTGTTGCTGCACTTGATTGCCTTGTCCTCCCCAACAGAAATTGGGATGATCTCTCCAACCAGGATTGTAAGTGTTTGAAAACGGATCTCTCTGTGGAGATTGATTTTCCCAAATTCCATCGACATGCTCTTAAACAAAACTATCTCCTTCAGTCATGCGGCATTGAATTGTTGAGTGATCCAGTTTTCCACATGTGCCACATGGTTTCTCCTTCTGGCCAACACTTGCTACTTTCTCAACCACAGTGTTCAGTACCTTCTCCATTCTTCCCATCCTCTCTTCGAACTTCTCCTCAAAGTTAGAGGAGCTTGTTTGTGCAACTCTCTTAAGCAAACGAATGTTAGGCTCATCGTATTCTCTGGTTGCTTCTACCAAGTTCTGAATCAACTTCTTGGCTTCGCTCACTGTGTTGTTAGAAAATCCTCCTCCACTTGATGAGTTCACAAGATTCTTAGTGTCAGTGTTCATTCCTTGGTAGAAATATTGCAGCAAATCACCATCAGAGAACTTGTGATTCGGACAACTATCCACCAATTTCTTGAATCGTGTCCAATAGCTGCTTAGTGACTCCTCAAACTCCTGTTGGACTCCAGTAATCTCCTTCTTCAATGCATTTGTTTTGGTTGGAGGAAAGAAATGCTCCAAAAACAACTTCTTCATTTCAATCCATGTAGTAACGGAGTTTGGTGCGAGACCGTTGAACCATGCATTTGCTTCTGCTGTTAGAGTGAACGGAAACGCAACCAACTTGAACTGATCCTCTGTGATTCCTTCAGGGCGCTTCTGAACCTTGCATATCTTGATGTTTCACTCAAGAAGTTGTAAGGATCCTCGTTTTTTTTACCATAGAACTTTGGTAAAACATTGAGAAGCCCGAGCTTTATTTCAATCGACCTTTCAACCTCGGTCATCCTTATTGGCGTTGGAGGATCATCTTCATTATGACTTGCAAGATCACACAATCTTGGATCAGCCATTTCACTTTCAATGTCCACGAGAAGAGTATGGACTTCTGCTTCGACTTCAGGAATACCTTCTGTTTGGGCAAACAGATGGCTTAAATCAAATTCTGACTCTGAACAGGTATCAGTTTCTGAAAAGCACTCCGTCTGGGCAGATAGAATGTTTCGAGATTCTGACAGTTTCTGCAACTTCCTTAACCTTTTCGCAGTCTTCTCGATTTCGGGATCAAAAAGAAGAATAGGCTTGGAAGATCTGCTCATAAACAACACAAAATAAAAAAAAATAAAAAATCAATAGGAAAAATAAGAAAACAATCAACGACCGTTCCCCGGCAACGGCGCCATTTTGGTGGACGTCGTTTACCACCAAATAATTCCTGCAATTTGCTAAGAACTAAGATTAGTAAAGCGTAAGCAGGGTCGAACCACAGAGAACGGGTTAATAAACTTAAATTTCCTAAAGATCAAGTTCGGTGTAGCCACCACGCCTTAAAGAGTGAGTTTTGATAAACAACAACGAAAACAAGAAAATAAACTAAATGCAAACAAGATAAATCAATAATAAAAAAACAATTCAGCTTCGAATAACTCCTCACTAGTCTAATGGTTCTGATCATTGACGCAAAAATAAATCAACTCCTATGGACCAATCAGTTATAGGATACCGTGAATGCAACGGACGTACCCCAATTCCTACGTACTTTTTCGATAGCTAGCAAGAGACGCTTAAACTAACTATTTCTCTTATCAAAACACAACCTAGTTGGTAACGCCAGTTCTAGATTTAATGTTTCAATAGCATTAAACAAGAAGGAACCCGATATTAGACAAATTACCCAATAACGCAAGTAATAACTCATCTACCAAATCATTCCTACTACCAATACGATAGCTTTGCCACAAATTAGCCCTATTCCAACAATTACGGATTGGACGAACTAATTGACTATATTCCGATTAAATCTAAGTTGATCAGGCTTAAACATAATCAGAAATAAATAAATAAAACACAAGGAATAACTCAGAACCCATAGAATTAATTATCAAACAATTAGGTCTCACAGAATATTTAGCCTAGTGATTCATTATTCTTGCCGAATTAAAAACCTAGCTACTCATAATATTGAAATAAAACAACACGAAATAGAAATAAGAAAACATAATTTAAATCAAATGAAAAGAACAATGACTTCCTGTTTCTTCTTCAATTCACGAAAAATTCAAAGTAAATGAAAAGAAATAGCAAAGCTCTCTCCTCCGAATTCTCTTTCGCCGAAGAAAGCCAAAAAGAAATTAAAACCTAAAAGCTAAAAATCCTCCTCAATTACGTGTGCTACTTGGTTTATATAGCCAAGTTAAAAACATTAAATATTAATAAAATATTCTAATTCTAAACTAATTTAAATTAATAAAATAGTCTTCTAATAATTTCCTTCTTTCTCCATCTTTTCTTCATATTTGCAAAATAAGCCCATAATTCCACAATCTTCCATTAAGCTCATCTTTATCCAAATATTGCAATTACCTGCACAAATCATACCAAAGTGTAAATTAAATCAATTAAAGCTCATAAATAATATCAAAAAATATGAACAACAAATACCACACATCAATCATACAAGTGAGTTTAACAAATTATACCTCAGATCTATGCCGACGGAGTAATCTACAGGTCTAGATTACTGAGGTGTGATCCCTTTCCTTGAAGTTCTTCGACTGTGTGGGCGTCTAGAAACTTTGGAACCAAAACTCTCCCTCTGCAGTATAGGCGCCGATCTCTCCCTCTGCTTAAGCTTAGGTTTTGAGAATCTCCTTCTCCTTATTTATAAGAGGAGTAGGCGCCTATTTCCTTGTCCACTAAGTCACGGGCTTTTAATTAATTAAAGTCCGGTTTAGTTAATAATTACTGGAACAAATTCTAATTAAATATATAATTATAATTAATCCTAATTATTATAACGAAAATAATATATATAATTATTAAATTAATTATCTAATTCCTTAATTAAGAATAAATCTTAATGAATTAGATATTAATTTATTCCACAATTATATAATTAACCAGAGTGCAATTATTGAGATTAAATGGACACCAGAAGAGGAAACTGACGTCCCCTACACTATAGTAGGCGCCACATTACTGGGTTCAAGCCCATAGTGCCTCTTTTCAGTCCAAAACTGATATCCCTCAATAATACCTTGAATTCATTTCCTGAAGAGCTCTTGGGCCACCCCAGGGATCTATGTACTAGACAGAGCTTAGCCTTACCTAATGAAATAACCATGATCAACCCAGAACATTTATTTCATTAGAGTTGTGACGCATTCCACTAAATAATCACAACTGAATCACCGCTCTGTCCCAATTTGTAGATTGAGGCTGATACTTTATTTAGAGCAACCCCCATGTTTAATGACTCCGATATCCATTAATTAATTAGAGCTCCTCTGACTGCTCATAATTAAATAATATATTATTTTCCTCAAGTAGTACCCGTTCACCCCTTATTATTATACCTGAACTTAATCAGCATGCATGACTTGGTATAATAAACCTTGTGAACTCCCTGAGGGGATATCTCTCAACCTAATATGGACACGGTGTCTCGATATAAATAATTAGGCATACTATGTGCCCTCATGTTACCCAAGAGGCAAGTCATCAGGGATGCTGCGATAGACCCTTATCTTGCAAATCAAAGTAACAGTGAACAACACATATATCTCTAATAGCATATCGAGATTAAGATCATATCTCTAAATCCCGAGATCTCTAGTTCTTCACCTATTGCTAGGGTCAGTATCAGAAGAACCTTATCTCACTCGATCCTGTCAATACGTTCCACCGTACCAACATAACTAGCGACTGAGACCCGCTACTACCGTTATGTTGTAGTCTAAACCGATAGTTTTCCCAAGCTATCTCGACTGTGACACTGTTTATATCTCATAATTATTATCGCACGCTGCGTGATCTCCCTGACACCCAAGCCGTCCACGTGTTCTAAAACAGGAGATATAGGGCTTATTCTTATTAATATATTTATTCAGATAGGTGATTATTATCAGTGGAATACATGTAGTATATACTAAAACATGTTTTTGCTTTAGCTATACACAACAACTCCCCAACAAGAAGTCGACGGCAGTGTCTTGGCTCAGAGATCGGAAGATAGGTCGAAGAAAGAGGTCAGAAAAGAAGAGGTTCCTCCCGAAATTTATCTCAATTCGGAGTGGATAGAGGATGATGATAGTTATAGTATGTGAAAAGTAGTTGGTCATAATAGGGGCAACCTTTAAAGTAGCCATTTTGATATAACAAACTCAAATACTAGTCACTCATATAAAAACACAAAAACTAGCCACTCTTAATAAATTACACATGAATACACGAATACATGAATACGCGACTCATGTATTCGTGAAAATTAACCTTGAATACATGAATACATGATTAATACACGAATACACGACTCATGTATTCGTGTATTCGTAAGAAGTGGCTATTATTTGTGTTTATTATATGAGTGGCTAGTATTTGGGTTTGTTATTTCAAAGTGGCTACTTTTAGGGATTAACATAATATTTGGTGAGCTTTTATTCTGCGTAGCGAAAATATCGAAAAAAAAATCGTGAAAATTAACCTTGAATACACGAATACACGACTCATGTATTCGTGTATTCGTAAGAAGTGGCTATTATTTGTATTTTTTATATGAATGGCTAGTATTTGAGTTTGTTATATCAAAGTGGCTACTTTTAGGGATTAACATAATATTTGGTGAGCTTTTATTCTGCGTAGCGGAAAAAAAAAACATTCTTTAAATTAATAAAATATTTATTTATTGATATTATTAATATCTTTTCAAATTTATAAAATCTTTTCAATGATATTAATCGATAGAGGTTTTGTAATGAATTTACTTCAAACATATATCATATCTTGTTATGGATTACGTTATTACAATTCATGCAATGAATTTACGTCAAAATGATTACACAAAATAGTCTAAATTAGCACTCAAGAACTTAGCTTCGTAGAATAGAAACCGTCCAAGAATTTTTTGTCTTATGATAAAGTGAAGAATTCAATATTCAAATAATCATAAGATAAAAAAAATTTGGACGGTTTCCACATCGATTATTTATGAGAATCCATCAATAGATTACTCATATAAATAAGACACCACATGCATGCTCTATTATATTCATCTTAATGTTATAAATTATTATATCAATGAGGTTTTAACATATTATAATAATTTGTACAATAATTTTTAACTAGTGGTAATAGGGTATACTACCCAACTTCCTATAAGAAACTCTAAATCTACCCACCCTTTTAATTTTATATCTCAAATACCCAATCATTCAATTTTGGTCTAGTTTACCCCCAACCACCCCAAATTAAATTCAAAATTTGAATTCACAATCCCCAATTTCCACTCCTCCCCCTCTCTATCTCTCTTTCTCTCGTCTCTCTCTCTCTCTCGTCTCTCTCTCTCTCTCTCAAATTCAACATGAAGAGCTTCACCCGACTTCTGGAGGCGGTGGTGGCGGTGAACGAATTCCGATTCAGTTCTAATAAAGTGAGCTTGGAAGAGGAGGGGAGGGCGGCGCCGCCGTCGGCCGCGTGGTGGATGGTGAAGTCTAGATGTGCGTGTGCGGTGGTGGTGGTGGCGGTGGAGGTGGTGTTGTGGGGGATGGAGAACTAGGAAATGGCGGGGTCGGCGACGGAGGAGGAGTTGGCGGCGGCGCTGTGCTGCCAGACACCGAGGAGGTAGGCGAGGGAGCAGAGGATGGTGACGGCGGCGAAGGAGTAGAATTTGGTGTTGTTCAAGAACCTTTTTGTTGCATTTTTTGGTGTTGATTTCTGAATGTATGTGGTCTCTCTCTCTCTCATAATGGGGTTGACATTTGAATGTATGTAATGTTGGGAATTCAATTTGGGTGTGATAAAATGGGAATTTTTGGTGTAGGGATTTCGATTGATGTATGCTAAAAGGAATGGATAAGTGGTTTTGCTCTTGTTCTCCCTTATCTTGATTTCTTCTTGTTCTTGAACTACCTTTGTGTATTTTGAGCTTCTTGTTCTCTCTAAAGTGGATTTTAATGTTATTGTTGTTCCTGAATTAGTACTACATTATAGGTAATCAGTACGAATTGAACAATATTCGTACCGATAATCATAGGTAATCGGGTACGAATTGAACAATATTTGTACTGATAGAAATATATAAATTTCTTGTTGTCGAGATATGTGAAGGGTTTTGCTGCTATATGTTTGTTTTCCAGTTTCTCTTGAACTACCTTTCTGTATTTTGAGCTTCTTTTTCTCTCTAGAATGGATTTAATACTATTATTGTTCCTGAATTCGTACTACATTATAGGTAATCGGTACGAATTAACCGATATTCGTACCGATAATCATAGGTAATCGGTACGAATTGAACAATATTCGTACCCATAGAAATATAAATTTTTCTTGTTGTCGAGATATGTGAAGGTTTTGTTGCTATATGTTTGTTTTCCAGTTTCTCTTGAACTACCTTTGTGTATTTTGAGCTTCTTGTTCTCTCTAGAGTGGATTTAATGCTATTGTTGTTCCTGAATTCGTACTACATTATAGGTAATCGGTACGAATTGACCGATATTCGTACCGATAATCATAGGTTATTGGTTACGAATTGAACAATATTCGTACCAATAGAAATATAAAAATTTCTTGTTGTTGAGATATGTGAAGGGTTTTGATGCTATATGTTTGTTCTCCAGTTGCTCAATGATATTGTTGTTCGTGAATCCGTATTACAATATAGGTAATTGGTACGAATTGAATAATATTTGTACCGATAATCATAGGTAATCAGTACGAATTGAACAATATCCATACCGATAATCATAGGTAAGCGGTACGAATTGAATAATATAAAAATAAAAAAAAAAGACTGAAAAAAAAAATAAATAAAAAAAGACTGAAAAACAAAACAAAAAAAAAGACTGGAAAAAAAACCAAAAATGAAAAATGAATTGCAAAAGACATGAAAAAGTGTGGAAAAAGCCTGAAAAAAAAATGAAAAAAAAGAAAAAAAAATGGTTGAAAAAAAAATCAACATTTAAAAAATATAAAGGAAAACAAAACAAAAATTAAAAAAAAGACAAAAAAATGAAAAAAAGAAAAAAAAAGGCTGAAAAAAATCAAAAATTAAAAAATAAAGGAAAAAAACGAAAAAAAAAAAACTGAAAGTAACAAAAGAAAAAATTGAAAGAAAAAAAGAAAAGGAAAAAAAGGACTAATAAGAAAGAAGAGAGAGGAATAGCAGGAGAGTGCAAGTACATAAAAAGATAAAAAATGGTAAACTTGTCCGAATTTAAAAAATTAGGTATACAGTGTGTAAATTAAAAGGGGTGGGTAGATTTAGAGTTTTTTTATGTGGGAGAGGGTAGTTGGTGGTTTGCCTCTTTTAATTTTGTGAATTAGAATATATATTCAAATTTTAATTTTAGTATGTAGATTTTCAATATTTTATATATACTAGAAAATATAACGTGCATTCGCACGTAGATCGAATAATTTTAATTAACGTATTATGATTTGAATAGATATAACATGTCTTGAAACTTCAAACACAGCAAAGTTAAATAATTGATTCATTTATTTGTTGATGTAGTAAAATATATGTTCCTTATATTACAATTTATTTATTTTTTACAATTAAACTATAATGGTAAATATACATTTTTTTATTATTATACTTTGTTATCTTAAAAAATAGATACTCACTATATGTCCATAGTTCAATTTAAAATATAATATCATTATGTATGTTATACTATTTTGATTGCATGTTCGACAATATATAATTATCTTGTAATTATTTCATTGTACATATACAATTCTTCCTAATCAACCTTATTATTTAGCTGACATGACATGAGTATTATATTTGAAATTTTTATACTTCAAAGAGTTGAAATTCAGAAGAAATAAAAAAAAAAAGAGAAAAAAAGTGATATCACTTAAAATATTTCCTAATGAAAAAGGATGAAAAATGAGAAGCTATAGCAATGAAAACATTCTGCTAGTTTTATTTATATCTAAGAACGTGTTCATTTACCGTATCAATTTGATGTCTTATACTATAAAATATACTACACCTAGCATAAATATAATACATTGTTGTAGTATGTTGTATTATGGTGTAAAATAAATATTCAACACCTAGCATAAATATAATTTATTGTATTACATTGTTGTCCTTATATATAATTTAATGATGATAACATAATAGGCAATCTGCATAAGTACCCAAGACTCTTTTTATATAAGTATAGATTTTTTTTTTTTTTAAAGATTGTGTTGAAAATGAAAATCAATCCAAAATTTGTGTCTTTTAGTACATTTAACGCTAAAAAAGAATCTTTAACAATAAAATTAGATATGCAAAACAATTTTTCTTTTAGAGCATCCCCAATGCGGTGGTATCGCTCGGGTGCTCCGCCACGCAGCACTCCCGAGGCAATACCACCCCCCACTGGTGCCACCAAGTTCGCAGGAGAGAGGAACGCTCAAGCACTCTCACCGATCCCTCCCTGACGTCATAATGACGTCAGCAAAACTATTTCTTTTAAAAAATATATCGATTTTTTCTGCAGAAAAATTAAAAAAAATTGAATTTTTTTGCCTTTTGTTGTTCATTTTTTATTTTGCTTCTTTTTCTTTTCTTTTTTTCTTTTTTTAATAATCATTTAATTTTATGTAATTTGAAATCTGAATTTATTTAAATTGTGTAATTTATTAGTATATTTTTTTTTTAATTGTGTTTGTTCAAATTTCTATTGTTGTAGTTTGTTTGTTTGAATTAAATAAAAAAATCCAATTATAAATATCGAAATAAAAGTCGTCGAAACATAAATAACATAAATGAAAATCGTATTAGAAATCGAAATAAAATTAAAAAAATTAAAAAATCGGAGAGAAAGCCGGTGCATTGGGGCATAATTTTTTTGTGGTTTCTTTCCATCTGAAAAGTGGAGAGAAACCATTTTTTAATAACTCCTCATTGGGAGTGCTCTAATGAAGTTACGGATATCATAACAAATTTTATAGTAATGCGAGACTAAATTTGTAACGACCCAAGAGGTGGGAGCCCGTTAGGCTACGGTGGCACAATGGGCCCTTTAGCAACTATTTGGCCTTCGTTCTTACTTTACCAAAATGGTTAACCTAAGTTATTATAGAGTACATTAAACTCATACTTATACATTATTGAAATCCCTTACTTATTCGATGCAAGGATGTCACATTCACACAGGTCCATAAGTATATATTCAGGCATGACCAAATTTTAGGCATGTCCAACCGCTGAAAATGGCCTAAATCACTGACTTTGGTCTTTCTACTTCCCTTCATATCCCACGTACTTCATTATGATAATATGACAACCCTTTGTATAATTAGGAATGAAGTCTTTTATGAGAGATCCAAACATATATATAAATTAGATCATAGTTTTTAATGTATCAACAAATAATGTGGTCAAGCTAAGCCGCATATTGAGAATTTTTATTTTTTAATTTATATCCTAAAAATTAAATCCTATCATGCGAGAGATCTCTTAACATATAAAATGATTTCAAATATGATAGTATAACTCTGTATTGCCAATATCATACTATCACATAACAATAGGCATATTAAATGTATAGAATGGTTTCCACGCACCGTGTATATAAACTACGAGTTTCCCTAAAAAACAATATTGCAACATTAAATGAATATATCTCTTTCCACTAAAAAAATAAAAACAAATATATAAGTTATCAAAAATATGAAGGTTGACTACATAAAAAAATTAAAAAAAAATAAAAAAAGTCGCACTCATTTCAATTTCACTAAAAATATATAAAGATGCGGGGTGGGTTGCAATTTTTTGAAGTCCGCATAGACATTCACTTAAAAATTGGAATCAACCGCAAACAAAGCAAGACTGCTGCCTAACCGACATACTTTTTAGCTACAAGGAGCAGTGGATTTTTCTTATGCATTGTGATTCCGGGCAGAGGATCAGTATCGATATCTTCTGGCCGGATCCCATCGGGCAGCTCCCAATCAAAAGAGTAAAGAAGATTTGCAACTGCAATCTGTACATTAAGAAATCCCATAGGCATTCCCGGGCACACTCTTCATCCCGATCCAAACGGAATAAGTCCAAAATCTTGCCCTTTTATGTCAACATTACTATTCAAGAATCTCTCGGACACAAAATCGTCTGGATTTTCCCAGGTCTCGGGATCTCTTTGAACTGCCCATGCGTTTACATAAACCATGGTTTTGGGTTCGATATGGTAGCCGTCTATTGTGCACTTTTGATTTGTTTCTCTAGGTACAAGCAGTGGAGCTGGAGGGTACAACCTGAAAACCTCGTTTAAGACTGCCTTGAGATAGGGAAGGTTGGGGAAATCATCTTCGTCTACTATACCCTTTTTGCCTACCACATTCCTGATCTCGGATTGTACTTTGTGCATCACTTTAGGTGCCTTGATCAAGGCTGTCATGGTCCAAACAGTTGATGCCGCACTCGTATCTGATGCAGCGATGAATATATCCTAAGTGAAAGAAAAGTTAGGAAAATAAAATTAAAAAGAATTTACAAAAACATTAAAAGGAGAAAACAGGAAAAAAAAAAAAATTACGTTTCAACCTTTCCCTAGCTCATTTTAGTGAATCTTGGAATAATTTAATGTATTTTAATTCAAGAAAATATAAACAATACCTATCTCTACAAATTATGAAAATTAAAGTAATATATACTCTCCCCCTCACAAATTTACTCATAGTTAATTTATTTAGTCCCATATCTAATTATAATGAAATTTATATATGTAGTATCAAATTTAAATACTCTGAAAATTCTCCTAAATTATATTACTATAATAGGAGTATGTCTTTGTGACTCACTAAATATTACTTCCCCTCCTTGTCGCTCGAGACGTTATAATTTTTGAATAGATGCGAGGTGTAAAATAATAAGTGGTAATGGTAGAAAATAGCCATATAACTTAAGAAAACAAAAAAATAGCCACCTTGACATTTTTACCCTTAATACATAATATTTGTAAGAAGAAAAAAAGTCTTGGGCGCGATCGAGCCTGAAATGGGATCGATCGAGGGATCGATCGAGCCTTAGTGTGTTCGGGTCGAATGGGCTCGATCGATCCCATGTGTCGGGATCGATCGAGCCTTAGTGTGTTGGGGTCAAGGGCTCGATCGATCCTTAGTGTGTTGGGCTCAAGGGCTCGATCAATCTTTAGTGCGTTGGGCTCGATCGATCCCGTGTGTCAGGCTCGATCGATCTCATTAAGGGTATTTTTGTCTTATCATGTAAAAGTGGCTTTTTTATATATTTTTAAGTTAGTGGCTAGTTTTTTTCATCCACTATCTTAAATGGTTATTTTACATTTTGTCCCAAATAATAAAGTGTATTGTCTTGAATGAGACATTAGGATTACATTTTAGATATTATTATAAATAATTCATTTTTGTGAACATCCATATCAGACTGTACCAGACTAAATTTTTGAGATGGAGTGAATATTTAATATAGAGACATGAAGAAATTAATTACAACGACACTCCAAATAATTAGGACACAATATAGTGAAAGAGATGATACCATTAGCATTGCTTTGACGCCATCCCAATCGAGATCGATGGACCCCAATTTCTTCTCTTTAAGCTTGATCAATATATCCAAAAAATCATCATCATCTTCTTCCTCCTTCCTCTCCCTCTTCGGATCGAGATGCTCCTCGATCAGCTCCTTGTAGAATGAATCCAGATTGCTACAAACCCTATCGAGACGACTGGCGGCCCCCGAGAGCCTATCGATGAAACTCAGCGACGGAAAGTAATCCGACACGTAGAACGCCGCCACCACGGCTTGAGCTCCGTGCAGAAGCTTCTCGAACCTTCTCATATCCGGCCCCTCGTCGTCGTACCTCTTCCCGAACGCGATCCTGCATATCAAGCTCGCCCCGAGGACCATAGCCCTCTCCATTAGATTCACGAGAGAGGGAGCCTCGGAGATCTTGGCTATCATGCGAGAGACCTCGTCCTCTCGAATGGGGCGAAAGGATTGGACCTTCTTGAGGCTGAAGAGATGGACGGCCGTAATCTTCCGTAGCTCCAGCCAGTAATCGCCGTAGGGGGAGAACACCATGTCCGTACAGTTGTAGCTCAACTTCTTCTGCCCTAAAAGCCTTGTCCTCCCACAGAAGGTTAGGTCTTGAGTTTTCAACACTTCTCTTGATAATTTTGGGGAAGAAACTATGAGCAAAGGAACGGAACCTATCTTCATTTGCATAATGGGGCCGTATATCTTGGAGAGTTGCCATCAGTGACGAAGCCAGGAATATGGCTCAGGGGGGTCCAACTTATAACAACATAAAAAAAAATCGTAGTATATAGTTAAAATTGTTTTAAAAAAAAAAAGAAAAAAAAAAGGGTGATATGCATTAGTGATCTGATAATTATTTTTGATACCGGGACTTTTAATAATTATTTAAAAATTAAATAGAGAAAAAAAATCCTTTTAAATTATTATAAATGAAAGGAAAATATCCTTTTAAATAATGAATGAAAGGAAAAAAAAATATGCTCTCTTTTGAATAAGTTAGTAGAAAAATATGTGATTATTGAAAAATAATTAGATGAAAGAAAATAAATGTGATTAGGGAATAGATGAAAGGAAGAATTTTTTTTGAAAGAAATGTAATTAATAAAAATTTAATGGAAAAAAATAGTGGTTTGTCCATAAGGAGTAGATGAAAAAAAAACAAGAAATCTAGAGAAAAAAAAAATGAAAGAAATGTAATTATTAAAACATAGAGGGAAGAAATATATGTGCATTAAAGAGTAAATAATAAAAACGATAAATCTAAATAAATTTAGAGGAAAAAAATGAAAGAAAGGAAAGAAATAAATGTGCATTGAAGAGTAACTAATAAAATAAATAAATAAAAAAAAAGGAAAAAAAAAATAAAAAGGAAAAAAAAAATAAAACAAATGAGGCCAAGGAGAATTGAACCCTGGACCTCACACAAAAGCAAGAGATTTTTAGCTAATCCCATTGCCCGCTGGTCTGCATATTTCTATCAATATTACTTCGGCTGTAAGTCCTTATATATTAATAGAAAAATTATACATAAAAATGTGAAATGACTAATATACCCCTGAATTTTTTATGAACCCCAGTGGGGTCCATGGACCCCCTGCCCCCCCCCCCCCCCCCTGGCTTCGTCCCTGGTTGCCATAGATAGTAGGGGAGGTTGCTAGCCGAGCCGATTTCCAGGAGATTTCCGATCAACGGCAGCCCCGGAGGACCGGGCGGAACGGCGCCGTTTCCGGATGAGTTTCTGCTTCTCTTCAGAAGGAGTATCAAGATTATTGGCACCACGATTGATAGTATAAGTATCATCTTGGGTTTTTTTTTTTTTTTTTTTTAATATTTTTTTTGGAATGTGAGGGGAGAAGAGGGCTTTTGGTAAAAGTTGTATAAGCTTGGAATGATAAGAGCTAGTTTCGTGTGTGGTTTGAATTGGATTTGGTTTGTCATTAGTATAATGTAAAAAAAAAAAAATCTTCCATAGTTTGTTGAAAAAAATAAAATATCTAATTATGTACTCTCTCCATCCCCTATATATATATGATGCGAGGAGTGACACGCAGTTTAAGTAAAAGGTAAAAATTAGTGTAAAAGTAGGAAAAATAAGATAAAATAGGAAGAAATTGAGAAAAGTAGTTAGAAAGTAGGAAATGTAAAAAAAAAAATTGAGGGTGAATACATAATTTTGATAATAAAATCTTTCTATTTAAAGTAGGTATATATACATAGGGGACGTCCCAAATAAATAATATCCACACATATATATATATATATATATATGGAGGATGGAGGAAGTATGTGGTGGAAATTTGTTTTTCGAGTGGGGATGGATTGGTCACGTGGAAAGATCCAAATTTGTCTACATCGTCAAGAACGAGATTTTTCATACATTCACACTGTGCATGGACAGTACTACTAAGAGCATCCCAATAGCACCTCCTCAAAACTCAAAAGCAAGTTTTTGCTGATATTATCACAGACATAACTAGAGGTGCCCACCGGAACCGAACCGTCGGTTTTTAATCGGAACCGGGCAGTTCCGGAACCGAACCGGAACCGACGGTTTGGAAACCGACCTGAGGAACCGGTAGAACCGACGGTTCGGAACCGAAAAGAACCGGGTTTTTTTTTTTTTTTTTTAATTCTAATTTTATTTTATGTTTCAATACTATACTTGTATTTGTATATTTATTTGATGTAACATTTGATTACTGATTAGTGTGTTACATTTTTTTATATGGAAATGTTATATTTGTAAAGTTAAATATTTTTATCATTTAATTTATAATTCACAATTTAATAAGCTAAAATAAATAAGACCAATACAAAAAATATCTTTAAATTAATAATAAACAATATCACATGATGATGAAGAATTGAAGATGACAATTTACATAAAAGATGTCATATTGTCATCAAAGTGAAATTAATTGTAGATGCTATTAAATACAAAAAATATTATGAAAAAAGATATTAAGTATAAATAAAATGTATACACATAATAATAATAATAATAATAATAATAATAATAATAATAATAATAATAATAATAATAATAATAATAATAATAATAATAATAATAATAATAATAATGAGAAGGATAAAAATAATAATATTTTTTGATAAATAACTTCGTCGGAATCGGGTGGAACCGTGGGAACCGGGTGGAACCGAATGGAACAGAGGAGCGTCTGCTACTAAGGAACTTTCAGGTGTTTACTATCCCACATCACCTCGTGTCCTCTATCGTTTGGTTGTCATTGCCCTTAAGTTTGAAGAATGTAGCTATCTAGATGAGCTCGAAAAAACTGTAGGTGTCATGATTCTGAAGTGGTTGAAGTACTTCACTTTTATCCCTGATGTTTTCCTAGTGGCATCAATCCTCGATCCCAATCTAGACCTTGATGGTGTGATATCACTCCTAGAATTTTATTACAACGCTTTGGGGGAGATGAGATTCGTAGGGGGGAAGGGTAAGGATGGGTTAGATTTGTCTTCCATAGATCTTATTAGGGGAAACTTAGATGCATCCCTTAGGTACTTTTGGAGGTTCTGAACATAGCAGGAGACCAAGGCCATCTATGGACTTAGGAATTAGTTCTTAGAGTCAACGGGCCCAACAACTCCATTCTTTCTTCCAAAACAAGGGATCATCCGGACTCGCTCAAAACGATGAATTGTCTATATATTTAAATGAATCGGTTATTGCATCAGAACTAACAAGTGCAGGTCCAAACAATCAAGATCTTTTGCATTGGTGGTCAAGAAGAACAACTCAATACCCAATCCTATCCATAATGGCTCGAGAACTCTTTGATGTTCCTGCCTCGACGGTGTCGGTCGAGCAAGCTTTTAGCAGCGGAGGGTACACTTTAGACGAAAGACGATCAACGATGACCCCGCGGAATCTCGAAGCTCAAGTATTGCTCAAGGACTACACTTTAGTCGAACACCGTGAGCAAGAGAACAAATGGGATGAGGTCTTTGAACATGATCCAATCAGTACCACCGAAGCAGAAACCGACACCGATGCCTCTGAAGAAACGGATGATTTCGACGACGATTTCGATTTCGACAATATGTAGTGGTCTATTAAAATGCTTAGATGAGTACTCTTTTTCCTCACGGAGGTTTTAATGAGGCTCGGTCCTTGGAATCAACATGTGACATCCAAGGGTTTAGGATTAATAAAAAAAAAAAAATTATACAATCTCACTCTCAAGTACTTTTTTACATTTTATAATTTGAATTGTCTTACAATTAAAATTAAATCAATAAACAATGAAGCATTGAATCATAATCGAACAAAAAAAAATTAAATTTTTTAAAAAAAATCAAATTTTTTTTAAAAAAAATCGGTTCCTATCCGGTTCCGGAACCGAACTGGAACCGTCGGTTCTAGGAACCGGAACCGGAACAGTTACTGTTCCGGTTTGGTTTCAGTTCCGGCCATCTTGGAACCGGAACCGCCGGTTCGGTTCCGGTTCCGGAACCGTGGGCACCTCTACACATAACCATAGTCTCCATTTTCTATTTAAACTCCCAATAATACCTTATCAAAATTAGGTTTTTGCCACTATCTACTAACTTCCAATTCATATACTTCTTCCGTCCATGATCTATAGACCAAAAAATTTAGGCTCCGTGTTTAATGTGTTTTGATGATATATTAATTAATTACACCTTCCGTCCAAGACTACTTGTCCAGTATATCTAATTGCGCCGTCTCATACTACTTGTCAAGTTTCAAAAAAAGGAAACAATTAGCCTTTCTAAGTGGACCTCTAATTGTTTAGTGTGTTTTTATTTGGGTTTTATAGCTTTGCGTGAGTTTGTTTTTATTTTATTTTTTTGTTAATTTTTTTGTGTTTGTTTCGTGTGTTTTAGTCGAAGTTGGATTCAAGGGGAGTTTTGAAAGAGAAGAATGAAAAGGAGCAAAAGAATAAAGAAATAAGCAAAATGTGGAGATCAATTTGGGGTGAAATAAAAGCATAATATCGAAGAGGATTTCGATAGGAGCATGTAGGGAAAAACGGAGGTCAATTTCGAGTTCGGATGAGGAAGATATGGCCGAAATAAAAAAGTCGCGCACAGCAGCAGCAAAGCAGACGTGGCGCCCACCAGGTCCGGCAGAATCGTACAGCAGCCGAAGAGTGGCGCCCGCCAAGTGGGCCGGATTATGAAGATTTGTTTCCAAGTTTAATCAGGTTTTCTCAAACTTATATGTTCCTTGAACGAAAGAGAAACACTTGCATCAGCCCAGACTCACATTTAAATACACTTGCGTCAAGTTTAATTAGGTTTTCTATAGAAGATTAGACGCTAATGGAAATTGTCTTCAACCCCACGCCTAGTTCTTTTCCTTTTCCTTCTTTTATTTGTTTTTTTTTTTCTTTTCTTTTTAGCTGTCGTCTTCTTTTATAGCTTGATTCTCCAATTATTCATTTTTTTCGATCCGTTTCTCCAACGATCTCCAAAATATAATTTTTTTCTCGTATTTTTATCTACAAAATTAATGAAAAAAAAAAGATCAAGCATAATATCCTTGAATATAAGAAAATCACATTTAAACACTAAACTTAATCAAAACTTCTCCATTAAAAATAAGACTTTAAGCACACAAAGCAAGTAAGAAATCGGTGTTTATCAGTAAACAATTATTCGATCAATACAAGTGCGTACATGTCGTGTATTTATCACACAAATCATATATTACATTGGAATAAAATAAAAGGAAAAGAATATGAAGAGAGCATTACATTAATCAATATACACGTGCGTACATGTCGTGTATTTATAAGAAATTGAAGAATATTATATAATTAAAATATATAACATTATTATTATTCTTATTATTTTTTAACTGTATCTAACTAAGACTTTTAACCCTATGAAACAACTAAGAGAATTATTAGTATAATACAATATTTATGTTAAAATATTATTTTCTAAATTAAATACATATATCAAGGGTATAATAGGCAAAATAAGTTTTGTAAACAAGACATTTTTTTATAATAGTATATAGATTAGCATGGTAAAATCTAGGGTTGTCTATTCGGGCTAGTTTGGGTACCGACCCGATTTTTCGGGTACCCGACCCGAAATTAGTATAAAATCAAGACCCGTACCCGATCCTGAAAAATTCTGACCTGAATTTTTTTCGTATTGGGTCCGGGTACCCGAAAAGACCAAAATTATGTGTTTCTTTTTATGAAAAAAATAATATATATTTCACTGAAATAATAATCTGTATCCAAAGTTCAAAATAAATATATCATAATTGCAATCTTAAAATATATATATATATATATATATTTCTACATCAATTCATCATAATTCATTGAATCCATACAAAAAAACAACAATAAAATACATCATCATCACTTCATCACCATCGCAGACGGCGCACACGGGAGAGAGAAGGGGGAACGATAAAGAATGATATTAGGGTTTCGATAAATGAGAATGAATAAACATAAACTAAATGAATTAATATATTAATAAATAAAAAATAATTATTATATTTAAAGAAATTCGGGTATCGGGTACCCACCATTTGGGTCCGGGTAACCCGAAATTCAAAAATATCTAAAAATTTTAACCGGACCCGACCTATTACCCAAAATTCCGGTTTTCGGGTACCCAAACCCGGCTTGGTTCCCGAAACCATTTTAACAGCCCTAGTAAAATCATATAAAACGAATCACTCAAATTCTTTTCTAATTAGAGAAAATTATAATTATGAGATCATTAAATGTTAATAGCATTAATCTATTAAAAGATAAATAAAATGATGATAAATACATAATGTGAATCAATATATAGATAGATAGATACTGAGAGAATCGACGTATACCTGAGAGACAAAACAAATAGGAAAAAATTAAGGAATATAATTACAAAGAATACGGATAAGAGAGTGTAAAACAGAAAACAAGAGAAAATTGTTTGATGTGTTGTGGCCAATTTTAACCACTCATCCAAGTGGCCTAGCGTATCAGCTCTTTGTAACATCTAATCAATACTATTTCCGTCTCATACATAACGTTTTGTTTTTGTGGGCACGAGAATCAAGAAAAAGTGTAGAATATAAAAAGGTGGTAGGGTCTACATTTTTTGATAAGTTAACATTTTCTATAAATGAAAACAAGAGACTATCTATTGAACAACCCAACAAAAAAACAAGATATTATTTATGGAACGGAGAGAGTATAATATAATTACGAATGCTAAATTTTCACAACTTTGATTTATTAATCAATTAAATTTATTTGGTTATGGGGTTGCTTTAAGAAATGGAATCTTCTCCGCTCCAGTTTCCTCGTATAGCCCCCTTGAAATTTGGCGCATTGGAGATGCAGAGAGAGAGAGAGAGAGCGTAGAAGCAGCGGTGATAAAAAGAGGGCAGTATTTTCAGCTCTGCTAAAAGGAATTTAGTAGCACTTCGTCCGATTTCAGTGAAGAAATTCCATAGTAATTCTCATTCGTATTTATGATTCTTTTTATAATCTCTAAATTCTTATTGGATAGTATTTCGACATTTCCACTAGTAACTTTCATCTATTTATGCCTCTGCTCTCAAATTCGTCTGCTCTCTTTACCTCATTATCGTATCATTGTTCCTATTTTAGTATAGAGCAAGAGCATCTGATTCTGATGTGATGAATGCATTACTCCTTTAAATTTAAGAAAATGAATTCTTTACAATAAAATTATATGGATGATGTTATGAAAATGAATTGTTTCTAAAATTAGAAAGATAAAATAGTTTCTTGAAGGTATTATGGTCAAATTCAAAGTAAGACAGTAATTATTGATTAAGTTTAATAAGTTTTGGTGGGTTATAATGTCCGATTGTATAATTTAGGAGAATCTTGAAGACGTTTATTTTAGATAATGAGAATATTAATTTTCATTTTAGGCATGATACTACATCTTTGGATCGACTCGATATAGTAAGTGAGATTAAATTTGTTGGATGGAGAGGGAGTATCACCTAATTTTATTCGGCTGGATGATATGAAGTCCTAATATAAATGGAATCTTAGACAGTTAATTTGGTGTTATTTTCTACTGCAGAATCAAATATCATTTTTAAATAGATGATTATGTGCAGATTGGGATAAGAGTTAGAGGGTGTCTGGCTAAATTTTTTTTAAAGCACATTTAAAAATAACCTCATTATATATCTTGCAAGAATATGTAACTAAGTTATTGTAATGTTTGATTGAAGAAAATGCATCTAGCTTGACCAAAAAAAAAAAAAAACAAAAGAAGAAAAATCTTGAATATATCCGATGCAATGAATCATTAGAAATCTAAGGTGAAAGGTGTCGTGGTCGTCTTCTCGGGACAACTGGGAGAGACTGGTTGCAGCAGTTGTGAAGAAAGAGCAGATTTGGCAACTCTGTCATCAAGACTCCATTTCCACAGTTGCTTCTGATTTTAGCCAAGAAATTCTCAGGTAGTTAATTAAATGTTAATTTTGATTACATAGTATGCAGGAGGACTCCGGTCTTTCAATTTTCGACTGATATTTGAGTTGATCATTCAGTTTTTCATCTCCATCTCCTCAACTTCCACTTACGAACAACTCTGTTCTCGAAGGTTAGTTGTGATTTTATATTTATTTTAACTTGCAAGTACATAAATTTGTTCTTCTTCATTTGCGAGGAAGGGACTTTGATTATGGACAGAAAGGAAAAACTAAAATAATCAAGCATTTCCCCTACTTGCTTATATAATATGCATAAAAAATGAATTCTAAACTCCACAATATTGGAGCCGTTGCAGCTAGGAAAAATGCTTCAGGAAGTATCAAACAGAAGCTATTTTCTGCTTTGCTTCGGAGAAGGAAACCGAAGTACTATGATCTTGGCCAAGGTTTGGTTGGCATTCCTGGTTAGTTGCAAAGCGATTTGAAATGAACTTGGTATATATCTATATATATATGCATAGTAGCTTATTTTTCTTCATCTATTAATGAAGAGGATCGTTTTGGACTTGAGAGCTTTTCCCTACACGAGCTACATGCTGCATGTTAAAGTTTAGAATAGATAGTAGGATAGATTAGGAGGAAGAATTCCATTGATTGATGATATTCTGCATATTACAATAGCCTAGATATACACTTCTTCTAGGTTTATTTAGGGAAAGAGATTTTCTATCTACGGAAATTATCAATCTATTACAATCAATCACACATGATTTAATCCTTTCCTTTCTAACACTGCAACAGACAATTTCCATAACCGAAATGTCATTGGATATAAATCACGTGATGGGAATGGTACGTCTCAGCATACAAAGGTCGATTAGCAGATGGCTCTCTGGTGGCAGTTCAAAGACTGCGGGAGGAAAAAAATTGGGTAGAATATTTAGAAATGGCAAACCAGGTTGATCATCGTAATGTATGTAGACTTCGTGGATTTTGCATCATGCAAAAGGAACTGCTGCTTGTTTATCCTTACATGGCTAATGGAAATGTGGCGTCATGGCTAAGAGGTAATCTCAATCATCCAATATTCATATTCATACGGGGTGGCAGTCCATCCTGATTTCATGTTTGGTATGCTCAATGTCATGCATTGGTTTTCTTTCTTAAGCCCAACCTATCTATATATATATTAAAACAAAATAATTTTAGCGGTTATCTTTTGCCTCCAAATTTAACTGCCCATATTGTTGATTAACCGTCTATTTTTCTGCACGATCTTTGATAATACTCAATTCCCAAATCGAGAAATTTCTTACTGTAAGAAGAAGTTTAAGAACAGTTTCTAGATCGACAGAATAGCAATATCATGGCCGACACCAATTATTAATCTATTAAAACAAAATGAAAATAACGGTTACTATTTCCCGCCAATATTAGCCGTTTTAATTTTGTTCATTAACCGTCCATGTTCTTTATTTGAATTCCTATGGAAAAGCATGCAGATATTTCATAACTTTCAAATAATTAATTTTAAAACTGCCTCCACCACTATTTATGCTAAAAAAAAAGAAAAAAGAAAAGAAAAAAGAAACAGCCCAACATCTCAACTAATTGTTATATAATTAATTTTTACACCGAATAGCAATATCATGGCCGACACCAATTAAAAAAATTTACATTACCGAAAAACATGCATATTGTAATTCAAACAAATCAACAATCAATTTCTCCATTAAAATACCGCCGATAAATTTCGATCAATATAATAGCTTGGGTGCTCAAATCTATAATGGAGAAATCACGATAGCTGTAGTGATTCCTCTACCACCACAGATATGCCATAAGTATATAAATCTGATGCCACACCAAATTTTAACAGTTAATTTCATCCCACGATTTACAGGCAGTTATTTGGGTGAACAGTTTCAATCAGTTTCAACTTCATGCTTAACCACTACTGACCGTATAACCATTATTTTCTTCTTTTTTTGGTAACCACGATGAGAAATAGGATAAGAGAAGTCATATTCTCCCGGCTCTTAATATTTAGGGTTTTAAACTCTATCATTCAAATTGTGTTGTCAAGTCATGAGGATGAAGAAAGATGGTCACGGTGATTGCGGCATCAGAAGATGGTAATCAACAATGCTAGAGACTATTGCGACGGCACGGCAGAGTAGGGACTACAGAGATAATTTCAAACATGGTAGAGACATTTCATTCTCGACCTTGAAATCATAGATCAGGTATACATATTTTATTTAAAGGAAAATAACAATTTCTCTAGGTTTCCATTGTGTCAATACGAGACATGTGGCTGTTTACTTCAAATTAGGTATTGGTGGAGCGAATCTGCCGCCTGTTTGCACAGTTAGCGAGAGTGAGCTTTGATGGTGAATATTGGATGTGAAAATCATTGCTTTCATTTTGTATCCTTTTCATGTTTTCTTAATGTTATATTAGTATATTCCTACCCTGCTATTCATAATTTGGTCATTGCATATCACAACTTTTTTGATTATTAGGTGAAAATTAATATTTTCATTTTGTTTGTTACTTAGCTTTTTGCAGTTTTCATGAAGTTCAGTTTGAAATTGAAGCCACGTTCCAATATTGATTAGTTTTAAAACCAACATCCATGAACACACGAATGTAACAATTGTTTGAGAGTGAAAATAATTTCCGATCATTCATTAAAAATTAGAGAATCCTAAAAATTTATCCAATCGCTGTCGGCACCATCTTACCAGAAAATTGGAGGAGGAGAAGAAGAAGAAGAAGAAGAAGAAGGTGTAATAAATGACATCCGATTCTGAACCCAATAAATTGGAGAAGGATAAACTGCATGCAGATCATGCAAAAGGAACATGTTAAAGAAGAAGAACAACGCCGACATGATGAGGAGGTTTTTCTTTCTTCTTGCTATTTTTTTTTTCTTTTAAGATTTAAAATTTCATGCACCTCAGTTATTTTGGATAAACAAGCTCGAAACTATATGCATTTGGGCATCTATACGTGTCTTTTATTTATTTGCTATGATTTTGATTGTTGGCATTTAACTCAATTATTTAAATTATTCGTTTTCATTCCACATTTTAAGATTTATGAGATCACTACTACAAAAAATGACATAGACAACGCACAAAAGACAACGGTTTTTTTAAAAACTGTTGTTGTATCCAAAAAAACCGTTGTTGTATGAACAACCGTTGTCTATGAGCGAAAAGGGGCGCTCATAGACAACGGTTTTTCTATACTATTGTTGTTTGTATGTTGTTGTAACTAAAGAAGACAACGGTTATTTGTGCGTTGTTATATCTACGTTGTTGTATCTTACAACAACAGGTTTTTAACCGTTGTTGATATACAAGCGTTGTTGGTTGCTCTTATAATTTATTTATTTTTGGAAATAAAAAATTGTAAGTAATAATCCATGGGGGTTTTCAAAAATATTCAGTATCCAAGCCTTCCTTCTGAAATCACGTACTCTTCCCGCACAAAATCCCCAATTTCTCTCTACGCAATGTTCATCGACAAACCCTTCGAATCAGAACCCTAATTTCTATAATCTGAATCGCCCTCTACTTCCCTCCTCCGCTTGCTCCTCACCTCCGCCCTCCGCCGTCCTACGCCTCCGCGAGTAAGTTCCCTATCGTCTCTGCCGTAAGTATTTCCAGCAGCTTCCTGTTCGCTTCTCAATCCTGTGTGCTTCTGTCCATCTGAGTTTTCCCTCTCTTTCTCGACGTATCTAAGGTACATTCCTTTCCTCGATTTTTATTTACGTGTTGTTCTTTGTTTAATCCTGTTTGGTATCGTTGTTGACATCGGCAGTTTTAGTTATGGATTTGCTTCTGATTTGAATTCTCAGTACTGGATATTCAATTGGTGTTGTTCACCTTGTTTTATTTTTATTTTTTTATTGGGGTTTTTGTTGATTTCCGGATTTCTATGTTTTAAGTCATTATATTTGGATTTTCGGTAGTTCCACGAGGATCGTTGAGTTGGGGTTTGTGTTTGGAATTTGGGGGTTTAGTATTAGATATATTCTTATTGAAAGAAATTAAGATGTATGCTATTGACATAGAGTATTTGATAGCATCAATTGCAGCTTCAGCTGGGAGGAAGTCTTCCACTTCAACTGACTTGTTCTCCTTTTTTTAAACTGTATTTGCAAATCAATCAAGGATATACGTATATTAGATACACCTTCGAACATAGAAAATGAATGATAGAAAAATGAAGCAGAGATTAGAACTAACTAATTCTTATGGAATCTGAAGTAGATAACTCTTATCCTACACGACCATTCTTTCTTTCTTTTTTCCTTCTTGTTCTAAATAAATCTTAGTTTGTTAAATATTCAAGATTATAATACTTTGGGCTATTTTTTTTATTTGCTTTCAATATTAAACATAGTAGTATAGAAACAAGATTAGCTTCGAGGTGTAAGTCTCTAGCTGTCGTTGAGGTAATCTTGAGCTTTCACTTTTCATCATATTTCTGTACTTTTCAGCATCAAAGAACTGAATATTTAATAATTTCATGAAATATTAGAAAGAAAAAAAATGTTACCTTTTTTGCTTGGAAATTGCCTGCACTTTGAATTAGTACATACCATTGTTTTAGTCCTTTTTTTTTTTCTGTTTATTTTATTTGTTTCCTGAAATTTCTTGGTGCATTCAATGCAAAATTGGAAATTGATTAATCTTATTTCTATATTAGGTTGAGTTTCTGTACAAATTCAGTTTCGTTTCTGTAATTTCATGAATTGTATATTCTAAGTTGTTTTAGGATTGGATGAAATCTGCGTTTATTTATTGAGTTGTAGGTCTCATCATTATGCATAATTTGTGAAATTTCATCTGAATTTAATTTTCAAGAATCACTTTGTGAGTAAGCAACTGACCTCTTCTCCTTTTATTTGACCTTAGCTGATATACTATCTTTGTGTTTAACCTATACATGATTAGGTGTTGTGGTGTGATTGTAGATTCTAATTTAAGTTGTTTTGCATGTGTTGGTCTTACTGCTCTTAAGTCTACTCCCCACCCCTGATGATTATCACCCGTATACTATGTTCATATTGTGTTTAAGTGAGTGGAATTTTACTCTATTGGCGGTGCAAGCTTATTATAATAATGGAAGAAGTCTTTTGAATCTGTAGACTAGTATCAACTGCTTATATGTGCAGGATTTGTTACTCAAAATTTATATGAGGGCGTTGATTGTTTCTCAAAATTATTTAGTTCTCTTAGGTTCATTAATGGACAAATCTTGGATGTCAAAGAATAGGTTGTCCCGTGAATATATAGTTAGGGTAGAGTCTTTCATGAATTTTGCATTAAAAGATATAGGTAACAGTGAAACAATGTCATGTCCGTGCACAGAATGTGGATGCATAGAACGGAAAAAGGTTAACATGGTAAGGTCACATTTATTGGCTAATGGTATAGATTTAACCTGCCATACATGGATATGGCATGGAGAAAAGCCTAAACTTAGTAACTCCAAAAACCATCCGGATCAAGGAAATAGTTGAAGTTGCATCTGATAACTCAATCCATAAACTACATAAAATGGTAATTTGCATAATTCCATATTCTTGGGAATTCAATGGTTGAAGCTTATTGAAAATAAATAGTGTTATATATGTAAATGCTTATGTGTTATAGTTCATATTCTTGGCAATACAATGGTTAAAGCTTATTAAAAATAAATAGTGTTATATATGTAAATGCTTATGTGTTATAGTTTGATAAAAGAACTCCTTACTCTGTTGCGGATATTGATGAGGTGCGTAAGGAGTGGTCAAAATTTGTGAAAGCAAATTACAGTAGAAGGTAAATTATGGATTCTTAATTACTTAGTTATTGACTAAAATCATTTATACTTAAGTTTTGTTTAGTGGGCTGCATCAATGTAGGTTAGACCAACTTTTTAAATTGCTAAATAGCATGTATTTTGTGCATTTGTTTTGGTGTTCATTTCTCTTGCCCTTTTGTAGGATGATTCCCCATGAAACTAAGACAAGAGACTCGAGGCTGGACGTTCATCATTAGCTCGTAGCTAGTAATTTTGTTTAGTTTCCCTCATGAACTTGGAATGGTTTTGGTATGATTAGTATTTTGATAAATTAACTTTGACAGTGACTTTGGTTATTATGGAAAAAGATATGAATTATTGTATTAGCACCTTGTAATTTAAATTGATTTTTACTATAAAATTTTAGTTTTATTATATCTGATTACCAAATATTTTAGTTTTATAATTGTTATTTTTAATTATAAAATAGGTTGATAATTTAAATTAACATGCACATTTCACATATACAACAACAATTTTTGAACTGTTGTCGTTGACATTTTAACAACGGTTCCAACACCGTTATTGAATAGTGTTGTTATAAAATACGACAACGGATAAGTACAGTAAACAACAACGGTTCTACCACCGTTATTGTAACTAGATTTGACAACGGTTCAAAAACCGTTGTCCATGAGCGCGTACTATACAACAACACCATGTACAACAACGGTATAAATATGGATACAACAACGGTTTTTAACCGTTGTCTATGAGCTTTTTTGTAGTAGTGGATTTTAGTTTTTATTTGCTCATAATTAGATTTATTCATATTCTTATTTCATTTAAATGATATATATATATATATATATATATATATATATATATATATATATATATTACGCATAAAAGAGTTTTGTATATTACACTACATGCATATATTTGATGTAGTATGTATATATCTGAGTTTGTGCATAAATGTTGAAAATATAATTCCAACTTCAAAATATTCGGAAACAATTTACCTTGCATTACACTGCCCTTATAATTCATAGGATTAGTATTTTATAGTTTTCCATTAATTAATTGTAAATCAACTAAATTGATATAGTTGTTCTTAACTTCTTTTTCTGACATGTAGCAAATACTATATGATATAGTAACCATTTTACGATTGCCACATATAAAATGTACTATTTACTATACTATGTATGCATGGAGATATCAATTTCTATATTACGATTTCATGATGATATCTTATTTTAGATTGTAATTTTACACTTCTGTATGATTTTATTTACTATATGATGTTCGGTTAAATCGAAAATATATTCATCACGTTAGTAATTTTTTTCTAAAAATAAATAAATAATTAGAACGCTCTGTTGGCGTATGTGATGGGATGTCACTTTTTCATGTTGGATTATTCTTGCCAAGACCAATTTTCACACACGGGCAGTTATATGTTGTATCAAGATTACGAAGTCGTCGTAGACTAAAAATTTTGATTTCTGAAGAAGATAGAAATGATGGTACCACTAAGACAAATGTTGTATATAAGAAAGTGTTCCGAAATGTATAACATCATGTATTTTCTTGCAGTAACTTAATGTATTGTTTTCTTAAAATATTTCATCATAATTTTTTATCTATAATATTTATATTTTTTTGCTTTTGATTTTTGTATGTTCAATGGTCGTCGTGCATCGCACGGGTTGGTGTACTAGTTATTAGTATAATAAGTTCAATCAGTTGTACATAACTAGCTAAGTGTTAATTTTAATTTCTTGATTTTTTGTGGTGAATCATTGCAGATAGATATGAGACACAACCTCCACTCAAGTGGCCAGTAAGAAAATCAATAGCAGTAGGGGTTGCAAGGGGCCTAGCTCATTTGCATCATGGATGCATCAAAGTTATCATCCATCGTGGCATTAAAGCTGCACATATATTGTTGAATGAGGAGTTTGAAGCAGTTATTGTGTCACGACCGCACTTTGCTAAGGATAGCTAAGACGGAAAACCGTGACTAGGGGTTGGATATAAGAAGTGGGAAAGAAAGGGGAAACGACTTGTAACTCAGTAATTAGCAAAATGAACAATTGAATATACTCGATCAATAGAAACTTGCAAGACAAACAAGTTACAAAGAAGCCCGAGGTTCAAGTGTTACATGATCATCTCAGAGAAATAACCATATCAAGTCAAACATAATTCTAGTTCGTGAAGGAATACGAGTAGAGTAGTTCTCGATTTACTGGTTCATGAAGCCAGTTAAACATAATTATCTAAATAAGATAATAGAAGCGTACAGCGGAAGTCTTTAACAAAATAGATACATATATGAAGATATGTATCTCTTTCTGAACCAAATTCAAAAGATGAATGAATCTCCTCTCAACACTGCCGCCCTTGCCACCTCGCTCAACCTGCAAGTTTTTGAAAACACGAGCAGGGCTGAGTACTTGATGTACTCCGTGAGGTTATGCCCAAAAATAATTTTCAGTAAAATAATCACCAATCATGCATTTCACAGTTATCATAAGGTTTTATCAAAATACTTGTGTAACAAAATACTTTATTTCCATAAACAATTGGAGTGCACTCCCCATTTTCTTCCACATCTGTATTATCCATATCTGTAAGTACGCCGGCAAGGTGGCCACCTCACCGGACGTTTCCATGCATAACCGGCCCACCTCTGGAGCACACAGTCACGACTTCGTGTACACATAACCTGGCTAGCGACCTTTGTCTAACTCAGGCTCGATCGATATAACGTTGGCAATCCAACACAGATAGGCATCACACATAAAACCAAAAACATTTTATGCATGAAAGGGTTTTGAGTCAACTTGCTTTATTTTCAAAACATGCTTCATTATAGCAACAATATAATTTTCTTTGTTAGAACGCCCACCTGATTGCAAAGTGATAGATCGGTTCCTGGTTTTTCTTCACGTTCCTCGACTCTCGTCCCTTGCTTGACCTTTAGGGAAAAATCTCGTTTCAGAAGAAATACATTATTACTAGAATTCTCATTAGAGTTTTAGGAACTCACATCGATTCTAACTCATATCGCGTATTAGAAATATATTAATCGAGAAGATAGAAAAGTCCACCCGGAAAATTCGGCATGGCCTCAACGTTCGATGATACTACTCGATAATTCTAAATTATCTAAAATCAGCTAAATTCGACTAATTCAAATGAGAACTCAATTTCTCCATTCGAACTAGTCCCAAGACTCGATCAAGACGCTTAACAAAGCAGTAGAAGGCCCGTCATATGAAAAACAAGTTCAACATTCTAAGAGAATTTAGAAATTCTGCGACCTTCTAGGAAAATAATTGTTTCTCACTCATTATAAATCGAAGCAGAGCATATGATATTGATTTGGAAAGATAACACACAGAGCTACAACATGTTTAAATTTCAGAATTTTCCCGTGAGTGAGTTCGGAGATTGAAGCATTTATTCCCAGAACTCGGAATCTGAAAATCGGGAATTTGGCAGATTTTGGTACTAACTTTGAGTGATGATTTCTCACTCGTTTCTTAATGGATTCGAATGAATGAGCTATCAAAACTGAAGTTCAGAAAACAAGGAACAACTTTCTAGTTATACTATTTTTCATTCGATCAAAGGAAAGTGGTCAAAACGTGGTTGGAAAAACGGAACAGAAGTTGTTCGTCGGAATTTCCAGATTGGAGATACAAACTTTGAAAAATCATAGTAAATTCATACAAACTCCGTTTTGAGTGAACGAGATATGTATAGAATGCTAATGGAACGTACTTCAACATGGAAGAAGAATAAATGTCGAATTTCAAACGAGTTGTTCTCAGTTTAGCCCGCAAGTGGGCTGTTTTCCAGATTTCAAAAGAAATGAGATGCGAATTTCAATTTGTCATAACTGATGCATATGAACTCGGATCAAGACGAAATTTTAGCTACGGATAGCTGAGAACATGAGCTAAAACTTTCATTTAGGACTCGAAATGAGATAGAGTCGGGAAAGGGTTCGAAAATACTGAACAAAACGTGCACGCCAACTGTTCGATAAAAAGCCCGAATCAAAAACTTGAAGAAATGCTTACGGGTTCGGCTCTAGCTCATCTTAAACCATCATTTGAGCAAGGATTTGTCAAGAACATCATAAAGGGAGTTCATATAATAGCTATACTCATTTGGTTATGAAGGAAATCGAAGGGAGCTTCAACAATACATACATAGATGATCTTCAAATGATGAGAGGAACACAAATATGAAAGAATTATCATCATTCATGAACTTTTCTTGAGAAGGCCGAATCTTAATCATGATGAGGGGAGTTCGAATCATATCATACAACATGAAATCAAGTTCAAACCAACAAGAGGAAACAAGAACTACCTCAAGCTTGATGAAATTCGAACACTTGTTTGATCACCCAACTTTCGAACCTTGAAAGTCGAACTTAGAGCTTCTGGATCATGATTTCGACCTCGGATTCTTGTTCTATGGGTTGAAATATGGGGGAGGGCGAACTTTGGGAGTGATCGGAGACCCGAGGAGTCGCCGGCGGCGGCTCGAAAGTGACGGCAATAGTGGCCTGCGGGAATGGTGATGAAGAGAGAAGGGAGAGCTTATCTCTCTCTCACTAAGTTTGGGTGGTGAGATATGAGGAGGATGATGTGGGTGTGTGGTTTGCATAACTTGTTGAGTGGTGGTGAGATGAACACCACCCTCTCTTTCACTCAACTTACACGCACACACACACTAGCACACTTACACAATTTCTTCCTTCTTTTCCTTTTAATTCCTCCCACTTACACTATTATAAATACATGTAGTCTTTTACTACTAAGTCACACATCTCATCTTATTTCCGTAAAATATTTACAGAATAACATTCTCCGTAAATCATTCCGGGTAATTTATTGCCTTGTCAAAATTCCTTCATTCTCAAAATTCTCGAGATTTCATTGGAATAATTCCAACATATTATAAAAAATTCTCATAAGCTCATTTTCGTCCGTGCTCGATCTCAAATACTCGGAAAATTTATTTCCTCCTCCGAAATTCTAATTTTTTCCAAAAACGGATTTTTACGGCTATTACATATTGTCAACTTCTTCTGTCCAAATTCATGGAAGATGGTGATGATTATGATGTGGTGAGAGGAACAAGTGGCCTCATAGCTCCTGAGTACCCATCTAGTGGTAAGTGTACAGAAAAAAATTGATGTTTTTGGTTATGGGATCTTCCTTCTTGAGCTCATCTCAGGATAGCGAGCTTTTGATCTTGCTCGACTCGCCAATGATGATGATTTGATGTTGCTGGATTGGGTGAGTCTTGCCTTTTAAATCCATTCTAAGTATATTGAGGGAAAATTCAATTTTATATATACAACATATTGTATACGGTTGTAGCATATAATGTATGAAATTTACGACATACCCTATCTCTCAAAATTCTGGATGTCTCAATAATATGCGGCCTCTTACCCTCGGAACAAAGTCCTCTATTAATTACTTCCCCTTAACTTCTTTTTATAACTTTTTACAGGTAAAGAATTATACCAGGCGAAAGAAATGGAACGAATTGTTGATCCCAATCTTGAAGGAAATTTTGTAGACGAAGAGGTGGAGAAGTTGTTGCATGTAGCTTTCATGTGCATACATGATGATCCGGAGGAACGTCTCGCGATGTTTGAAGCTGTGAGGATGTTAGAAGATAGTGATGGCTTGGCTGAGACTGGTAGGATGTACAAGCATGATGATTTCGGAAATGAATATTCTTCTGGTTAAGGGACGAGCTTGGCTATTCTAACTTTAAATGTTGAGTTCTTTTTATGTTTCAGTAAACATGTTTTTTTTTAGGTGACCTTTGTATTTTTGAGTTTCTGGTCAGGATGTATTTGCTCATCTAATGAAGAGAAGGTGAGGTTATTTGCCCTTAATTAATCTTAGTGTCCTAATCACATCTCAATATCAATTTTTTTTTATTTTTCCCCATTTTTTTGTAACTTGAATATGTTTGGTTTAGTTAAATTTACAATTATTTACATGAGTTCGTTAATTCAATAAGAATTTATAATATTTTTTTAATATTTAGTTTTAGTTTTAGTTTTATCAGTTAAAAATGGAACTAAATGATAAATTTAAAAAAAACAAATAATTTAATCATACTAAATAAGTTAAAATTAAATTAATTCATAGTAATAATCATTTATTGGTACTCCATATTATTTATCGTACATCTATAGATTGGTTAATGATTAAGCGATGCCCCTTTTAGTAACTAGGATCCAATCCTAACCATTAATTTATAACCACTATATAGGGGTGTACACGGTCCGGTTTGGTACGGTTTGATGTTTAAACCAAATCAAACTATGAAATACGGTTTGGTAATTTTTTGAAACCAAACCGAACCATACTAACACTAAAACCAACTCAAACCAAACCATATTAATGCGGTTTGGTGCGGTTTGGTTTGCGGTTTTCAAATATTTTTCATCTGCTTCTTTTTTATTTAAAATATGTTTGTACTTAAATTTTAAATAGTAAAATAAAATATATTATTTTATGAAATCAAAATTGACAATAAAAAAGGTTCATTACACAACGAAAATCATGAACTACAATCTAATATTTACATACAAAAGTAAAAAAATAAGAATTTAACTAAAATTTAGAAAATATATTTAATAGCGTAAAAAGAGAACCTCTAAATAGTTGGAACTTGGAGTATTATTCTATATATATAAAAAATAGATTAAATTGTATTAGCTTATTTATTTTAATTAATATTTCTCAACATTCAATGGTGGTAGAATAAAAGACAATGTAATATGTCAAAAATAATAATTGATACTAATATTTATTATCATTATATTACGGTTTTACGGTTTACGGTTTGGTTTGGTTTACATATTTATAAAAATCAAACCTAAACCGTAAACCATAATTTTTAAAAATAAATAACCAAACTATATTTTTTCAAACCATAAACCAAACCAAACCATATAATACGGTTTGGTCTGGTTTGGTTTACAGTTTTAACCAAACTGTGAACACCCCTACCGCTATATTCATAAATTAAGGGATTGTAATCTAACATTGTATTAAACAATATTCTCTCTCCTCGATCATACTCACTAATTATTCCCTTGCATTTGCTCGTAATATATTTCTATTCCTCTCAAAATATATATATATATATATATATATATATATATATTTCTTTTAATGCAATGCACATATTTTTCAAGCAATATTAACATAATCATTGTCTAGTATATAAAAAATAAACAGTAGTTTATGCATGCATGCATCCTGTTGGGTACAACTAGTAAGTCACACATCGTATGATAGGGCTGTCGAAACGGTACAGGTACTTCGGGAAAACTGATACCGTACCGGGTACCGAGTACCGGGTATCGATTTTTCGGTATACGGTACGGTACTCGGTACCAGATATTTCACTATTTTCGGTACCGGGAATACCCGTACCGTACCGGGTACCGAAATATATTTATTAATTAATTAAATATTTTATTTTATTTCTATTTTCTAAAATTGAATTTCATAATACCTAAACTAAGTAAAATTAAATAATATTTTATTTCTATTTTCTAAAATTGAATTTCTTAATACCTAAACTAAGTAAAATTAAATAATATCTTATTATATTTCTATTTTGGATTGTAAATTTAGATTGTGGATTTGTGATTGTGTTTTGTTAGTTTATAATAATTTAGATTATTATTGGTATTGAAAGTTTGAATTTGTATTTTTTTTTTGAACACCATAAGAAATTAAAAAAAAAGTAAGATTTTTTTTTTTTTTTAAATTTCGGTAATTTGTTCGGTAATTCGGGAATACTGGTACCGAACCGTTCGGTACCCGGGTACCCGAATTAATAATTCGGTACGGTACCGGTACCCGGAAATCTGGGTATTTCGGTACCCGGGTACTGAATTTTCAGTACGGGAGTACCGGTACTGTACCGATCGACACCCCTATCGTATGAGACAATTTGGGAAGGAGTTCAAGAACAAAACTATATGAGCTTGGTCTAAAGCGGACAATATCATACAAATGTGACTCGGTAGTGGTGCTCGGTGCCCTAACACATCCAAATAATTGCAATCATTATTATATTAAAGTTCATCTAAATAAGCAATAAATTTTGGTATAGTACATGAAGCCTTTGAGTTGTGGAAAATAAGAAAAAAAAAAAAAGACTAGGAAAATCACAAATAAATTAGCAATAAATATGTGTACATAAAGCATTTAAGATAAAACGCCAATGTTCGTTTTAGAGCTTCATATATATTACTGCATGAGAATTTAGAAGTAGCATTGCTAACTTTGGGATGGTCAAATTCATGGCGGCCAACATGATTTGAGAGTTGATGTTTAATATTTTCAAACCTAGCCTCATTATCTCATTATACTACTCTTCGTCCACGTTCTTTAGACACTAATATTATATTGGAACGTCCATCATCTATAGACACTTTCATTTTTTAGTAATGAATCTCACAACTTTAACACTTTACACTTTAACACTTTATCACTTCAACATTCACAAAAATTTTAAAGGGACTCACAATTATTTTACTTTAACATTTTAACATATTAATTTATTAATAGATCATCACAATGCATTAAACTCTGTGCCAAAATTTTTGTATCCGAAAATTGTTGACGAGGGAGTATTATGTATGGATGGAATATTATTATTATACCGATGAAGGAGACGCGTTTCGTTTTCTTTTTTTTGTCATCAAATGGCAGGCAATTTCAGCTGAATCAAATATCAAATAATTTGACGTAATAATTGAATATAATTTAAAGTGGAGCTCACTAAAATGCAACAAATACTTCTTCCCCTTTTTTTTTTTTTTTTTTTTAAAATTTTTATTTATAACTATTTCTTAGAATCACAACGCTCAAACCATTCATCAAACTCAGTTTGACACAACAAATTTCACAATAGATTTGTAACCGAACTTGACGAAGATAAATTGTTACCACATCCATCTAGGGGTGTCAGTGGGTGGGTAATACCCAGACCCGGCCCGGACCCGCTCAAGACCCGGTCACTAATTGATTTACGGGTCCAGGTCCGACCTGGACCCGGTCAGACCCGTATATGCACCGGGTCTGACCCGACCCGACCCGACCCGCATTTACGGGTCCGGGTAGGACCCGACCTGTTTTTTTTTTTGATTTTTTTTGATTTTTTTTTTTTGCATTTTTTTAGTATGTTTTAATGTTACTTTATTATCTATACACAATGTGATGATATTATATTTTAGATTGTCTTTATTTATTTTATTATATTATGATTAAACACTACAATTTATGGTAATATTGTAGTATGTAATTATCATCAATTAAATTAAGAACCCACACCCACTAAAATTATTTAATGTAACAATATTGTCAGGATATACCATAAATAAACATATAATTAATTACTTTCTTATCCAAATTTTCATACCAAGAAAATATAATTATGATGATTATATATAATTATAAGAATGCACTACGAATCATGTACTATATGTTGTATTACGAAATTGAAGACTAAAGAAAGCAATTATATATTGTATTAATGAAAATATATGTGTACAAAGTAGTGAAATGTACATCTTAAATAGTTGTAACACACTAAAATTTTAAAACACATGGATAATAACAATCACAAACCAAAAAAGAAGAAGTAATTAATAATAAAAAAAAAACGTTAATTATACTATATGCCTACCTTCACACATGGGTAAAACTAAAATTAAAATTTTTAAAAAAAATTAAAAAAAACTGAAAAAAAAACTATAAAAATAAAAATAAAAAATAAAAAAATACTAAAAAAAACTAGCCGGGTCCGGGTCTAGACCCATGGGTAATTACCCGACCCGGACCCGTTCAAATTATAATTTCCGGGTCCGGGTCCGGGTCCTTAGTGTAGCGGGTGGGTCTGGACCCGGAACCGTAACTTTTTGAGCGGGTCGGGTCCGGGTAATACCCACCCGTTGACACCCCTACATCCATCCATCCTTGATCCTTCCCCTCGTCAATCATGATAATATTTCTATTAATATATACTCACCTTGTTTTTCTTTTTGGGCTGTCTCATCCAATTCATCTTGTTTTCTAAAAAGGAAATAATTAATACTCACCTTGTTTTTCTTTTCGGGCTGTCTCATCCAATTCATCTTGTTTTCTAAAAAGGAAATAATTAACACAAAATAAGGGTGCAATTAGTTAAAATTAACTTACTTAATTGGCCCTAATTAACAATACTAACTAAATTATCTAACCTACCCATTTCTAACGCAAACGACTCGCCATGCTTCTCCTCCACAACTCGCAGGAGTTCGCAGTCGCATTCCTCGGCGCCTCTTTTGTCGGCGCGGTCGCCACCACCGCGAATCCTCTCTACGCCGCCTCGAAAATCGCGCTGCAATCAAGGATCTCGAGGCCTAAACTGATAATCGCGAAAATCACCACGATCGACCTCCCACCGTCGCCAGAGATCCTCCAATTCGCCGAACTGATGAGATTCGACGAGAAGCAGGTCCCGCCTGTCGAAATCGACGCCGACGACACCGCTGCGCTGCCGTTCTCCGACACCACCGGTCTCCCCAAGGGAGTAATGCCGAGCCACAAAAACCTAGTCTTGTGCGTCTCGCAGCAATTGGAGCGAGAAAAATTCAATCCCCAATTCCATTTAGATCCCAATAATTAGTATTCATAATTAATTACTGAAGAAAAATAAAGAATGAAATTTTATTTATTTAATTAACAAATAATTTAAATATTAAATTTATTCATAAACATTTATCAACACCTTAAAAGCCAATTCAACGACACTAAGGGGAGTGTATTCAATTGGGATTCAGTTGGATTTTTTTGGATTTTAAAAAGTCTGTGGATTTAGAAAATCCATAGACTCTATGCAGAGTTTAGCTGACATTTTTTATTGATTTATATGGATTTTAATAGATTTGATAGGATTGTGAAATACAACTTTTTAGTTTAAAGTTTAACATACAATACATTTGGATTGAGTTTATAATAGAAAGAAAGCAAACTCTTCATGACTTCATCCAATCAAGTAAACATTAGATAGAATATTAATTCATCAAAAATCAGTCTTATTTATCTACTACACATACATACATAACAACACTACACCTACAACCTGCAAGCATACATAAGCATTTAATGGCGATGTCAATCCCATTAGGCATCGATCATCTGTAAATGACTCCAGCTCCTCCTTTTCTGATTATGTTTTTCTCCTTCAAGCATTCGAGCACATCCTCGGCTCTCAAGTCTAGTCCCTGAAACGCAGTGGGCTTCTGCTTCTCCGATCGCCGCCAGCCCGCCACCTGAACATGAAGAAAGCAGTAGAGAGTAATAGCAGAGCAGTGACTTGTGCAGCAAAAATGTACAAAGTCTATAAAGAAAATATATTACCAAAAAAAAAGGAAAAACAACACGAACAGCAAAGGCGAGTGATGTTGTTGGTGCTAAACCCATGGATTCTATCAATGAATTGGAAATGGCGGAAAACATGCATTAGTGCTGCTACTTCTTTCACTCCATTGCCTATGCATTGCTCATCGTTTTTTTCTTCTGTTTCCTCACGACCCCTCA
The DNA here is from genome assembly GCA_001642375.2 of Mentha longifolia. Classification (NCBI taxonomy): domain Eukaryota; kingdom Viridiplantae; phylum Streptophyta; class Magnoliopsida; order Lamiales; family Lamiaceae; genus Mentha; species Mentha longifolia. Next base: position 18,237,054 of record CM038114.1, on the reverse strand, counting down.
GGTGCTCTCTCTCTCTCTCTCTCTCTCTCTCCCGATAGTTGTGTATGCAATATGTGGTGGTGAGTTTCGAGTTTGGTATTTTTTTTGGTCAATTTGCAGATATGCAATTCTTGGCGCTAGCTTATCAGTGGCTTGGAGTTTGCTTCGGGTACTATGATCACCAACTCACTTATGAGTAATTTGAGATGGTGACGAAGCTGAAGCGTAGAAGCTGGTTTGAGGAGGGCAGAGTTGGCGCTCATGTTCAACTGCGAGAGCTTCTTCAGATCGAAAATCTCCGGCGAAATCTCACCGGAGAATTTGTTGATGTCGAAAGATAACATCACGAGATTCGGTAGATTCGCAATCGCCGGAGGAATCTCCCCTGTGATCCAATTGTTGGACGGTATCAGGCTTGCTAATTTGATGGCATGTATTATCGTTGAGCTCCAGCATGTCCAGCAACGGTAGCCGGAAAAATCCCGCCGGAATCCAAGCTTTCTATCATCAGTTCAAAGCTATCAACAACTACCAGATTACTGAAAACTCCAGCACAACTAGAAAGCAAAAATTTGAATTGTTACCCGTGATTCGGCAATTCAGAATTTGGAATTTCATGATTCTGCTCGGCAGCGGCATCTACGACGGAAGAAGTATCCAGATTCTCATTTAGCGTTGTCGCCATGCATAGATTTGGTTGGGAAATTTGGGTACAGAAGTTAAGGTTCTCAAATAGATTAGGTATGGTGGGATGGAGAGAGAGAAACTGATGGAAGAACACGGAAGGTTTGTTTATACTTTAGAAAATAACCGAAAGTTTAAAATCCATAGAAATCTCTAGTTGTGATGAGAGATTTTGAAGAGTGAAATTTGTATATATTTTTTGAATAGAATCAAAGAAAATCCATAGACTATTAAAATCCATAGATTGTTGAATACCTAAAGATTTTTTAAGACTTTTTAAAATCCGTATTGAATACCTCAAGATTTTTAAAGACTTTTAAAAATCCGGATTGAATACACCCGGATTTTGAAAATCTAAAAAAATCTTATAGACTCCACAACCAATACACCCCCCTAAGGGAAGTTTAAACTATATAAATAGTTTAGTCTCAAATAAGAAACTACGTACAGTACATAAGTAGGTTAGTTGGAAGTTGCTTCTTCTTGGATAGGGACTGGGAGTGGGACACCATGGAATTCTTTTCCACTCCCACCTTTTCCGCTTCATTTTCCCCTTCAAATTCAGTGCAAACTTCAAAGAGAGAGAGAGAGAGAGAGAGAGACTGTAGCAGCGGCGTTAAACAGAGTATATTTGCAGCCTCTGTTGCAAGGAATCCACGAGCCCAAGCATCATCTACCCTCAAATCAGAGTAGAAATTCTCAAGTAACTCTCTATTATTCTACGGCCTCGAATGAATTTTCAAATGCTATGCAATTCTGAATTCTGATTTTGACTTCTCCTGTTATAATTCGGATTCCATTATAATCCTGGTCTTTTGTATAAAGCTAAAAGATTAGCGTTTATTTGATGAATAGATTGTATTACCTATATCCTAATCTGATTATAGGAATCTGAGATTAGAACACAATTTATTTGGTGTTTTCTATTGCAGAATGATATTCTGTCTTCTAGTTTAACTGTGGAACTGTAACTTTTTGTTTCTTAATTTTTGTTAGTCATCTTTAGGGATTATTTATGACAATTCTAACATGCACATCATCACATTCCCATTGTATATGAGGGTGTTTGTTTGGCTAAGTTTTGTTTTATACGGAGTATAAGATTATGTAGATGAGTTATTGTAGTGTTTGCTATGGAAGCTGCAAATATCTTAGAAAATGGACATGCATTTCCAGAAAATAGTAGTAAGAAAAAGTGGTGATAATTGATAGATACACTTAACTGGAAAAAAATAAAAATAAAAAAATAATTCTTTAATTCCATGCAATGAATTATTATTATTAAGGTGAAAAGATGTCGTGGTCGTCTTCTCGGGACAACTGGGAGAGGCTGGCGGAAGCAGTTCTGAAGAAAGAGCTGATTTGGCAACTCTGTCATCAAGACTCCATCACCACCATTGCCTCTGATTTTAGCCAAGGAATTCTCAGGTTATTAATTTCATGTGAACTTATATTGTATATATTGCACATATCTTTCAAATAACTTTTTTTTACTGTTAATTGAGTTTATCTTTCATTTTTTCAAGCAACAGTCTGAGGCCTGATTCCTCATCTCAACTGCGACTTACAGATGACTCTGTCGTTGAAGGTTAGTTTGTGATTTTACATTTATTTCCTTGTTCAATTTGATGAATAGATGTACTCTACAACTTTCTAATGTGGTGGAAGCTTTCTAAAATGAAATTAGATATGATCTTCTTCCTTTTTCTTTTTTTAATTTTTTTTTTTTTATAATTCTTTTTAGTAGAAACACACAATACACAAAAAACTTTCAATCAGCACGGTGATTAATTGGCCTGAACAAATTATGAGATCTAACATCTTTGATGAGATTATAGCATAAAGAATTTTAGATCTTTAATTTTTGGAAGTAGTTTTCTTTCTGTATGAGGGAGAGTTTTTGGAAGTAGTTGAATGAAAGCATAGATGATTTTTTGAGATGTTAATAAATAAATTTTCTATTTAGAACAACTAAGAGTAGATGTGTGTTCGAAATATAGAAGGTTGAGGTTTTTTAGTTTGTTTGTTCACATGATCTAATCTAAATTATGAACTTCTAAGGTAGATCATGGCCTCATGGGGCAAGGACTATAATTAGGGATGGAGGGATTTACATCTTTTTGAAAAGAAAAATAAACAAGCATATTCATTCTTAACTACACAATATAGTCGAAGTCATTAAAAAATAACCATTGCAGACAGGAAACATGCTTCTGGAACTATCACACAGAAGCTATTTTCTGCTTCCGTCTGGCGAAGGAAACCGAAGGACTATTTCTGGGCCAAGGTTTGGCTCGTATTCCTGGTCAGTTGCAAAATTCGAAATAAACTTTGTATACATATTGCATACAGCTATACAGACACATGTTGATAACAGATATGATACTTTTTTGTCTACAACTGTTGATGAAGAGGCAAATTTTCGAAACTTTTCCCTACGCGAGCTACTTGCTGCGACAGGCAATTTTAGCAAAAAACATGTCCTTGGATGTGGCGGACATGGTACAGTGTATAAAGGTCTATTATCAAATGGCACTAGAGTGGCAGTTAAAAGGTTAAAGCAACAAGTTATTGGGATAGAATTAGAAATGGCTAGCCATGTTTCACACCGCAATGTAATTGCACTTCGTGGATTTTGCATTACACCAAAAGAACAGCTGCTCGTTTATCCTATTATGGAGAATCGAAGTGTGGTGTCATGCTTAAGAGGCAAGCTCAATAAACTCATATTCATACTCATATTTTATGTCTTATACAATTATATATGTTGAGCATATCTCTAAGGCCAACCGGTAGCAGAAAGTTTTCACAAGTGAAAATTATGAAAGCACAACACTAGGTGTTTTATGCAATTTACTCTAGTTTCTTGAATTTATTTTTGACATACATGATATATGGTGATTGAGTCCAGAAAGACCGAAAACGCAGCCTCCACTTGAGTGGTCATTGAGAAAACGGATAGCTCTAGGGGCTGCAAGTGGTCTATCTTATTTGCACCATGACTGCATTAAGTAACAATACAAACGTAATTGGATATTGTCCACATTTTCCCGATATCAGTATGTATTTTTATGTCTCAACAACTACAAATTACTTTATTATCAACAACAAAATACAGAAATTAATCACTCTTTTCAAAGACAAATGTATGTGATGAGGATATTACATTATATTTGAGAGGTATTTCATCTGATAAATAGCTTCCACATTCAAGAATGGATTTAAATGTATACTACTTAAATTTTTATGCCTATACTATATAAATTATGAAATTCTTGATATTTTTATACATTTAATAAATATTATTATTATTTTTATAGATTTATTTATTTATTTGATGTTTCAACGGTTCTAGCTATTCAACCGATCAAACTATGATCCAGAGGTCACACTAGTTCGACCTTCTGTTCGGTTTATAAAAATTGGGTGCAACAATAATAGGAAATGTAGATCTAGAGGCCGGAGAGGAAAACAAGAATTATGCTCTTAATTAATATGATCGTTCGGCTTCATCAGTTTGAAGAGTTAACCATTGAAACATTGTTATAGTTAGGGTCAGAATTATATTGTTGATTGAATCGCCCAAGAACTTGCAGGTTTGAAAATGTTGAATACTCTTAAATTTCACTTTCTAAAAGTGAGAACTTTAAGATTTTTTTTTTTGATGAAAACAAATCATGAAACAACAAAGCCACAAACTAGGAAGGAAATACTTTGTGTGCGTGTGTTAGCCTAGCGGTAGGGGGTTAATGTCTTGGAACAAAGGTCCCGAGTTCGAGTCCTCTGTGACGCTGTCTTTAAATTTCATGTAAATGTTGTTCAAGAAAAAAATTTAAAAAAAGGAAGGAAGGAAATACTTTAGGATCCTTCTTTAATATTTTCGTTGGCTGTTAATTGTGAGATCGAACTCCCCTATGGTTTAGAAATATCTAAAATTCCATCGGAAAGCGAATTGGATCTTCTATTGTATTTCAGTGTTGCATCTTCTATTCTAACAACGAAGAAATTTCTTCGATGAAAGAGTGTTACTGAGGCAGGCCAACTCGTCCAAATTAGTTGGTCACTCTAGTGTAAAGAGCTTTTTGACAGATTTTGACTTGGAAAATGTCGGAACATTAGAAGTTTGTGTTGTAATTAAAAGGTTGAGCAAGATGGTGGTCAACGTTGTGGAAATGACAAAACAAATAGGTTCTCTTGAAAAACTACAATATTTAGTTAATCTCGAAGCACTGAAGACTATTTAGAAAGGACCATTTTCTGGAGCCATTCTTGCCAACTTAATGGATCTTACACTATTTGGTTGCCCGAGATTAACTAGGATTCTCAACTTTAGACAAGCGAAAGCTCTTTCGAGCTCACAATGTACTTATAATAGTTGAGGATTGTTCCATTGTTGAGGTGATCATTAAAGGAGAAGAAAGTTGAGAATTGTTCCATTGTTGAGATGATCATTAATGGAGGAGGCTACCTCTATGGAATGGAAGTCACTCAAGAGATCAATTGTAATGATAAGTTGCAATCAATTGAGAGATGTTGATTTATATTTGAATAAAGCAGAAAAGATGGAAATGGTTGCGTTTGAAATTGATTCGCAGAGTGACGAAGGAAAATTACAAATTTTCTCTTATACTTGGCAATCAATCATTGTGGGTGAGGACGTTCTTATTTGATCTACATTACTCAATCTACCATTGCAATATCTCTTTTATTGAAAAATTAAAAACTTCAATATCAAGTTGTTAATTTAGAGACAATTGCAATTCACTTTGATGAGTTGTGCACAATATTAATGCAGATTTTTTTCAAAGTAGTAGAACATCATACATTCATAAAAATATATTGATGATTGATCTTAAATAAAAGATGGTGTCGAGTTTGATATAAAAATTATAAAAGTTTGTAATTTAAATTATATTGAAGTACGTATAAATTTTAATGTAGATGATTGGTGAATAAATATTTTTATTTAATAAAAATAAGACTAATATAATAAGACAAGCCAGATAAAAAAATATAGACTAATATAGTGGAGTATAACATTAACATAGACCAAAAAAATAAAGAGTCGGTCTATTTTTAATTTTTTTAATTCTTTTTTTGTCTTAAAGAAGAAAGAAAAAATAAAAAAGAAAGAGTCAAGGTTTCAAGTCATGTTATACTCCCTCTGTCCCCCTTTAATTGTCCAGTTTGACTTATTGACTTTTTGGCACGCATTTCCACCGAGCCGGGAAACGAGTTATAAAATATAATTTTGAAGTATTGTTTCTTTTACTGGATACTATGAATGTCATAGTATCCCGTAAAAGAAACAATACTTCAAAATTATATTTTATAACTCGTTTCCCGGCTTGGTGGAAATGCGTGCCAAAAAGTTAATAAGTCAAACTGGACAATTGAAGGGGGACGGAAGGAGTAAGAATAATAATCTAAAGCGGAGTTTTATAGACAAAATAAGTCGGCCATATTATTCCTCTAGAAAAATATAATAATGTACAACCACCCAAACCCACGTTATTTAGGAAAACTATACAATTGTTAATTTCGTCCATGTCAAAAGATTCCAAATTGACGGAAAATCCTTGTAACGGACGTTTGAGTTGCTTTCACAAGTGTACGCGTGTAGAGATCATCAAACCTCATCCACGCACAATCATAGGCGCACCACATATTAAATTAGAGGCGTCGGTTTGATTCTAGCTCATGATTTTCCAATCTTGAAGTTAAAGTAGACTTCTTAAAACGTTCATGTGTGTTTTATGGAAATTACACAAAATATTCATATATTTTTTTTGCATGGATAAAAGTCTAAAACACTAGTATATTTAAACTGTTGGAAATGTAGAACTTGCCGGACGTACAATTACAATAGAATAATCGAAGATTACAAGTGAAATGAGAAAAAACTACGAACAAAATGAAATTTAAAGTCGAGTCGAGGAAACCCTCTTTCCGCAAGACGAATTACGCCCCGGGTAGTGCTCACGGATTTGGCGCTTCGTCCCCAAAGATAAAACGACTTCTCGTCTTCTTAGTAGCAGCACCGCAAACTAAGAAGCTCCGGCGAACTGGAAATAAAAAGGCGAAGGAACTGAGCTCAAAAACTGAATGCTGTAGAAGAGATGATGCAAATGCTTTGAGTTGTGTGTCCTAGAATGGCCTGCAGAGCCTTCTATTTATAGGCTGCTCATTCAGTAGGGACATCAATGCCATAAAGGCATTAACAGCCACTAACGTAGTGGGTTAGTGGTGGAGTGGAAGAGGCTGACTGTTCAGCTGAAGAGACACCTTCCAGAGTCTTCTTCCGGATGGGCCACAAATTGGGCTGGACGGGTAGGCCTCATTAGAATTGGGCTGGGCAATTGGGCTTCCACATGGCCCAAAACACTATATATTTTGTGGTCCAAAAAATATAGTACACAAGACCCCAAGCCCAAGCCAAAGGCCCAAAGGACCAATTGCCAATTGCCAAGATCCAAGTCCACGGCCACGAAACCCGAACCCAAACCCGAGGCCGAGGCCGAGGCCCGAGCCCGAGCCCGAGCCGTCCGTGCCGTCCGGCACGGACGGCGGGGCCGGATCGAGTGTGTGCTCACGCGAGAGCTCAACCACACACTTATCCACTTACTTGGCCCACTTGTTATTAAGCCCACATGTTTAAACACTTTTAAACAGTACACCACATTAATATTTAATCAATGTGGTATAACTTACACTTCATTAACTAATGAAGTAACTCTCCACCAAACTTTGAACATTTATATCTCACTCACCGGAAATCGGTTTTGAGCCTATAAATGTACCACGCTCATCTACTCCGAGAGTAGAACAATAATCTAATATTTAATTTATGTAATAAATTAAATATTTGTTATTATTTATTTGGTCAAAAACCAAATTTCCAACAATCCCCCACATGAGTGAGATAGCCATATGCAAATGTATGCAAATGCAAGAGCTCAGTCCTTACGAGGTATAAAAGTATTAGGATAGGTAGTTTGTGGCTTTGAACCTTCCATAGTCAACACCATCGAGTACACAGGCGGCATAGTAGCTCAATGCTTTGAACTATCCCTCCATGGCGTGCACCGAAACAACGATGTTAACGCTTATACACCTCAACCTCATCCGTTCTCACGTTTTGTGTCCATTTCGGCCTTGGACACCCCTTTGGTTTCATAAGTGTATCTTAATGAAGCGGCCTCACTTCACACTTACATAGGTAATTCTTTACCGAGTATCTTGCCATACTCAACCTCCTCGAGGTATTTAAGAATCATTAAAAGTCATAGACTTATCCTCACCACTAGGCAAGCTTTCAACACCAAACGCTTTCTAGGGAATAGATAAGTGTGAGTGTTTTCACCCGAACTTTCACAGCTTAGTTTTCCCATTGAACCAAGTTCTTGGGGTTTCCAATCATCATGGTTGGGTTACCACTATGATAGTTCTTAATTTGTGGATTTTACTCTCATTCCCTCAAACAACTTATTCATTTGATCACGGTTTAACCCTTTGGTTAGTGGATCCGCCAGATTATCCAACGACTTCACATAGTCGACTGAGATAATCCCAGTTGTGATCAAATGTCTCACGGTATTATGTCGTCGACGAATATGTCGAGACTTACCATTATACAAACCACTTTTTGCCCTACCAATAGCCGCTTGGCTATCGCAGTGAATTATCACCGGAGGCAATGGTTTATCCCAACATGGTATGTCCTCAAGAAAGTTTCTTAGCCATTCGGCTTGTTCACCAGCTATATCTAAAGCTATGAATTTGGACTCCATGGTGGATCGGGCTATACACGTTTGTTTTGTGGATCTCCACGTAACAGCTCCACCCCCAATTGTAAACACATACCCACTTGTAGAAAGTGAATCTTTCGTGTCCGAAATCCAATTCGCATCACAGTACCCTTCAAGTACCGGGGGGTATCTCGAAAAATGTAGCCCATGACTTTGAGTATACTTCAAGTATCTCAAAACTCGTACAAGAGCTCTCCAATGCTCCTTGCTTGGATTGCTCGTGTATCTACTCAATTTATTCACGGCACATGCTATGTCGGGTCTAGTGCAATTTGTAAGATACATTAAACACCCTATGACACGAGCATAGTCTTCTTGAGCAACCGACTCACCTCGGTTCTTGCTCAAATGAACATTAAGTTCAATAGGAGTTTTAGCGGGCACGCTTTCAAAAGCGTTAAACTTCTTGAGCACTTTCTCAACATAGTGAGATTGTGACAAGACAATCCCATCGGATTTCCTTAGTATTTTCATACCAAGAATAACATCCGCTAAACCCAAGTCTTTCATGTCAAAGTTCCTCTTTAACATGTTCTTAGTTTCATTAATTACACGGATATTACTACCCATGATTAACATGTCATCTACATAAAGACACACAATAACATACCCGTTATTCGTGTTCTTAATGTAAACACATTTATCACACTCGTTTATCTTAAACCCATTTGACAACATCACATTATCAAATTTCAAGTGCCATTGAAGTGGCGCTTGCTTCAATCCATAGAGGGATTTAACCAGTTTGCAAACCTTCTTCTCTTTACCAGGTTCTACAAATCCTTCTGGTTGTTCCATATAGATTTCCTCCTCTAATTCTCCATAGAGGAAAGCAGTTTTCACATCCATTTGATGTATCTCGAGATTGTGCAAAGCAGCAATTGCGAGAAGCACCCGAATGGATGTAATCCTTGTTACAGGAGCATAGGTATCGAAATAATCGTACCCTTCTTTCTGCTTAAACCCTTTGACAACCAAACGGGCTTTGTACTTGTCAATTGATCCATCAGCTTTGTATTTCCTTTTAATGATCCATTTGCACCCCAAGGGTTTACACCCTTCGGGCAAATCAACCAGCACCCAAGTGTGGTTTTGCCTAATGGACTCAATTTCACTTTGTACCGCTTCTCTCCAAAACGGACTGTCCGATCTAGAAAAAGCTTCTTTGATCGTCGTAGGTTCTTGATCCAACATGAACACTACATAATCCGGACCAAATTGCTTTGGTTTCTGAACTCTACTACCACGTCTCGGTTCACTATCTTCCGGATTAGACCTTTGTCGTTTGCGTGACGTAGGTTCTTCATCCTCGGATTTAGAACTCGTGGCTTCACCTTCAATTCTATTGCTAGAATTGGTTTCTACATTACCCTTGTCTTTACAAGGATATATGTGTTCAAAGAATATTGCATTCCTTGACTCGATCGTTGTACCCACAGTCATGTCGGGTACTTCCGACTTGTGGATAACAAAGCGATAGGCGCTGCTGTTATGTGCATACCCAATAAAGATACAATCAACCATTTTAGGGCCAATTGTAACTTGTTTAGGTAGAGGCACTTCAACCTTCGCCAAACACCCCCACACTTTAAGGTATTTGTACGACGGTTTCCAACCTTTCCATAACTCATAAGGAGTAACATCTTTACCTTTGAGTGGAATCTTGTTTAATATATAGTTGGCTGTCAAGACAGCTTCTCCCCACATATTTTGGGGCAACCCTGAACTAATCAACAAAGCATTCATCATCTCCTTAAGAGTTCGATTTTTATGTTCAGCAACGCCATTTGATTGAGGTGAGTATGGAGCCGTCGTTTGATGAATTATACCACTTTCGTTGCATAATTCCTCAAACGGAGCGACATATTCGCCACCTCTGTCACTTCGAACACTCTTAATTCGACCACTTCGTTGATTTTCGGCTTCATTCTTGAAGTGTTTGAACGCTTCAATAGCCTCATCTTTACCTCTTAAAAGATAAAGATAACAATATCTCGTGCAATCATCGATGAACGTGATAAAGTACTTCTTACCACCACGAGTTTGCACATACTTTAAATCACACACATCGGTGTGAATTAAATCAAGGGGTTTCGTGCTCCGCTAAACCGAATGAAACGGTGGTTTGTCATTTTTGCCTCAACACAAACTTCACATTTGTTTTGAGTGTTAACTTCATTTAACTTTAGTAAATCTAAATTTACTAATCGTTTTATAGCATTTAGATTAACATGTCCTAATCTACAATGCCATAAATTAGAGCACTCAACAATGTAAGAGGAAGTAGTAGCATTTTCATTACTCTCAATAGATTTTGGTACATGGCGTATAGCCAATACATTCAACCTAAAGAGACCATCAGAGAGGTAACCCTTTCCAAGAAAAGTACCACTCTTTGACAAAATAAACTTGTCAGACTCAAAAACTAGTCTAAACCCCTTATTAACTAGAATAGAGCCCGAGACCAAGTTCTTTCGGATGTCGGGAACATGCAGCACGTTCTTCAAAGTTAGAGAATTCCCGGATGTAAGCTTTAGCACCACATCTCCAACTCCGACAACCACGGACGAAGCTTGGTTCCCCATGTTGAGCTTCCTCCCCTCAACAACTTGATAGGTAACAAACTTGTTCCTATCGGCACACACGTGCGCAGTAGCGCCAGTGTCGATGAACCAGCCTCCCGGCTTTTCGACTTGGTTGACCTCCTCGGTGACCACAGCCGTAAAGTCTTCTTTCACCCACTCGCCATCTTTTTCGGCGACGTTGGCAGCATGTTTCTTCTTCTTCTTGTTCTTGGGCTTCTTGCAGTCCTTCGCAGTATGCCCATGCTTGCCACAATTGTAGCAATCACCATCAAACTTCTTCGATGGTCCCTTCGCCTTGCCTTTGTCTTTGGCATTTAGGCGATCACGCTTGTTGGAGGGACCGCCCTTCTCCATCAAGTTCACCTTGGCATCAGACGGTGCCTTTGGTTTGTCTTGATCGCGCACATCCGACTCGATGCGTAGCTTCACAATCAAGTCTTCAAGAGTCATCTCCTTTCGCTTGTGCTTGAGGTAGCTCTTGAAGTCTTTCCAATTTGGGGGTAGCTTCTCGATCACGGTCGCCACAACGAACGCATCCGGAAGGACCATCCCCTCAGCATGGACGTCATGCACAATGAGTTGAAACTCTTGTACTTGCTCCATCATTGGTCGAGAATCGACCATCTTATAGTCCAAGTATCGGGCTACAACGAACTTCTTCGTACCCGCGTCATCGCTACGGTACTTCTTGTCTAACGCCTCCCATATTCCTTTGGAGGTGTTGACACCAGAGTATACATTGTACAAGCTATCATCCAAGGCATTGAGAATGAAATTCTTGCACAAGTAGTCTCCATTTCGCCAATTGTCATACAAAGCACGAACATGGAAGTTCGCCTCATTGGCATTTGGCGCAGCCGGCTCATCTTCCGTGAGGAAGTTTGCCACTCCCAATGTTGTCAAGTAGAACAACATCTTTTGTTGCCACCTTTTGAAGTCAGCTCCACTAAACTTCGGCGGCTTCTCGGCGGGTGGCATCACCCTTGATGCCGAGTTCGCTCCCATAAGGGAGCCACTTGTGTTAGGCCCATAGGCCGCCCCCACAGTCGAGCCCATGAATGGCGCTCCAACAGTTCCACTAAAAGTGGAACCCACGGTGCCGCTTGAAGCGGAACCACCGCTTGACAAAAATGGGTTATTCCAAACCCACAAACTTGAAGGCATAGTCGAGCCTCCGGTTGAACCGCCAGTGTTGGAGTTCATTGTCGATGCAGTAGTGAAGGTTGGCAATGGCGTTGACGTGGTTGATGGAACAGTTGACGACATAGTAGATGGCAATGTCGAAGCTTCAATGGACGAGTCGGTGGAAGCTGCAGCACTTGTCATCTTCGAATAGTTGATTCAAAACTCCTTGGAATGGCAAGTATAATTCGTCTTGCGAATGTTGGAAATGTAGAACTTGCCGGGCGTACAATTACAATAGAATAATCGAAGATTACAAGTGAAATGAGAAAAAACTACGAACAAAATGAAATTTGAAGTCGAGTCGAGGAAACCCTCTTTCCGCAAGACGAATTACGCCCCGGGTAGTGCTCACGGATTTGGCGCTTCGTCCCCAAAGATAAAACGACTTCTCGTCTTCTTAGTAGCAGCACCGCAAACTAAGAAGCTCCGGCGAACTGGAAATAAAAAGGCGAAGGAACTGAGCTCAAAAACTGAATGCTGTAGAAGAGATGATGCAAATGCTTTGAGTTGTGTGTCCTAGAATGGCCTGCAGAGCCTTCTATTTATAGGCTGCTCATTCAGTAGGGACATCAATGCCATAAAGGCATTAACAGCCACTAAGGTAGTGGGTTAGTGGTGGAGTGGAAGAGGCTGACTGTTCAGTTGAAGAGACACCTTCCAGAGTCTTCTTCCGGATGGGCCACGAATTGGGCTGGACGGGTAGGCCTCATTAGAATTGGGCTGGGCAATTGGGCTTCCACATGGCCCAAAACACTATATATTTTGTGGTCCAAAAAATATAGTACACAAGACCCCAAGCCCAAGCCAAAGGCCCAAAGGACCACCCAAAGGACCAATTGCCAATTGCCAAGATCCAAGTCCACGGCCACGAAACCCAAACCCGAGGCCGAGGCCCGAGCCCGAGCCGGAGCCGGAGCCGGAGCCGTCCGTGCCGTCCGGCACGGACGGCGGGGCCGGATCGAGTGTGTGCTCACGCGAGAGCCCAACCACACACTTATCCACTTACTTGGCCCACTTGTTATTAAGCCCACATGTTTAAGCACTTTTAAACAGTACATCACATTAATATTTAATCAATGTGGTATAACTTACACTTCATTAACTAATGAAGTAACTCTCCACCAAACTTTGAACATTTATATCTCACTCACCGGAAATCGGTTTTGAGCCTATAAATATACCACGCTCATCTACTCCGAGAGTAGAACAATAATCTAATATTTAATTTATGTAATAAATTAAATATTTGTTATTATTTATTTGGTCAAAACCAAATTTCCAACATAAACAAATCCTCATGGGAAATCCTCGTGTCTTGCTGAAACATACAAAGAAAGTGAATGACATACCGATTCAGAGCATCTATTACATTTTCTCTTATAATGATTCTCATGGAAAATCCTTGTGTCTATTGTCATGATTGTTGTTTATAGAAATTTTAAATTATTATTAATTTTGAAAATATTCTTACTATGTGGCAATCAATCATCGGTACAATAAAATTGCAGTATGAAAATACAATAGATGGTCTGGATTGAGAACACGCATATATATATATATATATATATATATTAAAACAAAATCAGTTCATTTTGCTTTTCCGCCTAAGTGCCATGCAAATTATGTTTTTCCCGCTCAAAATATTATGTGACCATGCAAATTCTCTACTCTTTTCAATAAATTAATATATTTTATTTTCCATTCCACTTCCTTGCACTTCCTTGCACACATGAATATTCTCGATTTTATTAAAAAATTATGGCATTAAAAGTAACCTCTCTCTTTTTTCTCTCTCTTCTCCATTTTTTTCCTCTCTTTATTAATATCTCTATCTTCGTGTGATTCTTTCCTTGCATTCTTCTAACAATTTTTTGGTATAAAAAGGTAAAAAGCATACGTAAATATTGGACTAAAAGTGAATATGCTATAATCATTTTGAACAAATATTAAAGATTTAATATAAGTATTTCATATATATATATATATATATATATATATAGAGTTTGGTTCATATGTTAATAAATCCTGGTGTGTTAAATAGGAATGAATCTGGACTGTTGATCTTAATCAGATCTATGACTGTTATTTATTTAAGCATGGTTTCAAGGTGCAATAAGCATGATTCCATTTAAGCATGAATTGGTACATTTAAAAGCTCAATTATATAATAAGCATAATTTTATGCACATTTAAGCATAGTTTTGTATATCTTTAAGCATTTTTAACATTTTAACACGTCAGGATTTATTAACACACGAACCGCTCCCTATATATATATATGCGTGTGTGATATGATAGGAATATATATAATATTGGTTTTTAGTATTTTAACTATGTAAAATTTGATTTCTATTTATAATGAAGAAACAAAAATATACGAATTTTGGTGTTATTTTTTTTAATATATCATATAAAAAATGGACACATGTCATATGTAAATTAAAAGATGACATCAAATGTGGAGGTTGGATTTTTTCTTTTTCTTGAATTTGTGAACGTCGGAGGTTGGCGGTCGGCGGTGGCCGATATTTGTATTCTAAGGTGTGAGTCATTTTTTCTCACTAAACAGTAGCAAAAGATATAAATCAATTAAAATGGGGGAAAGTAATGTGAAATATGATTCATATAAAATTAAATAAACAAAACTGTAGATATTTTAAAATAATTTTCAAAATATGCATTTAAATATAAGATATTATTTATATTCTAATGTGACAAATAATTACAGCACCACCGCGCAAAGCGCGGGTGATATAATCTATACTTTAATTCCAAAATTTTCCTAATATACTCATTCATAATCTAAACACATGCGCACATAAATCTCATCATCTTATGTTAACTATCATGGATGAGTTTTTCATTTGGGAATTTATTAAAGAATTGGTTAAATTAACGCATTTTTTTGATAGACAAATAATTGATGGAATCACTAACGGGGTTGGTGTCATGAGTTTCTTTGTAGGAGAAGGTATCAAAAATGTAGGCGGTGGGCGTAAAACACAACGTAGATTTATGCAATTTAAAAAACATAAGGTGCTTTGCGTGATTATTATAAAATGCATTAGTGTTTTATGCAATTCAATCTACAAAGTAATAACTCCACAAGACGCAGGCTTGTTAGAGTAATTAATACATGTATTGTATAAGAAAATGATAGTAGAAAAGGACCATATGGGATTATTTTTCTCAACTTCGAAGTCCCAAACTTATCTCAATATTAATATTAATTATTTACTAGGGTTTATTATTTTCATTCTCTTTTTTAAGGAACAATCATCCCTCAATTATTATTATTATTATTATTATTATTATTATTATTATTATTATTATTATTATTATTATTATTATTATTAAAGAGATAATAGGATGATGGCTCATGACAAACGAATGAGATCCTCTATTGATTACACATATGACATCCTCTATTGCATTCGTGGATGGATGACACGTGACATATCTTAGGGTTTAGAAATTCTGGGTGTTAGGACATATATTTTCCTTATATAAATCTTAAATCTTAAATCATTGATTATGACACATGTCATTCATCCACGAATGCAATAGATGATGTCATATGTGTAGGCAATAGAGGATGTAGTATGCTATAAGGAATACAAACTTAATTATAAATTGAAACTAAAATTTTATTTTTTGTTCTCTCTGAATATTACATTTCATATCCAACATATAATTATTAAAAAAAATACTGCATTCTATTTTTTTCAGAAAAAAATACTAAATATTCTCAATCAAATGTAGGGAAAGTTTTTTAAATACCTATTATAAAAATGGATATGCACAAAATACCAACTATCAAAATGTGTATGCACATAATACCCATTTTCTTAAATTAATGGGTTTGGGTCCACTTTTACACGTGATTCTTCTACTTTATTTTTCTCGATACTCGTTTTTTATCCTTTGCTGTCGGCTTTGACTGGACTCAGAAATAATTAAAAAGAAAAAAAACGCAGTTAAACGGCCAAATTGCCGAGGTGAAGGGAAACTCATAATCTCTCGGCCGTTTTACTTGAAAATGCACACCCCCAATCTTCTTCTTCTTCTTGTAAAATCGCGCCCCACCCACACCCGCTGCCAGCGACACCGCGCCCACGGCTGCCGCTCCTACCCAAACCTGTTGTCGGCGCTTCCATTAGAAATACCCTCGTCGGTCGTTGCCTCCCCAAACAGCGGCCGCTTCCTCTGACGCAGCTGTCACCGCCGGCTCCGTCGACAACTTCACACGCCTCTGACACCGCTGCATCCGCTGTCTGTCTCCCCAACTGCACTGCCACAGCTGCTGCTGCCGGAGTTGACGCCGCCACTACTCGTGCCACGTATACTTTTGGAGACGATTCTGTGCTGCACAAGTTCACAAGGTCTTCGTCTGTCCCCAAACGTGATTTAATAAGCCTTCCAGTGCGTGACTGTTTCAAATAAAAGATATCAAAATCAATGCCTAAGAAATTACACATATCCTCTATGTTGTATCTCAATTTGTACAAACTGATATCATCTCTTGATAAAACGATATCTAGCCCTCTACCACCCTTGTAAATACAATCAACCCAATTTCCTCCGTAATTCACATTCACACAAACGAATGACATCTGCATTAGAAATATGATTGTCAAGCACTTTTTAATTATCAACCCGATGATTTTAATTATCAGGGTAAATTATCATGAATAAGGAATTCTTACGTAAATTAAATCAGATAAAATACATCAATTTATAATTATTTTTTTTAATCATATATAAAAAGTAAAAATAAAAATAAAAGCGCCAGAAAAAAATAAAATATGCAAATAACGCCCGAAAAGGAAAAAAAGCGTCCGGAAATATTTAAAAAACGTTCGACATATTTTTCAATTTTTTCAAGCGATTTTTACTTTTTAAGGGGTTCCACCATTTCATTTTTTAATTGAGCTTGCTTATGGGTTATTTATATATATTTCTAAGACAAATTATAAAATATCACGTATTATTCTAAGTTCAAAATACGTAAATTAAATGAGAAAAATTAATTAATTATACATATATTATTTTAATCACATCTAGAGTAAAAATAAATAAATATAACCCCTTATGTATATTTCGAAGGAGGGAGAAACCCTAATAATAAAATAACTACTATTATGTGAGCACTAAGTAATATGAGCACGTAAATTTGAAAAAAAAATAGAATGATTAACTTGAAATTTTACCGTAGAAACGCTTTGTTTGGTGGTTTGGTGTGATTTGTTTTGTTCTAGCTTTTTCTCCCTCCCCAGTTTCTGACGAGCTAGTTGTCTTCTACGGCTAAAAAATACACTCCAAATTGTAAAGTTTTAAGAAATGCTCTCTCCTCAGATTCTAACAAATACACTCAGATATTTTTAAGTTTTAAACTTGTGGTTTTAAGAAAGGGACACATTCCGTTAAGGACGGACACATGGTGTGATCGGATTTTAATTGACACTTTTATTCATTGTAATTGACACTTTTATTCATAAGAATTGACACTGGATATAATTGACACTTTTATTAATTCTAATTGACACTTTTAAAAACATCATAAAAATTGTCACTTTTATTGACACTTTTACTAACAGAGATTGACACTTTTATTGAAGATAAGAACCCGACCACACAGTGCGGCCGTCCTCATAATAGTTTTTGCCTTTAAGAAATGGTGTGAGAGATTTTATAGGATAAAACATGTATGAATTACGAATTATTTGCCGTAAAAAATGATTCTATTTACGTTTAAAGTAGTCAAATTTGTCTGATTGTTTGTACAAAATTATTTATTACTTTTACTGTTTAGTCCATGAATATATGAATTTTCCGTCAATAATTAATAATGAAAATATTGAATAATTTTATACTGTTTCATCGGTGAAAATTGAATAATTTATTGCATACCCGGTTTGAGAAGGGGTAGAAAAACGTGTTAACAGTGAAATGTATATCGCGAGATTTTCAACATGATGTGAAGTCAAATCAATTTTTCTCCATTACCACAAACAAACATTGCAGAGTTCCAGGAAATTCCATGGAGATTCATGCAGTTTATCTTCATCCGCAATCCAACATGGCATGCGGTTGAATATTTATTAATTGCCTGATAATTTATTCACTTTTATTATCTTACCAGTTAATTTATAAAGTTCTCAAAACATATATTCTCCCCTCATCGATTTACCTCTTCATCTCTGTAAAGCATAAAGTACAATCAACATCAGCGGCATGGCTTCCTTCAGCGCTCTGCTGCGGGACTTGGTCTCAAATTTCGAATCGGCTGAAAATCCCACTCAATTTTTGCAGTCAAAACTGATGGAAAGAGCCCATTCCACACACACGACTGAAAAAAACGACGACAAGCACAAGCCGCACCACGGCATCGGCTTCCCTCAGATCTGCGCAGACGAGTCCGACGTGGACGTGTCGGAGATGGAATGGGTCCCACAACCTGACCCCACCATGAACGACTCGTCCGGCGTCGTCGACGAGCTCTTGCCTCTCGTGAAGAAAGAGAATGTCTTCGGGCGCGAAGCGGAGAAGGTGCGGCTCCTATCCCGGCTGCTCTACGCCGATCCGCGGCGGCCGCAGCTCTCCGTGATTCCCATCGTGGGGAAGGACGGGATCGGGAAGACGACCCTCGCCCGTCAGATCTACGAGGGTCCGACGGTGCAGGATCATTTCGAGCTCAAGGCGTGGGTGAAGATCGACGGCCAGCGACGGAGCCATCACCAGCTGTTCGATATCGCGAGGCAACTGCTGAAATCTGCGATGGGGATGCTCTGCTCCTTCAACAACCTGGTCGAGATGCATGAGATGGTGGTCGACACTCTGCTCTCGCACAGGTCGTTGATCGTGCTCGATGACTTCGAGCTCATGGAGGAGGAGCTATGGCGGCATCTCAAAGATTCCTGGTTCCGTTTCGTGGGTGTGGGGTCCAAGGTCATCGTCACATCACGTGACCGTGGAGTCGAAGCAACCGTAGGTAGCACACCGTTTTATTTGGAACAACTGTCTCCACGTGACTCCTTGTCTCTCTACAGCTCTCTGGCGTTTTCTCTCTCTAGATCTAGATCTAGAGATGAGAGAGAAGACGACGATGCCGGCAAACGTCTGGCTGAGCGCTGCCAAGGGGTCCCACTTTCTTTGAAGCTCCTCGGAAGCTTGATGAGATTTCAGGGAAGTTTTTATTCTTCACATTTCTTGGAAAGAATCAGCGCTGCTTCCTCCTTTGACGTTGATTCCATTATTCTGGTTATCTGCGTTTTGTCCCTTCCCAATGATTTGTTCAATTGCTTCGCTTTCTGCGGTATCTTCCCCTACGGTTACGTGCTGGAGAAGGAGAAGCTCATCAAGATGTGGATCGCAAACGACGTCGTCAAGCATGAGGAAACTGGGGAAGCTTACTTCCATCAATTGCTATGCAGGTCATTCTTCACCGACGTAACCTGCAACGAGTATGGAGAAATCGTGCATGCCCAGATGCCTAAGGTCATCCATCGAGTCGCTCAGATCATTGCACGAGTCGTTTACAGTGATAAGGTAGCTTACTCTTTCGGTGTAGATGGAGACTCTATACGGCTTTCTATGGCAATGCCGTCTGATCAAGAATTTCATTATAACCCTAAACACTTGCAAACTCTGGTCTCATTACCACCAAAAACTAATCCTCATCTTCTCCCCATCAAAAACCCTTGTTTCATGGAGTTGAAGCGCTTGCGATCACTCGACCTGAGCAAGAGTGGGATCCGCAGCTTGTCCACATACGTATGCATGTTGAGGAAACTAAGGTACCTCAATCTCTCTCATACTCTCCTCACTAAACTGCCAAAGTCCTTCACAACCCTAACTCCTCTCCAAACCCTAGATCTATCGAGATGCTATTATCTCAAAGCTTTACCCAAGAAAATCTCCAACCTCTCGAAACTCAGGCACCTTGACTTATCCCACTGCAATTCCTTGAGCCGCACGCCACTCGGAATCGGCCGAATGCAGTCGCTCATCACCATGCCTCTCTATGTATTGAGCGAGAGAGATTCGAAATGTGCTACTTTAGGCGAGCTTCGTACGCTGAAGAATCTGAGAGGGGTGCTCCATATCACAAACCTTGAAAACGTAAAGGAGATTGACGATGCCCGAGCTGCTGATCTGAAGCAGAAGAAGCTTCACCATTTGAGACTTTCGTGGAGCCACAAAGAGGAAGAATGTGGGAAAGTGTTGGAGTTCCTGGAACCGAATCCGCAGCTTCGAGTTCTGGAGCTAACTGGGTATGGAGATATTGAGTTTCCTCCATGGATGCCGAATCTAAGCTCCCTTGTTAAGCTACTGATAAATGATTGCAGCTGCAGAACGTTACCGAAACTGGGCGAGTTACATCTCCTCAAGGAGCTGGAGCTAAAAGAGATGATTAACATTACATCAATAGACCAAGAATTCTATGGAAATGGAACTGATGATCTTTTTCCATCGCTCGAGAAGCTCAAGCTCCACGCCATGCCCAGCTTAAGCACTTGGTTTAAACCAAAAGGAACCAATCACCACTCATCTTCTAGAAAACTTTTCCCAACCCTAAAGAAACTGTCGATACAAGGTTGCCCCGAGCTTCAAACCCTACCCTCACTACCCTCGGTTACAGAGCTCGTAGTTGGGAAAAGCCATGGACAGATCGTACCTTCCTTTACTAGAATAGGATCACCTTCATCCATTGTGATGAACGATATGGATGTGAAGGATTCGTTGGAAGGCTCGAGCGCCTCGGAATCGGTGAAGAAACTGATCCTATTGCGGAGCACTGATCTGGACGTCTTGGAGTCATCCCACATAAACAAGTTCGCATCTCTGCAGCATCTGCGTGTTCTTCACTGCCTTAAGCTCGACTACGTGACGTTCAGTCACGACCTCGGATCCCTTGAGAAGATGGACGTGGTGGATTGCCAGAATCTGAAGAGGATTGAGATAATCACAGAGGATTTTACTCTCAGGGAGTTGATGATTGAGGACTGCCCTCAAATCACGACGATTGACATCACCACCTACAATGGCTCTCCTTCGAGTCTTCGGAAGCTGGTGGTTAGAAACTGCCCCAAATTTAGCATCTCTCCTGAGAAAATCGAAGAGCTACGAGGACTCGAGTTCTTGTTCTTCACTGGATGTCCAAAGATGAGATAATTTATATCAGGATTTTTCTTTTTGCAAATGTAAGCTTCATGCAACCATGCATCTAGATTGCAAGTTGTAGACTTTGTAATTTTATATGTGATAGATATATGGATGATATGTGATCATACGATGAATACTGTACGTAATTTTCGTTACTTTCTTCATGGTTATATACTTATATTCAGTACTACTTTGTTATAGTAAGTTGGAGTCTTTCTTGAGCTCTGTTTTGAACTTTTTGATTTCTTGTAAATAAAGGTTCATTGATTCAGATGAGTGGAGACCGGAGAGACGTAATCTGCGCTTTGTTATGAACTTTTCAAGCCCAAATCAAGAAGCCGATTGACGTATATGCATAGAGCGGATGAGATCTTGGATGAGATCTTCTATTGCATTAATTTTCACATTGCATCATACAATAGGATGACCAACACGTGTTAAAAACATTTCAAAACCAATTGCTATAATTAAAAATTTCCATAAAAACAAAAATGTCTGATTTTTGAAGAGTTATTTAACATCGTTTCAATCATCCGCTAGAGGATGCAAATTTAAATTGGGAGGGGAGGCATCCAGTTGGCTCGAGGTTGTGGTTTTTGCCCATTTGCAGTGGATGAGTTATGTCAGCTTTTTAACTAGTACATAGGATTTTTGTCGCAATCTGAATATTGCATTTTAGTATGATATCTCAATAATACCTAAACTGAAAAATCCTAACTCCACCCAACTATGAGCGAAGGTTAATTTTACTTGTGACATTCCACGTCGAATAAAATAAGGGATGTCAAGACAGTATAAGTATAGGTTCAATAAACTCTTTAACAACTTGGATTAACCATTTGGACAAAGAGACAACGAACGCCGAGTAGTTGCTAGCGGGGCCCATTGTGATGCATCATAAGTTCGAGGCATTACAGATGGAATCAGAGTAGACCCTAGGTCGGGGGTTTAATATAAATCTATGTTCACGGAACTCTCTAGCAACTTGCCGATAAATTTATTATGCCCCGGCCAACGACGATCTGAAAAGTCAGTCTCCTCCATTGAAAATGTCTTAGCTTTAAAAAAAAATCAATCTGCTAGTCTCACTAAACGACAAGAAAGGAAATAAAGCATCTTTGTATTCTTCGACCAAGACTGAATATTTTATTTCATTTTCTCTAAACCGGGAGATTTTGATAATATGTAAACATTGAGTAAATGCTAAGAATTGGTAGGTCCGTTGGCAAGAAAATGTCAAATTTGTTTTCGAATAATACGCGTTGTCCTGACAGCAACACAAAACGTCCGTTACACGGACTAACGGGGATTAGGAATCCTGTTGCTGTCATGGACATATACATTAAAAACTACCACAACCATCTAGGTTCCGGCATTATTTTCAACGGTTGATACAGGCAGGATTCAGTCGCTTTCATCCGTTAATTACGATGAATTGACTAATTTTATTTAATTTACTCGTATATTTATAATGTTGGATTTAAAATAATGATCGATATTCCAAAGCGATCAGCATAGGCTTACTCGTAATCATTAGATATAAATTGCAACCAATAGGAAAATACAATCCAATCAGAGATATATTAATTCACAGGGCATCTACAGCAAATATGAGTTTATGGAAGTTCACAAATATTTTAGTTACTAGCAGGGATTACGTGCGTTGCATGTATAATCAATTTTTTTATCATTTTTTTAAAAATAGAGTAAAAATAATAATTTTCATAAATTATTCAACATGTATCACATAAATTTTTATTTGAAAAAATTAAATTGGATGTTATCTATATGAAATATTGACGGTTGAAATTTTGATTTTCAATAATGTAATGAATTATTGATATTAGATACAAAAACAATTGGTAAGGGTGTTAAACACAAACATAAAATGATAATAATGACAATATTAATTGATCACTAATTGCATTACATCTCAATATTTATGGGAAATCTAGTATTGCTAATAAAGAGTTGAAAATTAAATTAACAACAATTAATCAATTATATTATTGTTAATATGTGTATATAATTTGAAATGAAATTTTATATTCATATTAATTTGTTACATCCAATATTTTAACTAATGAACCTAAAAATAAATGCTAAAATAAACATAAATTCTAATCGAATTAATAAACATTGGTTAATAATTGTAAGATTATACTAAATTGTACTCCCTTCGTCCAGCATATACTGACACTATTATTATATTGAGACGTCCACGATTTATTGACTATTTCTATTTTGGGACATAGGCCCCACAATAACTTTAACAACTTTATCACTCTATTTTTCAACACTTTAACACAATTAAAAATATTAGATGTGCCCACAATTATTCCACTTTAACACTTTAACTAACACTTTAATTTATTAATACATCATCAAAACATATTAAACTTCATGCCTAGATTTTTAGTCCAATAAATAGTGGACGGAGGGGGTAATATATTGAAATTGGAGACAATAATTTTTTTTATTAATAAAAGTGGATTTAGCTTGTTTGTGATGCCAAAATTGAGACAAACTATTTTCTTGTTTGACCTTTGTTAGTTTGAGAGCAATTGTTCTTCTACTTGCTCTTAGATAAAGTATAAATTTATTCATTGTCTCATCATCATTAATTTCTTTTTCTTTTTTATTTATGAAGCGTATTTCAACTGAATTTGGTAAATTTCAAACCACTAAAATATGTAAAATCATTTCGCTTTATGGAAAAAATACTTGTGAAAAATTCAAGTCTTTTAGGATTTTGTTAAATTTTTAAAATGGTCATAACGTAAGAAAAAAACATTTGACTATATATACAACCGATTGCTTTGATGATACATGCTCAAGGTTTCCTACATATAACGTTGAAACTTCATTAAATAGTGTAATTTGTGAACTATAATCTCCTTGTATATTATATCAATTTCATTATTGTACTCTATCCGTCTTCAAAAAACTTTGCTTTTTAATTTCATATTGGGCCGTCACCCAAAATTATGCACCTTCTATTTTTGAATATGGACCCACAATAACAATACAAAAAGGTTAGACGCAATCTCCAATATCAATATTATATACTACACCAGAAGATGAGACGTAATCTCCACTGTCAATAAACAATACAAGTCCATTATATCATTCTTTAAAACTCATTGTTGGTCTAATCAGGGCAAGAATTTTAGGGAAGGATGGAGTATATTAGTATTACTTTTTTATTTTGGGATATTTGAAAGTTCAAATACTAAAATTGAAACAATGATGCATTAAATTAAATATTTTCTTGTTTAATTTTGTTAGTTTGAGAAAAAAATAATGTTCTTCCTCCTTGCTCTTAGATATAATTTTATCGTTGTCTCATCATCATCAATCCAATTATATTCTATTAATGAAGCATATTTTTATTCAATTTTATAAACTCGAACCTCTATAATATTGTAATAAAAAGTCACCTTGTTGAAATCGGATGAGATTTTTTGTCTTAAATTCGGCGTACCAATCATATTCTCGACTTGAAATTTGATGCCTGCTCCTCTATGTTATATGTTTTTCAAGTTCTATGTTTTCGTATTAATTATAATTTATTGATTAAAGGTATATACTAAATTGCATGTCCCAATCATTGATTAAAATAAGCTATAAGATTGCATTTTCCCTTTGACATACATTTGTATACAAAGTAACATATAAGATTGCATTTTCCTATTAATTCAATAACTTAAAATTAATTTAAAACAAGTTAATATTATGCATTACATTTATCACCAACTAAATAAAATTTATTCATATAAACTAACAAAAAATGTACGTGTTGGGATTTATTTGATGAATTATTTATATTACTTTTCGTCTATTAATTAACTTATGATCTAAAATATTAAAATATATAATAAAGTTTGAAGAATCCAAGTAATATTTATATTTATGCCACATCAATCAATAAAAAAATAATACTCAATTAGCAAATAAATCTAATTCATGAATAACTCTTCCTTTTAAAGTTAATAGGAATAGATTAGCTTGAAGGTAATAGGAATAGATTAGTTTTTTCAAACGTATATATTATAACTATTACAGTTAATAAATCTAAATCCAAATAATATATTAATTCTATTCAAATTACATTATCAATCTTAAATTAAATTATATAATAGGGATATAATAGGCAAATCAAATTTTGTAAAACAACACACTTTTATAATAGGGTATAGATTTACTTCTTATGTGCGTGTAATTGCATAAACAAATCCACTCCCAAAATCACCGCAGTAACTGTTGGGTATAAATAACATGTCTCGCATTGGAGATATATAAAAGTTATATCTTGAATAAGAAGGGTAGTAACCACCACAGTCGAACCATATTAGTATGATATTGTACGTTTTGGGCTAAGCCCGCACGGTTTTGTTCTTGGGCTCATTCCCAAAAGGTCTTATTCTAAGTGGTGGTTGTTACCTTTTATATTCAAGATATAACTTCTATATCTCCAGCGGAACATGTTGTTTGTACCCAACAATCCTCCCATCAACCACAAGGACCGCATTAATGTCCTCCCCTCCAACGATAATCTGTCTTTACACCTGTCTTTACACCGACAGTTCTGCCCAATATTGTTGAGGTTCACCAAGAGGGACATCCCAACATCCAAGTCGCAGGTTCGATTCCCACAGACGGCGCCACTTGTTATGGTTACCGAGCACCACAGTCGAGTCACATTAGTATGATATTATCCGCTTTGGGCCAACGGTAACCCTAACAGACGATATGAAGAAATTAGTATATGATGTTCTTGAAATATTTAATGAGGCAATCCCTAAAATAGTCTTATCAATTTTACTCCCTCATAAATAAAATGTCTAATTTTAGCTAGGGTGCTAACCGGTCCGGGTTCCGGGTACCCGGTACCGGTATTTCCCAAATTTTAGGAACCGGAACCGAAACGGGATAAGTTATTCGGTTCCCGGTTCCGATACCGGTTCGGTTCCGGTTTTACCGGATTACCGGTTAAGGAGCCGGTTTTTTTTAAAAAAAAATTCAAATATATTTTTTTCTTTTTTTTGAAATCTTAATACAAATTCACAAGACAAACGTAAATAAGTCTAAAATCATAATTAAACAAACACTCTATTTTTAACACAAACGAACTACGAACATAAATAGCACAAACATAAATAAGTCTAAAATCATAATTAAACAAACAACAATTCATAAGTCCAATCCAAATAGAATTAGGGATTGTAATTTTTATTTGTTATAACTTAAAATTAATAATATAAAAATATAAAAAAATAAAATAGTAATATTTTAACCGGTACCCGGTTCGGTACTGGGTACACGGGTACCGGAATTGTAAATGATGGGTGGAACCGGTTACCGGATTATCCGGTGGTATTCCGATTCCTGGTTCGGTACCGGTTCTCCCGGAATACCGGAAATCGATTAGCACCCCTAATTTTAGTCATTCATAAGTAAAATATCTAATTTTAGTTCTATTACACGACCACGCACAATCACAAATCAGTACCACAATCACGACACATGGTCGTGACAGGTCGTGTATCACAACCAAAACCATACACGACCACGCACGACTATGACATACATGGTCGTCAAGGTTGTGTATTCCTGGAGCCTTCCTAAAATTTGGTAGGGAGTATATAATTTATGGGGCCCAGCCCATATGAAAACCCCGTAGTAATATACGGCTCGGCAGTCGGCACCCGCCTGTCTTCTGCTCGGAAAGTATATCTCGCAGAGGAAGAAGAAGAAGAAGATGCATCTCTTTGGCGGTAACTTTCCATCCTTCATCGTTTTTACTCTTTCTATAATATTTCTCAATTCTATTGAATAATTGTCGTGTAAATTCAACATTACGGGTGATCGTAGAGAAACTTAAGAACTTGACAACTAGGAAGAATTGTACAAGGAAAGGTAGCTAAACTGCTCGGTCGTTTCAGACTAGCCCTATCGGATAATCGAGCTATTAGGTTATTCGGGCTAACAGCAACTATATGGCCAAATTGAATACTCAATTATGTCTTAAACTATCACCATTTTGCTTTACCGCAATGAAGAATTGACTTCGACCCTTTATCACCAACCACCATCCGACGACTTCTCCGGCCTAGGTTACAATGAACCTTTACAACATTTTCTTTTACACTTTTAAATCGTGATTCTCAGGGGAATAAGATTTTTTTTCATGAGATTGTATCTACATCTACTCACAAAACTACCTTTCTTTATTTTTTTGTTTTAATAAAATGAAACTTCAAGGGGAAGCATCATTTATGCATAACTAATTATTCATTATTTATCATAATTTAAATATCTTCATAATTGGTCATATTCGTGGCTATTAATCGGTGTTTAATTTATGGCTTCTGTTGCTGAAAGAATAGTTAGCTATTGTTTTGAGGCATTTCCACTTTGTACATGTTATTCAAACCTTTTGATAATTTAGTTTCCGACAGATTCTTATTGTTAAATTTGTGATTTGGAAAATTTCATTCACGATAATTCCTGCCGCCATTTTATGCAACTCAGTGTCCACGTGACTCGCCAGATATGCCATGTGGTTTTTTTGGTAGAAAAAATTATAAAGAAGATGGAGTTGTGATTCTTTTGGAGAAAATCAGTCTTCATGGTTGTAGAGGGAAATGACTAGACAGTGGCAATGGAGTTGTGATTCTTGAGAAGAGATGATTGTTGTAATTCTTTAAATCTTAAATTCAGATTTTAGTAAATTTTAGCATATTTAACACAAGTTGATGGTCTGTTGCATATGATGATCCTAAGATGGGTTTTTTTCATAATTTTAGATTTCCAGCTTATTGAGGATTTTGTGGGACCTTGGAAAAGTTCCTGGTGGTACCAAAGAATCCTTCAACCCAAGTATGCCAAGGACTCAAAGTACATCAGGAAATCTATTGAAGAGCATCTCCTTCATTTTTCAAAGCAAATTGTTATTGTTGAAGACATAAAGATGGCACAAATCAAAGAAGGACTTATACCAAGGAAAGTAAACCAATGGTTGCAGAAGGCTACAGATTTGAAATGTCAAGTGAGTGAAGCCTTAAAAAAGCGGCAAAACAGCAAGGACCCTTCTGTTGAATACACTGAGTTGAAAGTGATGTGCGACGAAATCTTCGATAACATGAAGGAATGCCCAGTAGAGGATGTGAATGACAAACCGATGGCTTTCATAGCTCAGATGCATGAAACAGAAGATGGAAGTTTGCCAGATTCCAGTTTATTACCAAGTGAAGAAGGCCTAGAAGCCCTGGATGTTGAGAAGGAAGTGGCTGCTTCTGATGAAGAGGGTATACATACTATCACAACCCAAAGAGATGTCGTTTTGCTGCTAGAATCTTACGGTGTTCCACAAATAATAAGAACCGAGTATACGCTCACTTCAGACGGCATGGGTGGTGAGGGCGAATCTTCTCAAGTACGTGATGCTGTGATTCTGAAAATTTCACCTAAGGGCTCGAGTTCTCGCTATATTTCAGAACTTAAAGATGAGAATACGTTGGAAATTACAGAAGAAGGGGTCAGATCACTGAGAAGACTGGGAAAGATGCCTATTGTTGAGACTGGTTCAAATAATGTGTTAACATATGACTCTACCGACACTGAATCCCAGCCCAAATTGAAGATTTCTACAGGAGAGAATAATCAAACCCAACTACAAGTGGAGACGAGAAGTTCTAACTCTCAAGAGATCAAACGCCATATTGAATCTGAACTAAGCATGATGGTTCAGATTTTACTAACTGGTGAGATGTCCGAGTATGTGGACCTGAGAGTGCAGATCTTACGAATGTCGCCTACAAGAGCCACATTCAATCTGAACAATGACTTTGGTCTGCATCCAAAGATGGACAGCTATTTGTTCTCTGCTATGAAGAAGAATGCTAAATTAGAGTCTGATAGCAAGAGAACTCTCATGGCTAATGGCGCCTCTTTACTGCCTGAAAATCTAATTGTTAATAGAAGTGGACCAAAAGAGATGCTAGCGGATGAAGAATGGCATCGAGCAGGTGTTGTGAATTTGACCGAGAAAAAAATCTATGCGCTAAATGAGGAACCGCATTGCCTTAACCTGGTGATCTTGTTCCTCCAAAGAAACAGTCGATTAACTCATATCTGTTCCTCGTTTTTCAACCAAATGCCTGCTCTCGGTTTTCTTGACTTATCGGATACAAGAATCAAGGCCTTGCCTAGTTCACTTTTCGAGCTCACAAACCTTCAAGTGCTCTTGCTCCGAAATTGTCTTTGTCTTGATAGCCTTCCTCCTGAGATTAAAAACCTCATAAATATGGAAGCACTTGATCTTTTGGGAACAGAACTTTCTCACCTTCCAAAAGAGATGAGTGAATTAACAAAACTAAGGTACTTGCAGCTATCATATTACCAACCTGATTCTCAATCCGAGTTGGTATCGCTAGGTGTTGCATTCAAGTGGCAGGTTTTGCAAGGACTAAGCATAGTTGTGCACCCAGAGGATCAGGGTTGGAAAAATATCGTTGGGGACGTAATCAAGCAAGTTGACAAGTTGAAGATGCTGAGGTATCTTCAGTTTTACTTCCCAACTGTAGAAGCTCTCATATCTTTCAGTGATGTAAGCCTTTCATGGAGGGAGCACAGATTGAAGAGCTTCAAGTTCCTTGTTGGCCACAACATCCAACGAATCATATCTCGAGTGCCAGATGAAGTTGAATCTAAGTACGGAGAGTATGATCGGTGCTTGAGGTATGTGAATGGTATTGAAGTACCTGAAATGATGCCTGAAAAGATGAAAAGTGTACTTGAGCGTGTCACAGCATTTTACTTGGACCATCATTTAGAGATCGAGAGTTTGTCAGATTTTGACAACTCTATTCTCAAGGAACTCAGATTCTGTGTCTTGAGAGAGTGCCCCAATATTCATATCGTGATTAAAAGAGAGAAAAGAACTGAAAGTGCTTTCCCAAACCTCGAATATTTGGGATTGCATTATCTGTGGAAACTGGAGCAAATCTGGGAGGACCCCATACCACCAGGAAGCTATCAAGCCCTTACGTATCTCATGGTCAGTACCTGTGGTAAGCTAGAGTTCATTGCCTCTCATGCTGTACTTCAATGTCTCTCTAACTTAGAGACATTTATTATTGAAGACTGTGAATCTCTTAAATCAATAGTTAAAGAAAATGAAAGGGTGAAGTATGACGAGCCCTTGCTTCCTCGATTGAAAGAACTAGTACTCCGTCACTTACCTCATTTGGTTGCTCTTGGAA
Source organism: Mentha longifolia (assembly GCA_001642375.2). Taxonomy (NCBI): domain Eukaryota; kingdom Viridiplantae; phylum Streptophyta; class Magnoliopsida; order Lamiales; family Lamiaceae; genus Mentha; species Mentha longifolia. The sequence continues at coordinate 18,206,382 of CM038114.1, read as the reverse complement.
GAGGCTTGTTTCCTTCCGAAAAGATAATCAAATTGCACTTTTGTCCCAAATTGGTCCTCAGTCCAGACCCCAACAAGATTGAGTGGAAGAAGTTGCTGCGCTTATGATATATGAATGTTGGACAATCTGTCAGACAGCAAGTAAGTTCTAATTACTGAAATCCATTTACTGTTTAAAATTTTAAAGTTCATGCATCAAAAATATCTCACAGTTCCTTAGGACACACATGCGGTGCGACCTCTCTTGTGTAAAGGAACATAACTAGGCTTCTAAGTCCCCATTGCTCTCCCCTTTCCCAAAAAAAAAAAAAGAAGCAAAATAGACTCTTGCATATGGACATAATGGATGTATAACATTTGGTAATCCAAGTAGAAATAAGATTTTCTTTATTTTTAAGAAATTAACAGTGTTACTTATTCATTTGGTCTTCCAGCATCTTCAGCAGGCAGAACATCCAAAGTAGAATTTGCAGCTTGTACTCGACAGAAGATAGGAAATGATGGTATGAGTTTCATAGCTAACATTCCGGTTTTTTGTGCTTCGTGCACGAAATTTAAGAAGTGAAGAAATATAAAGGCTGCCAATAGCTGCATGTACTGTGTATATCTATACCTCAAAAACCAATCTGTGTAATTTTTGTAGAGTGTATGATTGTATTTACATTACGACGTAAAGAGAATACAAGATTTCATCTAAGCTTGTTTGCAGAGAACACAAACAACAACCAAGTTCATGGATATCTCGCAATTACCCAGAAATTACTCTGTATCAGCTTTAGAATATTTTGAAGTTTAACATCGGTCCGTTTCAACTTTCAAAATTTCATCATCAAATGTTACATAAAGTAAGAAATTCATTTGTATTCTAATTCTAATCCTTGGGAGACAACTAAAAATGTATGAACAGATGTCTCGTACGCAATCAACAAATAAGTAAATTATTAGACTTATCTAAAAACTATAATGTTTATAAACAATAAATACATCTGACTCAAACTGATGTAGCAAACGCAGCATTCCGAATAATGAATCGAAAGTCCATCAAACAAAAATTGAAAAGAAGATTTTCAAGCATAATCCGAAATCATCAACAATTAGCGCAGGTATCAGACTAAAGGCGAATAACTGTTCTCAGACTAAGTTTTCTAACAACTCATCTATCATGAATTTAGAGAGACAAACAGAGGTACCTGCTGTTGGCTGTTGACTGTTGACTGTTGACTGGAGGCGATTAACCGATCATCAAGTATGTTAATGAGAGGACGAGGTTTACAGGTATAGAGCAGGGACCTTGATAGGATATGGCCTAACTACTGGGCCCAAGCATCAGGCCCAATATAATTGGGCCCCGACAGTTAAGCTCGGCCTACGCAGTTCGGCCCAACTCGAAATAAGAGACTTCTACACTCCTACATCGATTACAACTCAAGCTCTAAGAGAGATCTAGAAGCTCGGTGTTTATCCATAAAGGAGGAGATCAAGCCAAAGAGTCCACGTCCAAATAGGAGAAGACTTTGTATTATAGTCAAACTCCATGTAATTACCTATAAATAGAGGCTTAGAATAGATTGAGGAGGGGAACAATCTTTGGAAAGCTACACGCATACTAGTAATAATAGCTATACTCTCTTTTGCTCCGTGGACATAGATCTATTCCGATAGATCGAACCACGTAAATCTCATTGTGTCCTTCTATTTTCTGCTCTGTTAATTCTTTGTTTTCGTGCACAAATCATCCTTGAAAAGCAAGTTTCATCATTGGCGCCGTCTGTGGGAATTCGCATCTTGAATTTGTGAATTCCAATTAAACGTTTTCAAGGCAACAAGTCACGATGACGAGACAAACACGAGCGACTGCTGCTGCCAACAAAGAAAGGGAGAATCACCGGACCAGTCACGATGTTCCAGCGGCTGAAACAAGCCAGATGCAGGACCAGAATCCACCGGTGAACAGACGACCCGGGAAAAAACCTGAGAAAGACAAAACCCCAGAGGGTCACGTCGCTGATGTCTCGGTGGATAAGTTCGGCCGCGAAAAAGAAGGTCGCGGCAGCAGCAAGGAGGATGACTTTTCAAACTTCCAACAAGAGTTTGATGATGCAGTAAAGGCGTATCTAGCAAAGAATAGGCATGATTTCTTAAAGGCGACATCCGGATCGAAACACCAGGCAAAGTCTCCCAGTATTCGAATCCTAGGCACACGAGACGCCAGATTTCCCCCCAGGCGATTTGCTGATGATCGCCAGAAGAACCGGGATCGCATCTCACCTCGGCACGATGTGGTCTCACCCCATCGCCGTGTTGATTCACCTTGTCGTCAAGCTGAATCACCTCGGCGCGACTTACTTCCACCTCGTCGGGACGAGGCCAATTACCACGGTGGAAGGTTTGGCGTATATGGGAGAATCTCTACACCCTTCACTAACCGAATCCTCTACACTCCTCTCCCGACTTCGTATAAAGTTCCGCCGGTTAAGCCGTATAATGGGTCGTGCGACCCAAGGAACTTCTTGTTTCAATTTCAGTACAACATGGTCAACCAGGGGCTCGGTGATGATATTTACATGTGCAAAGTTTTCCCAGAGTTGCTGATAGACAACGCACGAATGTGGTTCGATAGCCTGCCGTCTCGCAGTATTGGGTCCTACGACGAGCTGATGGAGGCTTTTGAAAGGAGATTTTTCCAGAAAGCCGAGGCAAAAACTACCGCGGCACATCTTCTCACGATTAGACAAAGACGAGGCGAGTCTATTAGCGACTTCATGACCAGGTTCAATGAAGAAAGCCTAAAGGTCGATCGTCTGACGGACGAGGTCCTTATCTCAGCTTTCCAAAATGCTATTCAGTCAGGTGCCCTATTCAGGGAGCTCGTAAGAAACGAGCCCTGCACTGCGAGGCAACTATGGAACATAGCTGATTAGTTCGCTAAAGCTGATGAGGCCGACAGGCACAAGCGCGAAACTGACAGGACCGAACCGTCAGATCGGAGGAAGGAAGACCGTAATGACTGAAGTCAAGGTCGACGAAGCGCTCTCGATAGACTTCAGCGCGCCCCAATTGAATCCAGACTTGGACCTAGGCCGAATCAAGAAAAGGACCGATTTACCCCATTGACAAAGCCGAGGACGGAGATCTACGAGCTACATACCAACATGTTTGAGAAGCCTCAGCCAATGTCAAAATCAAAGACAAACCGCCGATCCAGGGATAAGTACTGCCGATTCCATGAAGACTATGGCCATGATACAGAAGAGTGCTGGAACTTAGCCGAAGATATTGAGAAGTTGGTGCGCGATGGTATGCTTAAAAGGTACCAAAATCGCAACCAGAATGAAGGCCGACCCCAGAACAACAAAAGAACAAGACAAAATAGGGGGGGGAATAACTGCGGCCCCCAGGCCGACAAAAAGCCGAAGCGCGAGGATGGCGAAGGCGAGGACCAGCCTCAGTATGATGGGGTCGTACAAGCTATTACTGGACTCCCACAGGGAGCTACGAAGTCGTCGTTAAAAGCCGAGGCTCGAAGTCCGCAACAAGGCGAACCTTTCCAAAAAAGGTTCAAGAAGGACGAAGTGGTTATTTTTTCGGACCAAGATCCAGTGCCACCTATCATGCCCCATCAGGATGCAATAGTGATCGAAGCCAGGGTGGCCAATAAGCTCGTACGACGAATTTTCGTCGATACCGGAGCCTCGGTCAGTATCCTCTTCAAGAGTTGCTTCGACCAGCTCGGAGTGGAGAGGACGCAGCTCGTACCAGCACCAGTCCCGCTAAAGAGCTTCGTCCAACAGGAGACGCAAACGGAAGGGGTCGTACAGCTACCCGTCACAGTGGGGATTCACCCTTTATCAACCACTAAGGTCTTCAATTTCTTCGTTGTTAAAGCGGATTCTCCATATAATGTTATACTCGGAAGGGATTGGCTGGTGGGGGTCAATGTTCACCATACCACTTAACGATCAAAATCCCGTCAAAAAACGGGGTGATCATAGTTCGAGGTGACCAAAAAGGGCAAAAGAGTGCATGCAGATTGCACTTCGAGGTGCCGGAGCACCCCAACACTCTCAAGCATAGCAATTACAGTTACCCGAAGAGTTGAGGCAGGAGCAAGAATCCACATCAGATGAGCCGGTGAAAAGCATAGTACTCTACGAAGACGACCTAACTAAGGTCGTCAAAGTAGGCTTCGCAGGAGGTGCCGAACTCCACCGGCAGATCGTCCAACTTCTTCGGGAATACAGAGATGTTTTTGCCTGGACACCCCTTGACATGACCGGAGTGGCGCCCAACATTATCACTCACCGGCTGAATATCGACCCCGAGGTGAAGCCAATAAAGCAGAAGCAACGAGTCTTCGCGGCAGAACGAAGTCAAGTCATTCATGACGAGGTGCAACAGCTCCGAAGAGCCGACATTCTATTTGAAGTCAAATATCCGACGTGGATAGCCAACCCGGTCATGGTCAAAAAACAACAAGGAGGTTGGCGGATGTGCATCGACTATACTGACCTTAACAAACATTGTCCAAAGGATTGCTACCCTTTGCCCAACATTGACAAGAAAGTAGAAGCCCTGGTGGGTCACAAGGTCTTCAGCTTCCTAGATCTATACAAAGGATATCATCAAGTCCTGATGAGCGAGGAGGATGCACCGAAAACAGCTTTCATCATGGATTTTGGCGTCTTCGCCTACAAGAAGATGCCGTTTGGGCTTAAAAACGCGGGAGCAACCTATCAAAGGATGGTCGACAAGATATTCCAACAACACATTGGAAAGATTGTGGAAGTCTATGTTGATGACATTGTTGTCAAAAGTAGGGAACCAGCGACCTGCGTTGATGACCTCAAAATCGTCTTTGGCCTACTTCGGAAAGTGAATCTGAAGCTCAACCCCGAGAAATGTACCTTTATGGTTCGATCAGGAAATTTTTTGGGGTGCTGGGTATCGCAGGAAGGTTTGAAGGCCAATCCCGCAAAAGTCCGAGCTATCCAAGAAATGAAGATCCCAAAAACTATTCACGATGTGCATCAACTAACGGGCTGTTTGGCAGCGCTAAGTTATTTTTTATCTAAAGCCGCCGAAAAGCAGCTCCCATTCTTCAAAATCCTCAAGAAAGCACCTGACTTCGAATGGAATGGCGAGCACAGATCGGCATTCGAAGAGCTGAAGAAGTACCTAGCCAAGCTCCCGACTTTGTCTGTCCTAAAAGATGGAGAGGTCCTCTCCCTATACCTCGCAGCGGCGGATGAAGCCATAAGTGCTGTGCTAGTTCGGGATGAAGGACGCCGGCAGCTTCCTATTTATTTCATTAGTCGAGCTCTGAAAGGACCGGAGACAAGGTACCAGCCATTGGAAAAGGTCGCTCTTGCACTGGTAAATGCCGCTAGAAGATTGAGACCATATTTCCAAGCACACACCATACAAGTTTTGACCGACCTGCCACTTCGCCAAGTATTGACTAAACCTGAAGCCTCAGGTAGAATCGCAAAATGGGCAGTCGAACTTGGTGAGCATGAAATAAATTTCTGTCCTCGGCAAGCCATAAAGGGACAAGCCCTAGCAGATTTCCTGGTAGAGACCAAATTTTCCGAAGTGCCAAAGAAGGACGAATTCCCCTCAAGCAAAGCCGAAGTCGAACAGCCTAAAAAACCTCCAACAGACTGCTGGAAAGTCTATGTAGATGGTGCTTCAGGGCATACCGGCAGCGGAGCAGGAGTGATGTTACTCAGTCCGGATGGAACGGAGACAACGTATGCACTTCGGTTTAGCTTCCCAACGACGAATAATGAAGTCGAGTATGAAGCGCTAATTGCTGGACTCCGCCTGGCTCAGTCATTGCATATACGAGCCGTCCAAGTTCATAGTGACTCCCAAGTCATTGTGAGCCACATGCTAGGCAGGTACGAAGCAAAGGAGGAGAGAATGAAGAAGTATCTAAAAAAGGCAAAAAGTCTGCAAGAAGGTTTCGAATACTTCGAGTTGCGGCGGATTCCTAGAGGGGAAAATAACCGAGCTGACGCCTTAAGCAAACTGGCTTCATCCTCAACCAACTCGCCTGTAGAAGAAGTCAAACTTCGAAGCATTGAAGAAGCCGAGCTAAACCTCATACAGGAGGACGAGCCGAACTGGATGACTCCCTACCGAGCTTATCTAGAAAAGGGGGAACTGCCTCACGACAAGCTCGAAGCTAGGAAACTCCTCAGCAAAGTCCCAAAGTACACCCTGGAGCAAGGAGTGCTCTATCGGAGATCGTATCTCCAACCCCTTTTACGATGTGCCGGACCAAATGAAGCAAATTATGCACTAAGGGAGGTGCATGAAGGAGCGTGTGGGAGTCACATCGGAGCTCGAGCACTAGCACGAAAGATAATGAGGTGGGGATACTACTGGCCTACAGTGTTACAAGATGCAATCGACATTGTCAGAAAATGCCCGAAGTGCCAGATCCGTGCGACAGTGCCGAAGTTACCACAGGCCGACCTTATAAGCATGCAAAGCCCCTGGCCATTCGTGCAATGGGGAGTCGACATCGTCGGACCATTCGACAAAGCTCCTGGACAGATCCAGTTTCTCATCGTAGCTATCGACTACTTTACTAAGTGGGTCGAGGCTGAACCCTTGGCGAAGATTACGAGCAAGAATGCCTTAAACTTCGTCTGGAAGAACGTGGTTTGTCACTTCGGCGTACCTCACATCCTCATCTCGGATAACGGAACGCAGTTCACGGACCGAGTATTCAGAGAATGGTGCGAAGGGCTTCATATCCAGCAAAAATTCACTTCAGTTGCTCATCCTCAAGCAAATGGCCAGACCGAAGTTACAAACAGAACAATCCTGAAGGGACTCAAAACTCGTCTTGACAAAGCCAAAGGAGATTGGGCAGCAAATCTACCCCAAGTCCTATGGTCATACCGGACAACTCCCAAGACCTCGAATGGAGAAACACCTTATAGCTTGGTGTATGGAACCGAGGCAGTGATCCCAGTAGAGATCGGCTTGCCGAGCCATCGCACACTTAACTTCTCAACCGAAGCCAATGAGGAAGGGCTTCGAGCCGACCTGGATCTGTTGGAAGAGAAGCGAGAGCTAGCTTACATAAGAGAAGCTAAGTACAAGCAGCAAGTAGCTCGGTATTACAACCAAAGAGTGAAGTATCGGCAGTTTCAAGTAGGCGACCTCGTACTTAGGAATAATGAGGTCAGTAAAGCAGAGAGGCTCGGCAAGTTGGAAGCCACATGGGAAGGACCTTACCGAGTCGAGGAAGTCCTCGGAAAAGGATCATACAAGCTCGCCCATTTATCCGGTGAGCTAATACCCCGAACATGGCATATTTCTCATTTAAAGAGATATTTCGCATAAGTGGAAGGGATTGAGTTTAAAGTTGGTTAGTTCATATAGGTCCTGAGTCAGGTCGTCCTGCTATTCTATCTTTAATTTTTTTTTTTTATTATTATTATTATTATTTTTTATCAATGAAGTTCATTTTTTTCTTTAAACTTCGGTCTTGCATATTTTATTCTGCATGTCGCCTTTCCACTAATGTAAAGTATCTCACCTTTGTTCTTAAAACCCTGACGAGGGTAAGTCAATATCCGTCATGGATAAAACTAAACGCGCGTAAGGGGACCACCCCTATCGATAAATTCGACAAATAAGGAACTATAAAACCCTTACCTTGTCTTTTGACGTGAACGGGTTTATCAAAGGCCGAAACCTCGTCATCTGACGAGGTGAGCCAAACAAAGGCCGAAACCTCGTCATATGACGAGGTGAGCCAAACAAAGGCCGAAACCTCGTCAAAGGCCGAAACCTCGTCATCTGACGAGGTGAGCCAAACAAAGAAAGGCCGAAACCTCGTCATCTGACGAGGTGAGCCAAACAAAGGCCGAAACCTCGTCATATGACGAGGTGAGCCAAACAAAGGCCGAAACCTCGTCATCTGACGAGGTGAGCCAAACAAACAAAGGCTGAAACCTCGTCATCTGACGAGGTGAGCCAAACAAAGGCCGAAACCTCGTCATCTGACGAGGTGAGCCAAACAAAGAAAGGCCGAAACCTCGTCATCTGACGAGGTGAGCCAAACAAAGGCCGAAACCTCATCATCTGACGAGGTGAGCCGAAAAAGGCCAACACCTCATCATAAAGGACCGAATTACGTCTAAGGATGAGGTGGGTCATGTAAGGTAAAACTTCATCTTCCCATGAAGTAAGCTGTATAAGAGCCCACACTTTATTATTTAATAAAAGGGGCCATGAAATAAAACAACACCTCATCATAAAGGACCGAATTACGTCTAAGGATGAGGTGGGTCATGTAAGGTAAAACTTCATCTTCCCATGAAGTAAGCTGTATAAGAGCCCACACTTTATTATTTAATAAAAGGGGCCACGAAATAAAACACAATTTCATTACTCCATATAAGGAATGATTACAATTACAAGGACGATTACATCAAGGAGGTGCCGTTGAGCTCGAAGGCTTGCTACAGTTAAACCATCTATCGGCAAAACTCTGCCTAGCCGGAGGTGAAGGCAAACCCATAATGTAATCAATAGGAGCAATACCTCGGCCCCTAAGAGCAGAAAAGCCTCGACCTCGGCCTCGACCAGCCAAAGCTCGATTCGGGTTCCTTGCCATAGAACCTCGAGCTCGTCCTCGTCCTACTGAAACTCTATTACCCGGGTTTCGAGCAGGAACTCGGGATACCCCTGGAAAGCGAGGTTGCTCACGCGGACCTTCCAAGAAAGCCCTTGAGGCTGCATCTAGAATTCCCGGATTCGGATCAGAGTTCGCCGAACTCGAAGAGCTCGTATCAGCGGTTAAGTATTGAAGCAGTTTAGGCCGACGAGCTTTTACAATCTCATACGAGTTGATGGCTTCGACTATCTCGTCAACCAACCCCCGGTACTCCCAAGAGTCCTCGCCATAATCACGCCGGAAACGCTGCAGCCACTCTCTTTTTTCATCCACCTTGGCCAAGACCTCGGCAATAGTAGGCTTCCCGCTTCGGCGGATAATTGATTCGTACTCAAGGAATTCTTCTTCGGTGCGCTTGGCCTTTTCCTTAAGTCTATTATGTTTCTCCTTCAGCTCGAGCAATTGAGCCTGCAACCCATCCGATTTAATCTGACTGGCTTGCAGCTTCACTTCGGTTTCATGTTCAATATGGCCCACTTGGTCTTTCCAATGAGGAATTTCGCTATTTTTGGCTTCAAGAGTTCGAAGTAAATTATCGATTTGTGCTACGTAAGGAGAGGCGTCGAAAAGTTTCGGAGACGGAGAAGACTACAAAAAAGGGAAACAAATTTCTCATAAGAAATAAAGTTTTCATTAATTCAGCAAAATGTGTCATCCTACTGATGACGAAGTACATGCTACAAAAAAAAAAAAAAAAAAAAAAAAAAAGACGAGGAGGCGATCAACTGACCTCCTCCTCGTTTTGAGATGCACCCTCTGGAGCTTCGGCTTCCAACTCAGCATCGTCACCATCTACGCCATCAGCCTCGGTTCTTTTCGGGGCAGCATTCAGTTCGGCAACGATCGCATCCATGACTGGATCACGATCTACCGAACTGTCCATAATTACTTCGGCACTTAGCAGGTCAGTAGAGGCCGCCAGGTTCTCAAGGAGAGGAACCGCCTTCAAATTTTTCAGGACGATTTCCGCGAAGCCGCGTTTGAGTTCCTCCTCGGACACCTCCTTGTGTCTGTACCTCGCCTTATCGAGGTCCGGAATGTCCTTGGCAACGGCCTCCACCGTCTCGGCTACACATCGATCTGTCATAACTCCGCCACGTCGCCGCAAAAACCCGAGAAGAACTCAGATAAGAAGAGCCTCTCAGTATAGGCTCGGAGAACGGACCCTTGGCGAGCCACAGCATCAGCCTCGGCCGATTCCAATTTGGCCTTCAGAACGGCCACCTCTTTCCGAGCCGCCTCAGCTGCGGCAACAGCATCGTCCGCCTTCTTTTTTGCCTCCCTGGCCTCCAGCACAGCAGCATCGAGCTTGCTCGTCAAGCTAGCCTTCTCTTCCTCCAGCTGACGACGAATGCGGTTCGTCTCATTGAACTTCGAGACCCCATCGTTTACATAGCTGGTAAGGGTGGACGCACTCTTCACCAACCCGTCCACCCAATTATGGAAGCTCGCCGTCACCAGGTCGGCATCCTGCAGATGGTAGCAATATCAGCACATACATCACATAAAACCCAACACAGAGAAGGTTAAAATCCTCACCTCGGGATAATCCCGGTGTTGTTCTTCCAACTCGATCACCGGGCAGGCTGCACTAATCGAGGGCTAGCCAACGACTAGAATCTTATCGCCTGTGGCCGAAGCTTTCTTGTTCGGCTTCGGTACCTTCGACCGACGAACTAACGGTTGTGGAGAGGGCGATCTCAATGGAGAGGATCCCGGTACACTAGCAGTTCGTTCCGATGACACCTCGGAACCCGCCTTCTCCAGCACTACAGCGTCCGCGGACCTCGGCCTCTTCCTGTCTTTGACTAGCTTCACTGCAAAAGAAACAACGCTAGTCAAATGATATTCACATTCAGTACACAGCAAAAAGAGAAATGTAGCCTCACCCTTCACCGGCTCTTCCATCGAAGCGGGATCATAAGGGCTCAGCCCTGCAAGAGCCAGATCGGTCTCGGAAAACGCTTCTCCAATATGGCCATGGAGTCTTTCTTCCAGCTCACTAAAGCAAAACTCTGTCTTCTGTTTCCCTAATTTCCCCACCTTCCATATAAACTCAGGGACTTCACCGAACCGGCAGAAGAAAAATTTTGACTGCCAGTTCGTCACCTTCGACTTCGTCTCAACTTTGAAGCCGAGACGGGGGGAAAGATAAAACCAACCACCAAATGCCCTAAGTTGGAAAAATTTAAGAATCATATCTACACTAAGGTCGTACCCGTGTCGCTTGACCATCACACCAAGAGCACATAACTGACAAAAAGAATTCGGAAACAGTTGACCTAAAGGAAGCTCGCATTTTCTCAGAAGTTCGGCAAATACTGGAGGCAGGGGAAGACGAAGACCGTGATGCAAACAGTCCTCGTAAACAGTAAAAAAGCCATGAGGAGGCTCCGAAGCCCTATCCTCAGCCCGAGGAACCATCCATTCCACATAATCGGGAAATAAATAATTTTGAGCCAGACTAAGAATTTCTGGGCCCTTAAGGACCGACGAAAAGCTAAAAGCTCTATCCTTCGACTTTAATGGCGGTGGAAAAACTACCCTATGCTTAACCGGACAAGGAGATTTCACGGAATATATATCTACTTCCGCTTCCCCACCCCGATTGGAAGTCGCCGGCGGCAAATCGGAAAAACCCGTGGACCTATCTTCACTAGCGCTAGGAGACGAATTAGCAGACATAGTCGGATTACTTACTTGTAGATATTGACTGCAGTGGCCGCCTGAAGGAATGTCCGGTTGAAACTGTGCGAAATCGAACGGAAAAACGACGGTAGTGCGCGACAAGCGGCGGCAAGGTTTTCTCACTCTCAATTTCCCGAAATTAGGGTACAGTGAGGGAGAGTGGCGTACAGTGGAAGTTTTATTCAAAAAACTTCCGCCCTTTTCAACTCCCACTACCGCAACACGACACGTGTCCCACTCACTTGGGACTCCAACTGTCGTTCCATTCTCGCTTTCCCCTTCTTACCCATCTCGTCCTAACGAGGTGGTACACGCTCGATGTCGTCGAATTTATTTTTTATGGGGCAGCGTACTTTTCTTCGACCTCGTCCTAACGAGGCGGTACGAACTCGACTTCGTCGAATTTATTTTTCGTCGGGGCAAGAAGTTTTTAACCGACCTTGTCTTAACGAGGCGGTACGAACTTTAGACTACTCCCACCTCAACTATTTCCCCTATGTTACACCCTCGCTTCTACATCTTTTTGGGGGGGGATGTGATAGGATATGGCCTAACTACTGGGCCCAAGCATCAGACCCAATATAATTGGGCCCCGACAGTTAAGCTCGGCCTACGCAGTTCGGCCCAACTCGAAATAAGAGACTTCTACACTCCTACATCGATTACAACTCAAGCTCTAAGAGAGATCTAGAAGCTCGGTGTTTATCCATAAAGGAGGAGATCAAGCCAAAGAGTCCAAGTCCAAATAGGAGAAGACTTTGTATTATAGTCAAACTCCATGTAATTACCTATAAATAGAGGCTTAGAATAGATTGAGGAGGGGAACAATCTTTGGAAAGCTACACGCATACTAGTAATAATAGCTATACTCTCTTTTGCTCCGTGGACGTAGATCTATTCCGATAGATCGAACCACGTAAATCTCATTGTGTCCTTCTATTCTCTGCTCTGTTAATTCTTTGTTTTCGTGCACAAATCATCCTTGAAAAGCAAGTTTCATCAAACCTCAACGATATGAATTGGATTTTGAGAAGAGAAAATTAATTTTGGTTGGGATCCCAAACTCCACTAAAGCACTATTTTAAACAACTGATGCTGCTATTTTTCGTTTTTCTCTTTCAGTTGGAAGGGTTTGGGGAAAATCGGCGGCTCAGAATCATGAAGATGATATCGAGAAAACGGAGACGCGGCGGCGGAGGCGAGGTGGGAGCGAGACGGCGGGGAAGTGCCTCGTATTCAAGGCCGAAAGATAATATCGTCGGGTGGGCCCGTGGGGTCGTCAACGAGAAGATAGAAGAGAAGTACACGAAATTGACGCAATTCTATTCGTTAGAACTCATAATAATAATAATACTAATATGGTTGTCTTCTCGACTTATGATAGATTTCTACAAATTTTGAACGAATTGTGTGATTTCTGCTCAATTTTATGGAATGCTAGTTTTCATGTTTTATTTTGGAAATATTTTTAGAATATTATTGAACGATTTGAACTATTGGAACTAATAGTCTACTAGTGTCAATAGTGTTATTTCTGTGATTTCTGCTCGATTTATGGATTATTCGTTTTCTACCTTTTTTTGAAATATTTTCTAAAAAATTGTTGAATAAATGAAACTATTGACACTAATAGTAACAACAGTGTCAATTTTGTAAATTATGCTCGATTTATGAATTGTTAGTCTTTGCTTGATTTTTGAATTTTTTTTGAAAAACTATTGAACGATTAGAACTATTGATATTAATAGTGTAAATAGTTAGATTCGTATGATTTATGCTCTATTTATGGCATAGAGGTGTCGATGAGGGCGGCACCAGCGGCGTCAGATAGTGGCGGCGCCGCACCTGTTTAGAAGAGAGGGAGTGTGATTGAAAATTATAGGGTTTCGAATTGTAGCGAAAAACAAAGGGGATATGATGGTCTGTGGGCAAACCCGAGGGGGAGAGAATGGGAATGGAAAATTGGGGCTATTTAAGGGGAGGGATGGCAGCTTCGAATTTAAGAAGCTTGTAAAAATGTTGAGATACAATCTCGTTACAATTAAAAGCATTTACAACTAAACTATGACTAACAAACTAGAGTGTCGTAAGCAATGATACACAAACAATCCCTGCAACGTATGTAGAATATACAAATGTGAATACACAGTAATCATGAATCTTTGTTTTCCAATCTGCGATCGCCTTTGTCGACCTACAAAAACAGGAACAATTAAGAATTCTCATTTTTGAACTCTATATACGATACAACCTACAAAACAAACTAGAAGAAATTGCAAAACACACTATGAAATGACATATGATCATGTAAAGATAAATCTCAACACAATGATTCCACTAACCTTTATTGAACTGCCTCACACACTTGGAGCAACCTGAGCTGTCGCGATCTCATGACCGTCACCATTGATCTGAATACCATCTTCTGTAGCTTTTGATGCTTCGAGATTATCACTGGTTGGCGTCCTTTTTCCATCCGTAGGGTTGATCAAGGTATTGTCCTCTTCAGCTGCAAACTCCGACCTTCCACTGCTCGATGCTCCTCCTCCTCCTCCTCCTCTTTCAGTTGAGTCATCCTTGAAACAACAAAATTGAACTAAATGCCACTGCACTTCATCTGGAGTTAGTGTATTCCACCAGCTCTCTTCACACTGAATCGATTGTAGCTTTCTACAATTTGTGGGAAGCAATGACAGGTTTCTCAGTTTGCTGCACCTTAAGACAACGATGGATTTCAATGAATTCCAGCTTATTGAACTACTCTCACATATGCTCATCAGCTCCGGCAAGTCTGACAGTTCCATCTTCTTCAAACTTCTTAGTATATTTGGTTTAGAAATACTCGACTCTTCGATGATCTCAGAAGTTTCACCACTCCCCTCTATGATCTTTGAAATTTGACAGCAGTTCTCTACTTTGAGATACTCTAGGCTTTGCAGAGAGAGAGCTAGTGCAGGGTCAAGAATCTTTGTTAACTTGGGGCAGCCATTGATTGTAATGGAGGTCAAGTTAGCAAGAGTTTTAGGAGGAACAGGTCCGTACCAAATGCACTGCAGAGACTCGAGGTCGTATAAGTGTAGCTTCTCCAAATGCTGAAGCAAACTCGCTTTGAAAAAGCCTTGTCTCTCATTCATTTTGTATCCATCCATGATGTTCTTCAAGTCTTTGCAGCTTTCCACAGCACAAACTTTCACCGGATGCAAGTCAAACTGGCTGCAGGTGAAGCTCTTGAGACCGTCATGGCCTACTAATTTGAAAGCGCTGACCTGATTGAGTAGCTCTTGGCAAGCCGGAGAGAATTCTTCGTCGGTGGAGTATCTCAAACATGTTTCAGCTGAAAAATCAGGATCAAGAGGGCGTCGTGTATCATGAGAACCAACCGAGATCTTGAAGGATCGAAAAGTGTGTGAGCTCCAACTTGTTTCTTTGTTCTTCAAAGCCTTGCTCTGAGTAACAAATGTGTCGAGGCTCCTCACATTCGGAAAGTTGAAGCACAGGGTATTCAAATGCTTCAGGCTAGCCAATTCTGTTGCTATTCTATCAGCCACAGCAATCCCATTTTGGAAATTGAAGGCTACATCGATAATCACCTCTTCTAGGTTTACTAGTTTGCTAATGATACCTTCCGGAATCATCAACTCGAAATTCTCCCCCACTCTCGGAGTCAGAGAAGCTCGCAAACATCTCATGTTCACCAGGGAGCCGATTTCCTCTGGCAACGTAGGCACCGAAGTTCCACAGAAGTCAAGGAACTCGAGCTTCTGTAGCTTAGCAACTTGAGGCGGCAGAGCAACAAGACGAGAGCAGCCATTGAGATACAAGCTCTTGAGGTTCACCAACACATTGATTGATCCCGGCAATGCTCCTATCCCGGTGCCGTTCAAATCCAGAACCCGGAGGCTCTCCATTCGAGAAAAGAAGGTATCAGCAAGGCTTTCCAACTGTGGATTCAAGGACTGCAACAGCAAGGTTTGGAGTTTGGAACATTCTGGAATTTGGGGCAACTCAATTATGCTACAACCAATCAATGACATTCTTGTGACTCTAGTCCAAGTATCTTGGTCAGGGTTTTGATCAATGGATGGCACCCAAACTACACAATCTTCCTCATCAGAGTAACCTAGTTCTAAGGCCACTCTTCTGAAATGAGGTGGCATTATCACATACTTTTTCCCACAATACCATCTTAAAAGATCCTTCTCTGTTAGGCCTTTGAGAATATTCTGTCCAACTACTCTACTTAGCCTTACTTTCTGGGGGGAGTTTTCAGAGATGAAGCCCTCTGCTATCCAACATTCTATGAGATAATCTGTGTAGATTTTGAACTGATGTGGAAACAATGCCCCATAGAGCAAGCACTTCTTGGTGTTCTTCTCCAGTCTTTCATATGCTATCTTGTAAACCTTGTCGAATTCATCGAGGCGGATGAATTCGTCACACTTGATCTCTGATTGTAGAATTTTCTTCACATGATGCCATGATTCCTTATCTTTTTCATCTTTTAGAATCATGGCGATTTTACGAATCATCCATGGTATCCCGGAGCAGCACTCGATCAGTTTGTCAGCGACCTCTTCAATTTTGTCGTCGTGAAATTCGCCAGAGATACTCTTGAAAAGCTTTACTGCCTCGTCTTTGTTTAGCCCTTGTATTTCGACCTCGTGTTCCGTCATCTGGAAGATTAGGTTCTTCTCTGTAGAACAGATCACCACTTTCCTGTGCTCATGGCCTCGTTTCAATCCCAGATTCTCCAAATCAATTTTGGTGGAGACTTGATCCACGAGAAGTATGTACCTCTTGTGACGAAGAAATGTGGAGATTGTGTTTGCATTCTTGATTCTACTCTTGGAAACCTCGTGATCTATGTTCAACTGAATCATGATCTCATTCTGCAGAATCTCAACATCCGCCTCCGTCTCTGGCGGAATCTCTATCCGGATGATGTTGTCCAGCTCATACTTGTTGTTTCCATCATCCGCCATTGATGACTTGTGCTCGAGCAGTCGGTCGTACAGCTTCCTCAAGACAGTAGTTTTCCCCGCCCCTTGACACCCTAAGATTCCCACCTTCTTCCCCTTCTCCTCAAACAGGTAATGCAGAATCTCATCAACGTACGCGTCGAACACCGGAAGAACATGGTCGTCACCCTCCTCCAGCTTCTCCTCATTCGGTTCCGACTTCTTCTGCATCATCTTCTCCAGCCTTAGTCCATCCACAGCCTCCGAAGCCCGCGTACTCAGCTTCGAAACATCTCTGCTCAGCTTCGCAAGCTTCAAGAAATTCCATGTCACTATCTTCGGATTCAGATCGCCGAGTTCACCGATCATCGAGCTGGCGCTCATCGGTGCGGAACTGAGCTGATTGTTGGTCTTCATCGTGTACCTCTCGATTAACTTGAAGCACTTCTTTTCAATGGCTGCGATTTCTGCTTCCATGGGTGCGTACGCTTGGCTTGGTTCCATGGAGGGCGAGTTTCTCAAGGATCTGTCGATTATTTCTTTCTGTGACTTTATTGAGACGACAAGATATATGAGCCTACTCATTCTTCCTTCCAAATCTTCGATGTCTCGCTTCTGACGCTTAGCGTACTGGAACATGTCTTTGCAAAAGATGTAAGCAGTGGGCGCACTTTGCATTACCAATGTTGAGGCCGCCACCATCCTGGAAAATACTAGTTCTACTTTGTATGAGAAAAATAATTATTTATAAAAATTAAATCTTACCAAAAAAATTAAACCCTATTTATATGGAAAAACTATCGACACATCACTGGTCGGCACATTCCAATTCACTTCTTTCATTTTTTTAAATTACGCCAAATTAAAGTAATGATCATTTTGTATTGATCGGTTCGGAACTAGTATACCTTTTCGAATTGAACACAACCAAATTCGAAGTTTAAATTTAGTACTCGTTTGGTTCAAGTAGTGGAATAAAAAGATAATGGAATCAAGTTAAGAAGAGAACAGAAACAATAATCATTACTTTTATTGAATGTTTAGTTCAATAATGAAAATGAATCACTTGCTAGGAACTCCATTTCTCCTTGTTTCTCTTCTATTTTTAGGATAACAATTTTTTCTCAAGTAAAGGTAATGGATAACATATTAGACAAACCAAACTACTTCAATTAATTGATTCTCTTTCAAATCGCATAAAAATTAAATCAAACATGGGCTTAGTTTTGTCATTTCAATCTATTGAATTTTTTTTCATCAGTCTATTCTTAGAAGACCAACAATGAACCAAAAACGAATAAAATTTAGGTTTTCTGAAAATGCCAGAAAATCGAAACCGAATTAATTGATTTGAAAAAATTCAACGGGTCGAATATTCACTTTAAGTTCGAATTTGCTCGACCCTAATTAAAACATGCCATCATTTGTGTTAATTCATAGTATAAATTAACTTTACCAAATTTGTGAAACGAATAGTATGATATCATCAGAAATACGAACATCGAAGTATAGGTACGAAATTGGAAAAGAAAGATATATATGACACTGAAATGGGTAAAATTAAAAAGGAGTATTGTTATCTGATGATCAATAAAATCAAAATTCGCATGTCAAAACCAATCAATTTGTTAAGTATGCAAACCTTTTACTAAAATCGGGGCAATATTATATTCAAGAAACACCACTATTTTATTCCAAGAAAATGAAAAATGATGCAGAAAAAGCAATTGGAGCTAACCCAAGAAGGGCTCGAGAAGTTCATAAACTGGATAGCACATAATCTCCAAATTCAAAATTTAACTTCATCATCATTAATGAT
The DNA here is from genome assembly GCA_001642375.2 of Mentha longifolia. Lineage (NCBI taxonomy): Eukaryota > Viridiplantae > Streptophyta > Magnoliopsida > Lamiales > Lamiaceae > Mentha > Mentha longifolia. Next base: position 18,188,220 of record CM038114.1, on the reverse strand, counting down.
TGAGAAACACGATAAAAGAAAATAGTTTATTACCTGACTCGAAGTACAACACGAAATGCTCTTTGTACTACGGCTGCTACTCTTCCTTCACAAAGCAGCACAGACTGAGTGAATTTTTTTGAGATGCCTCTTCTAAGTCAATGGCCCTTAACTTCTAAATATTTTGGGGAAATAGAAGAAGAAATTTCTCGAATTGTTTTTTGGCTTTTTTCTGGGGTTCCTTAACTACTACGGCAACTGAATTAGATAATCCTAACTCAAGAGTATGGAACGCGTCTCGCTCTTTGTATGAAAAGGAAGGATGTTGGTGTTAGGAAATTTCTTGTATAAAAAACAAGAAAAAAGAAATAGTGTTTAGTACCTTGTAAATCACAAGAAATTTAAAAATATAATTTTTTTTAATTAAATTCTACTCCGTACTAAAAATCCAAACACTACTAAAAATAAAAACATATGTCATTTCTACATCATCAATGGACACATTAAGTGTATCGGTGAAAGCACTGGAACACTTTTTATAAATCTACCATAAAAATATATCCTAAAAAAAATCTTAACAAAAAAAAATCTAAATCTAGTTAAAAAAAATGTCTAAGTGACTCTCACATCAACATAAAATCTCATATGCATTTCATGTTTAAGTATATGTATTATAAAGAAAACAAAAAAAATATATCGAACATAAGTTTTGTAGAAATCGAGCGGTATATTTTATATTGTATTCGAAAAGAAAAGTATGGATTGAGCAAAATAATGGGTGGAATGCGCCAAACAATATGAATGAGGAGATAACCGAAGCCGGAGAAGGTTGACTATTTCTTCATGATTTCGACCGTTGACTCATCGGTTTTATAGTCGTTTTAAACAAATACTTATATGTCTAATTTTCAACAATTAAAATGTACTCCCTCCGTCTCGCTATCTTTGACATCATTTCCTTTTTGGGCCGTCTCACTATGTCTGACACCTTTCCTTTTTGAGAAATAATTAACACTCTCTTATTACACTTAACTTTCTATAATTAAATCTCACCATCCACTCACTTTTCACTTTTCAGCACATATCTCAATATAATTTAAATTCTAAAACTTTAAATTGTCATAACTTGATCGTTTGTTCTCGAATTTTTATACTTTTTACACCAAATTAAAGGTCTCGATACGATCTTTCATTTAAGATCAAACATGAATATATTTTTATGCATCTATGATGCTCTTGTTTTAAAATATGTATAAATACATAAACAACACCATATCCCTACACACATTACACTTTACACACTAATCACTTCCGTCTTAATTCACGTGCCGAAAAGAAAAGTGTCAAATATAGCGAGACGGAGGGAGTACCTTTTAATCAAGAACAATTGTCTTTAGGAATATGCTTCCCAATCATGGTCATTTTTCTTATTATTTTTTTTTTCTATTTCCGCTAACACACGCTATTCAAATATCTCAATGTTGTGTAAACTATGCAGCTCTACGTCCAATATTACACGTGCCTTTCACCTTAAGGTAGCAGAATTCTCCCCTAACCAAATTGTACTTAAAAAAAGACACCAAAATGAGATCTTATCGTTTCCATTATTAAGAATTAATCATTCATATATGATGGAAATCTGGGCTTCAGCATCATCCTCTGGACCTTCATTCAGCTAATGCATTGGAAACACAAAAAACGTAAATACTACATGAGTTGTTACTTCAAATATTCAATCTTGAATTTATGAAGACAAATATACAAATGATTCCATGATAACATAGATTTTCATAGTTCATTTATTCTTTTCTTTTTTGGTTATAGGGGTAGGGGGGGGGGGGGCATACTGTTATGCATTCCAAAAATTGTCAATATGAATTCCATGAGAAAATCGATTTACTCAACACATAACACAAACCGAACCAAAATCAACCACAAACTTCAGCTCAAAAATGAAAAACCAAATATATGATAGTAACGGCCTCAATATACAATAACAGAATCTTCTTAATATCAGGAAGAATAAGCATCAAAACTCTAAAAATTGAGTCCAGTGCCCATGTTCTTTTGGATGCCTACGTAGTCTTTATTCAAGGACAATCTGAAACCATTTTGGTACAAGTAAATTTCCATCATTTCTCTCACAAAATCTCAATCCACAACAGCGGGGAGAAAATGTGAGGGAAGAGCTGCTCTCTCTCTCTCTCTCTCTAACTTGAGTTCATCCTCATGCTTAATATTTTACCTAGCAATTACCTTGAGCCTCCCTCTGAAAATGGCTCATTCAAATTATTTGGAGATAAAAACACTATTATGTTCCACTGGCACCAAAGCTGCCGTCTGCAGCCTTTTTCTCCCTTTGTTTTTCCCTGTTTTTCTTGTTTTTTAGTGCATTTTTACTTAATTCTCT